>LS487160.1:159584-202707 GCA_900490705.1 Pristionchus arcanus | reverse complement strand
GATTAAGAAAATAAAACATCAACATGTCCGGCGGGAAAAGTAGTAAAAAAATTAAAATGTGTCAAAATTTTCGAATTTTTCGATTTTCAGCGTTCGATGAATTTTGAGCGAAAAATGTCCACGAGTAAAAATGTCTTAGAATTCGACGAGGAACACAACTAGACCACTCCCGAATCGATTGGATTCGATTTACGAGTTTTGACCTGTGACGTCATCATGCACTTTTCACTACCCCCTGGACCGCGGAGAAGCAAGGAAGCTTAGCAAACCCCCTTCCCCGCATACACTCATCACGTACTACCTACCATGCTATAAAGAGCATAGGTTGTATTTTGAAGAATGCCAACACTATGTCGATCGAATCAGATAGTGTCTTTTAAACATTTGCACTACCACCAAATCAACCAATTTTAACCAATCAACCACATTTCAGCCGTTCGCTGGGAGCACTTGGGTACGCCCGATGCACCCGATCATCCACTTGATCAACACGACGCCTGGACTGCCTATCTCGCCATCAAGCAGGATGCTGACGCTCACTTCCAGCATGTCCAAGAAACCCTGGTCAGGCTGGGACACGCAATGATGGTGCGCAAACGGGACCGTATTTCTGCTACTGATGCCGATTTGGAGTTGGCAAAGGGCTTGTATGAAGATGCTCTTGTCATGTCGGAAGCGCGCTCTAAGCTTCAGCAGCAACGCGACCAACTCGATCTGCAGGTAATGCTTAATGCGGGTCTCTTCTTTTTCTACACTAGGGCTGGCTTGTCGAGAAATGGTCTCTTCGTCGAAATGAAGAGACTAATTTCCGTATTTTAAAAATCTAATCTTCAGGGCACTCGAGCCTGCTTCGAGGACCACTGCTTCAGTTATAAACTAAAGCAAGCGGCCGACAACGCCGAGTGGCTGGTGACCAAACTGAGCGCTGAGGTAATAATAATAATGCGTATTTACAGAAAATAACGCGGGTAGAAGAAAAATACGTATTCTGAAGAAAAAGGTATTCAGTGGAACTGGCAATATTTTATATTCCCAGGTAAAAGCCAGCGCAGAGGCGGCCATACAAGATGCCGAGGCTAAGCTGTACCATCTCCAAGAGCTACTGCATGAGCTTGATTTCGACCGCAGACTCAGGCGCGAGAGTAACACTCCCACCAAGGAAGCTGACTGCGATGCGGTAGATAACGTTATCGACGACCTCTGTTTGCTTAATGAGACGCTATTCTCCCTACGGCATGACTATGCCAGCGATGTAGCTCCACCAGAAGCCCAAGTCTGCAACATGATCGAGAATGCATATTGGCTGCTGGCCAGGGTCAGAAAAGAAATGAATGAGGTGCTCTTACAGTGTAAAGCATACTGTGTTTTTTTCTCTAGAATTCGTCGTTAAATAGAATTTTATTGATCATTATTATTTGTTTCAGGTCCATAGCGTCGAGACCACTACGAGCCCTGAAAATCGCTCTCCCGTTACTACTGACGTCGAGCAAGGTGAGTATCATCATTAAATGTCCTTCTTCCCAGCATGTCTAACTAATCCATATTTCAGAGGTGAAGATCTCCAGAGAAGATGCCGAGGCGCGTCTCTACCATCTCGAGGTGCGCCTGGCGGAGCTCGGTTTCGAACGGGTGATGCGACAGGAAGACGGTACTCCGGCCGCTGACGCAGACTTCGTAGCGGTCTTGAACGCCATTGAAGAACTGTCCATCCTGCAAGATAAGCTATCATATCATAGCAAAAGCAATGAGCTGAATGAAGAACTGGGAAGTGTCGAGGCCGAAGTCAAGAATGCTATCGCGGACGCGCATTGGTTATTGGAGAGAGTGGCCGAAGAAATGAATCAGGTAATTATTTCATCCCTGATTCTATAATTCATACGCACTTGCAAAAAAATGAATGCAAATTGCGCAACACAAACGAGCTTCATGGAGAACATTATTGGCAACCCAGCTCCGCAACACCTTATGATAGTTGTTTAATATGCTATGAACGCGCTATGAAATATGCAATTGTTTCAGGCCCGTTGGCTCGAACCCGCGTCGAGCCATCCTGAAGACCCTGAGATCGCTGCAAATTCAATTGACATTGAGGATGAATTCGTGCAAGGTAAGTATCCGATAATTTTCCACTTTTTCGAATAAATCTTGAATAATCAAATTCCGAGCATGTCCAACGTTCCACATTTCAGACGCTCCCACCAAGTGCCCGTCCGACCACCCCGGCTTCCCCGAGTCTGCTTGCACTCTTGACGATGCGGAGCACCTCAAGAGTAGAATCGCAGCTTGGAGCGCTTTCGTCCGTGCTGTGAATGAAGCGGAGGATCATCTCCATTGGATTCATGAGACGCTGGAGGAGCTCGGACTGGGCGTTGCGCTTCGGCGCCAATCGCCCCGCAATCCCCACCTGCCCCTTCCTAACACTACAATCCACGAGGAAGAGAAGGCAGCTACCGCCGTGAAAAAGCGGATCTGCGTCCTAAGAAGTGACGTCGACTTCAAGCTGCGTCCGCTTTCCTATGGACTCGACCCTCAGGACCGCGCCTACTCCAATATCGAGCGACTCGAGGCCAGTGTTCAACACGCCGATGATATTGTGACATGGCTAGTCAAGAACCTGAAGGAGGAGCGGAGATCCCCGGCCAAGGCGTTGTTTGACGCGGCCAGACAAGCTACCGATGTGGGCCTCTACCAGTGCCAAGAACAAGTGAGCGAGCTGGGCTTCGAGCACGCGCTTCGCATGCAAGAGACTCGGGTAGCTACTGAATCCGACCTGCAAGTAGCAGAAGAGGCTCTCGAGAGTCTGGCTCTTCTCTCTGATGAAACGCACGAGCGATATGCACGACTCGTCAACAGCCTTCATCACACTTACACTACCTACATCCCGAATTTCGAGAGGGAACTTCAGCAGTTGAAGGATAATGCGGAATGGCTGGTGAAAAAGATCAAGGCAGAGATTGAAGAGGTGAGATCATTTAATTTTATCTTCACCAAAATAGTCCCTGATCGAGCAGAGAACTTCCTTTGTGCCTTGTGTGATTGGTGGCCTTGTTTTTTTCACATACTAATCATAAAAAAATTAATTTCAGGTCCATCGTGACGAACAAAGTGCAACTGAGCAAGGCAAGCGTATCAAGAAATCCCAGCCCGTGGTCATCACGATGAAAACCAAGAAGGAAACACTCGAGAGACGTCTCGCGGCGTTCGCTGTGAGAATGGAGAAGGTTGAGGCGAAGCTGAAGAAGATGAAAGCCTAGAAAGGCATGTCGGCGGATATGAGCTGTTCATGAAGAGAAAAGTGCAATTGTGATTCCGAATATTCAAAGCGTTGTATGTATGTATTTGTTTTTGGTAAATCACAATTGAAATTTTGTTTACGTAACCAATGCTGATTTTGGACGATAAAGTGAATTTATAATGAAACGTGCGATTTCTGCTAATATTGTTTTCGTCTTCTCACAGACTCTGAAGAAATTGTTACTTGCGAGATGGCATTTACGAGCCTTCACGTTTGCGCACGTGAATATATCCCAGAGGCAGCGATTGCTCTTCATCATGTATCTTCCCGCCAATTTTCATCGACGCTTAGCGCTTCTGTGAGCTCATTCAGTCGGCAGAGTCCAGCACACTTCAATTGATGTTCTTCTCATTTTTTCGTTTGGATATTCTGAACGCTGTGCATTGAAAGTTATGATCGTTCCTATCGTTCTAATTTTGTTCTATTCCACAGTCATGTCCGGTTCATTCATGGCTGCTGCAGCTGCTGCAAATCCTCAGTATGCAGCTGAGAATTACGACCAACTCCTTGCCGGAGCAATTGATGCGGAGAAGAGGCGGTGTGATGGGTCCACTCTCGTTGACGCTTATCTTGCCGAGGACCCGGTACTACAGGTGATCAATTATCCTTGAATTCAAACGAAACATGGTTTTGGAGAAGATAAATATTAGAGAAACTGCTCGTAGGAGGCTAGATCGCCTCACGAAGGGTCGAAAAAGAATCATTATCCTGGCATTTATCTCCCGCCGGACGCAAGAACCTTAATTAACGGGATAAGAATAGTGTTGTTCCTTTACAGGCGGTCGTCGATTTCCTGAGTTCCGTTATCGACGGAGCTGACGAATTCATGCAAGATAAATACGCGGACGTGTACCTCTACGGACAAAAGGCTGACGAAGTGAAGGCTATGCTCGGCTTGGCACGACTGAAGCTTGCTCAGTACTCCTCGTACGAAGGCAAGGCAGTCCAGGCACTCTATGCCACTATCAAAAAAGCGGAAAAGATGCTGCCGGTGCTTGAGCATCGCGCTAAGATCTGGCGCGAATATTTCCCGGCTATCGATCATATTTCGCTCGAACTCGATTATATTGAGAAGTTCTTGGAGCAGCAACGACATTCGTCTGACAAAGACCTTCGAGTTGTTGCTGAAGTCACCAAAAGGCTGGATGCTTTGCAACACTCGGTCGACGATTATCGAACGGTTGCTGGGAAGCTCGAAAACGATGAATTAGCGGCAGAAGCGCAGCATCTCGATGTGTGCATTGAGAAGTGGCGAGAGGAGGCAGAGGAACTCGTGAAGGAGATTGAACGGGTGAGTAGTATAGTAGAGTTCGAAATACGGGTAATCGTCTCTTCATTTCGCACACTCTCTCGCCTCTCTGACCGGTGAGATAGTGTGACGAATGAAGAGACGATTAGCCGTATTTTGAACTCTACAGTATAGTGCGCAATGCGAGCCATCTCCTCATTTCACACACTTTCTCGGCCGATTGGTGAGAGAGTATGTGAAATGAGAGAGGAGGGCGATCCGTATTGCGCACTCTAATGAACGGAAAGAAGCAAGAAGTCATGGAAAGATCATCAGTCCTCCCCCCCCCCTTCCTTCCCTCTTCCTCTCTCCCATACAATCGATAGCTCGCTAACCAGCAGATCTCATTTGCTGAGCATTTCAAACACACGGTAATTTTTCAGAACAATGCGAGAGAAAACTCTAAGGCGGCATTCATGGTGGCCAAGAAAGAGGCTGACGCGCAAATTGATCTATTCCGAAAGCACATAATCCGCCTTGGATTCGAGCATGCACTTCACCAGGCGGGGAACCATCGTGCTACTCGTTACGGTCGCAAAGAAGCTGAAGGTACATATATCAGTGCGTTCGCCTAAGAATCGCCACTTTCTTCAAAAATCCGTACATCAAAAAATGACACGTTGATTTTTTCACATATTTCGATAGCCCTAAAGATCCTCTATCGATTTCAGTCATTTTCTAGTGTCTGCGACCTTAACCTGCTTAATTACGGAAGGTCAAAGTTAGGCACTTTTGAAGGTTTTTCTAACATAAAACAGAGCAATGTTTATCAAATTGGCTGAAAATCGGGCTCTAGGGCTATTTTCAGGCGCTGAACACGCCTGTGTACTTTATTTTTCATGATTCCAAAAATTTGCATATTCATGTAAATTTCAAATAGGCTTTTCTCGAAAACGAGGAATTTTGTAATTCCAATTTTTTGATATGTTGTAGCCAACGACCAGAGCTCTGCAACGCGCCCGGTATCGACTCGTGGTTAGGGGATCTTCGTAGTTAAATCCTTAAAGAACGCTAAATTCTAAATCGAGAAAAACCCTCATTTCACTCTCTTTTCCACTCATTTTGCGTCATTTAGAGCGCCCGTGCGGCGTGAAATGATCGAATCGCCTCATTCCACGCCGCACGGGCGCCCTCAGCGACGCGAAATGAGAGGAAAAGAGGGTGAAATGAGGGTTTTTCTCGATTTGGAATTTAGCGTTCTTTAAGGATTTAACTACGAAGATCCCCTAACCACGAGTCGAGACCGGGCGCGTTGCAGAGCTCTGGTCGTTGGCTACAACATATCAAAAAATTGGAATTACAAAATTCCTCGTTTTCGAGAAAAGCCTATTTGAAATTTAGAGGAATATGCAAATTTTTGGAATCATGATAAATAAAGTACACAGGCGTGTTCAGCGCCTGAAAATAGCCCTAGAGCCCGATTTTCAGCCAATTTGATAAACATTGCTCTGTTTTATGTTAGAAAAACCTTCAAAAGTGCCTAACTTTGACCTTCCGTAATTAAGCAGATTAAGGTCGCGGACACTTGAGAACGACTGAAATCGATAGAGGACCTTTAGGGCTGTCGAAATATGTGAAAAAATCAACGTGTCATTTTTTGCTGTACGGTGGGGTGGCGACTCTTAGGCGAACGCACTGATATCTCTGAATAACCCATTCTTCGTTTTTTTTCTCCATTTTATGCCTCCATGTATTTTAATATATTATAGTTGTGCAAGAAGGGGCTGCTGCTTTGATGAAGGCGCTCGTGAATCTGCATCAACTTTCTCAGCAACTCGATGCTCACGATGGATCACTTTATGATCATGAGGACTTCGAGAAGAAGGTTAAGGTGGTGGTCGACAATGCGGAGTGGTTGGTGGAGAAATTGAAGGAGGAGAATCCTGAGGTGAGCCTTAACCGCAACATCTGACCTTGCGGGTGAGATCCGTTAAGCGTTATCGTCCGCTTTAAATGCCTGTCCAAGAGCTTTGAGAATTTATGACTATTAGGGTGTCCCATAAGTTTCCGGACTATTTTTCGATATACTTTTTCAGGAGAACCATCTCAGATTAATAGAAAATTTAAATTACATATAGTACAGGTACCGTAGAAGAAAATTTTGCGGCACTAAAAATATAAAGATGTTGGCTAGGAATGACGTAATTAGCGGAAAACGTGATTTTTTATATTTATTAGAAAAAAATCTTTCTTTGCGTGGAAATGTCATTGGATCCCCTGATTTTTCTGACAAATATGAACGACCATCGACTATTTTTTGAAAGTCTAAAACCTTATTTTTATCGAAAGATAAACGTGAAAAATAAAAAAATATCAAGAACATGTCTGCGGTTGAGGGTCATTTTAAACATTTTGGAATTTTTTCGGGCGCATAATGATAAGATCTAGCCCAAATAGTTTTAATAATATAGTATTAGGAGTACCGAAACTTATTCCCATTTTTTATCGCCTTTTGTAAACCGAGTATTCTCAGAAATAGTCAAAAACTTCTGATTTCGTAACTATGACGTAATACTGTTTCGATGCTCGGGGTTGCGGTCAAACAAATTCTTAGCATCTCCTATACTGTTACAGACGTCAACCGTTTTTGGACCTCACCCCATTCGTGAAATACGGAAAAAATCCATTTCTCTCAAGTTATACGAAACGATGTATATTTTTCAAACTTCGGTGATTTCTCTACCTCACAAATGGAAATGAACAAACAACATACTCTCTATAATGTTCTCTTAAAAGTACATCGAAACTCTTTGTAGAAATAGGGGAAAAAAATTCAGTCCGGGAACTTATGGGACACCCCAATATATCCTGTCATCAATGCGGATTTGCATTTTGGATTGCTACAGCGCCCTCGAACAAATCTTCAATTTCAGACCCAGCGCCAAGACAAGAATGCCCCTCAGAAAATGACGAATTCGAAGGAGATTTCATTCGAAAGACGTCTCGCCACATTCGATGTGAGAATGGAGGATATCGATGAGAAGATGAATAAACTTCAAGCGAGAGTTGAGAAGGTCGACAATAAGGTCTCCATGAATTCACGTCTCGAAAAGATGGGGGAGAGAATGAAGGTTGTTGAGAAGAAGAATGAATGTTACAGTGCCCTCACTGTTTCCGAGTTGATCAACAAAGCTGATGACACCCCATCTTGACCAGCGCCCAGAAAGCGACACTGATAAATTGTGTATTGTATTGTATTGAACAAAGATGCCATGCACGCACTATAAATCATCTTTGTAAAGTAATTTTTGTAAATTGTAGTGCTTGCATGTGATTACAGATAAAGCTGTATTGATTTATTGAAGTCACACAAAATACACGACAAATATTCGGTCCGGTCAAATTGATGATGAGTATTTGAATTATCTGAATTGTTGAGTATTTGAATTACTTGAATTATCAAGTTGAGTGGAAACTACGCAAAAAGAAAAATAGTTGAATAAGATAGAATTGTGTGCCACGCAATCAAATCAGTCATTTCTAAGCCATTTGCGTTATTTGGAGGCTCAATATTTGTCTCGATATTTCTCTCGGTTCGCCGATTCTATCACAGATGTTCCGACAGTCGTCACAAGTGTCGCCTGCGACTGCGCGTCCGAGTTGCTACTCCAGGCAGTCTTGTCGAGGCCTAGCTGGAAAGTGTCAAATTTGATTTGCTTTTACGCACTTTTATACGATAGTTCGTGAAAGAATTTGTAACATTGGCCTTTACCGGTTCAGTCTTGCCGCGACCAAAGCAAAGCATTTTCATTGTAGCTTCACGGTAGTCCCTGAAATAACTTCATGAATAAATAAATGAGGGAACTGAATAATCTGCATTCATGAACCAGGAAGCTGATTTGCGTGAACGCGGAAGTTATTTTGAAGGGAAAATTCTTATCATAATAATTATCTTATAGGTCGAGTCATTGAGCGTAAAGTAAATGTCTCGTATGTGACCTATGTGTATTTCCACTAATTATCTCATCATAAAAATATTTTTCTGACTATCGTAATCTTATTCCGTTCAAAATTAATCCTTCGGTATTTGCACGACATGAAAAAAATCGTACCTGATCATGGTAATGATAACAATCGCATCGAGTGCAGGAAAGAAGGAGGTCATCAGGGGGAAGTAGGAGGCGACCTAGAATCGAATCGTTCTTGTGTCTTTCATCTTTTCATCACATGCTGTATAGAAAAGAATTTGACAGGAGGAATTTGGGTATGTGAAGCATTATTGTAAAAATTAATAGGGGAAGAAGAGGCGTACCTCACTGCTCTCCCAGCCCATCAGCGGCATGAAAATGACGACGAAGTAGGGAATATACACGAAGAGAATGGGAACGGCGGACTGAACGAGAGATTTTATCCGTGTTATTCCTTTTCGGTAGATGACTATTATCAAAAATAGCCGCAGCCCCCTATGTATGTGTCTGTTAATAATTCCTTTCTATAAGCGGACATTAACCGATGAGATTCAAGGGATACCTGAGCGATCACAGTCTTGAGGAATGCAAGTTGAATGGCTTGGAAGTTGAAGGACTTGTCGCGCGCCTCGAGGATCTTTGCGTACGTGAGGCCTGAATGGTAAATAATTGTATCCGGACTGCCCGCTTTACCGCCTGATTTTATCATGCAGAACAAAAGATCAATTACCTGCCAGCAGCGATGCAGTGCTCAACGACAGCAACATCTTCGCAACGCCCGATAAGAAGAAGGAGAAGGCCGTGGGGTCTACACCATTTCCGTTTTGCTGAAAAGCTGCTCGTCACAAAGAAGTAAACAACAAATTCGTATTTAATGTGCTATCGACGAACATAGTAATCCACGATCAGCCATCCTCCCTGGACCGTATCATTGTACTTCTCCAGGAACACTTCCTTGACTGCAGCGGCTCCCGCAGTGCCGGCAGGGATGGTGAGATGGGTGTAGCGGAAGTAACTGAAATTAAGTTCTTTAAACTTCTAAAAAGTTCAGGGGAGTGAGTATGGTAAGGTGCGTGTAGCGGAAGTAGCTGAAATGGTAATGTTGCTCCCACAATCAATGCGATTTTACAGTTGTCATGAGACAACAACGCCTGATGGTAGCGGAAGTAGCTGAAATTAAGTTCTTTAAACTTCTGAAAAGTTCAGGCGAGTGGGTGAGATTCATTGAAGAGCCTTTATGAGTTTTCTTGTTGACCAGCCAAGGTCATCCTTTTGTCTATTAAACTTTCTGCATCACTCGTATGGCATGTGATCTAGGATGATACCAACAACAAATAACAAAAATAAGCATGTTTAGGTACGTGATTTGATACGTATTACGAAAGACAGTGCTAATATTATCTTGCAGTATCAACAAACCATGTGAGCTCATCAGCTGCAATGCAAGAGAACTATGTAATTCATGATTTTCGGGAATATTGTTCACTCATGAAGAAACATCCTAATAATTTCCACAGTATCTCCTCATACAAATAAAACTGTTGAATTGTCAATATTCACATACCATGTGAGCTCATCAGCTGCAATGTACAGCAAGAGAACAATAATGAAGCGGAAGTTCTTAAAGTATTCGAGCATCGCGGGCCTGAAAAAGAATAGTTTCGCAATGTTTAGTAGATCTCATGAACGATCTTCGTTGTGTGGTTTGGTATGACTATGACTAACGGAAATACACTGCATGTATCTAATTCTCCTGGGAACGAAGACGTTCTTCGCTACTCTATATGTCATTCGCAAATTGATCTTCGGATCTCACGCAATTCTAATCGGCAATTTCTGTAAATACATTTTGCGCAGGAGGAAAGAGGCACTTCTACGTTTGCCTGTTTAGTGGGGTGAAGTAATAAAGTGGAACTCGGGGTGCCCAGAACTTCTCTCAGGATACTCACTAGGGTTGGCTAAAGGATACTCTAAGCGTGGCAGGTTTAGTTTCCTCTCCCCTATCGCTTCCCTAGCTGCTTCCGATCACAGGGGCATAGAACGTGGTGGTGGGGGGGGGGGCTGAACCTGCCACGTTTAGAGTATACAGTTTACAGTTTTATCCTGATATCAAGGCAATGGGCCTGCAGGAAGAAACATCATTAGGGAGGGGATTGGGATCTTCGTACTCACAGAGATAAAGGGTGAAGGGATGGTAACTTCTTAGCTTTTTGTTGTAGATTAGAGTATCAACCCTAATACTCACTTGCTCACGGTCCAGTATCGGTACAGGAAGTGAATGTTCACAATGGAGAATGAGACGGTGAACGAGGCACAGAAGATGGACGAGAAGTACTATAATATTCAAAATGAATTCATAGATTCAGTTTGCACATTATTGCAATTGCATGAGGTGAATAAGTTGCAAAAGGATGCATAATTATAGCTAATGTGAAGGATGCACAGAAGATGGACGAGAAATACAGCATTTATTTAGTTTTAAATACAGCGTTTGATTAGAAGTGTGGTACTGCAGGTACTTCTTTTTTCTTCGAAACTTCATTTCACATTTGGATAAAAATAAAACCAAACCCGATGCTCGATGGGCGAGTATGACACGACGCTAAACGTCGTCCCGACGTTGATCGTTTTCTGAAGATACCGTAATCTTCACTCGATTTTAATCCTCACCGGGTTCATGATCATATGCAGCATGCTCAGGAACATGTCGTACGTGGCAAATGACATCAACAGATTACGGTAGATGCCGAATCCGATGTGCGAATGGTGACCGACCAAGTACATCAGGAATCCGTTCAGGAACACGCCAGCGCCTGGAATAGATAATAGGTCACAGATTGACCTGGCAGGGTATAGAATCTAGAGTTCGAAATACGGGTCACCGTCTCTTCATTTCCCACACTCTCTCACCGGTCAGAGAGACGAGAGAGTGAGTGAAATGAAGAGACGGTGACCCGTATTTCGAACTCTAATAGAATCCATCTACGCATTGCTCGTGCTGCTATTTCGTGACTTGGACGATAAGATAGTACTAAGAATAGGGAGAACGACAAGTCAGAAACCGGATAAAGGATCTTACATAGATTCGTCTTCTCGAAGAAGTGAACGAGCGAAGGTGACAGTAGCATTACGGACCTGCAGTGCTCTCTGTTTTGTGACATATGTGAAATGAAAGATGGAGTGACATTTGCACAACCTTAAAGCGCAAACTATTGTACTTGTAGCAGGACGGCTTGAGATACAATAAATTGTTCAACAGAAGTTCTCGGGCATGAGATACAATAATCTGTAGCAGTAAAAGGCAATACAATAACCAAGTTCCAATAATTGAACGGACTTTAGAATACAATAATCTTGCGAGATTACGGTCACATTGCCCAAAGGCGATGCTTCAGGGAGAATGACAATTTGAATAAATAATGCTTTATATATGCTATTTCACGGCAGTGGGGGCTGGACTATTGTTGGAATAGTTAACGACGTGTTAAGAACAGTCTCTAGAGGGGGACAGTGCAAGTCATCGAAGCGTTTGCTAATCGGAAATCACAAATAGCGTTGGTTGAATGATGTATTCATCTCTGAATTTAGCTTGATATCTCACGTGGCAGAGGAAAGAAAGAGTGTGTAATATTGGGAGACAGTTCCTATGATCTGAACACTATATCCACAAGGCACTACTAGAGCATATTTTTCAACAGCAGACTATTGTTCGTGAGATCCACGGCGCGGAAAGGGTATACATGGAAAACATGCCGATTCGTAGTCAGATATTCTTGTTATAGCGTCTGCATCAGATGCGTATACTGAGGAAATACGTGAAGAATGAAGGTATCAGTGTGATGCCGTGCAAGAGTCAATAAATATGCAAACGTGGGTGGTGGTAATCTTTGAGAAATGTTGAGCAAAGGCTATCACAAGCAAGATTATCGCATTATCTTGCTCTTTCCTTGTTGGAATTGTCATATGATAAGATAGCATTAGCACAAAATCACATGGCGTTACATGAAAAAAAGTTGTTTTGCTGCAATAAACACCTATGCCTTAATTTTTTGAGAATGTTATTCTAACGCACAAGCAGTTTTGTAGTCTAACTAATAATATTCCATCTAACAATGAAGTGTTCAAATGAGAAAATCACCCGGAAATGATAGCGAGTTTTGACCAGAGAATCGGAACAACGCGGGTGTATTCTTGACTGCTGTACGCTAATTAGGATAAAGAAAGTCAGGGAAGTTACGTCATGCATAAAGTTCTGGGAAGTAATACCGGATTTAGCGACGTTGTCAGTAACAGGACGGTCTTGTATTTATCTATTGTTTGACATCTAAAAAATCGTCGTCCTAGTAAAGGATCTAGAAAAGACAATCTACAATATCCGATCCAGTATTAATAACTGCTTCCAACTTCTTCTTGTTTGCTTCTTTGTTATTTTTAATCTCCTTCTCAGCCTTTGCCGCATCATGCTCAAGTTGCCTCAATCTTGCCTGAAATATTTCAAATAGTTTGGAAATTTTGAAACAACATCATCAACAACAACAACAACAATAACAACAACAACAACAGTAATAATAATCATAATAATACGCACATCCGGAGCTCAGCCGTGAACAGTCGATGGCCGTTCTGGTCCATGCCCACCACAGTAATCTTTCTTTTGACACCACCCTTTCCGACTCCCACAATGTCCCAGAATCTGAGGTCCGGCGCGTCCGCTTTCGCGAGACTGTAAAGGTGAGTTACAAATAGAGTTCGAAATACGGAAGACCGTCTCTTAATTCCGTGTGCTCTCTCGTCACTCTGATCGATAAGAGTATTTCGAATTATATGCAGTGTTCAAGGATCGCGCCTAATATTTATGAAAAAATACGGAAAAAAATGTCAAATCAAAAACCATAAATCCTATCGTGAGATTATTTTCAATACCACTCGTAGCTGACCTTTGACGAACGTTCGAGGGGTCGGAGAAAGGAAGAGGCCGGGAGGAGGCGGTAGATCAAGTGTCCTCCTCCCCCCTTCCTTCCTCCTTCCTCTCTCCTAGACGATCGATAGCTCGCTAACCAGCACATCTCATTTGCTGAGCATTTCAAACACACGATACCTATGACTGATTCTAGGGCGCATCCAGCGCTCCCTCATGTGATACGAAATGAGCTCCATCGAATGCGGATTGAGCACCGTCAGTTCCCTTTTGCCAGTCAGCAGATAGATAAGCGGTGATTCTTCGGTGGTATAGAGGTCGCAGTCAAAGTTTTCCTGAAATGTAAACCGATTCAGTGATTTCAAAGAGATATCTCACCGGAGAGTCAATGGCAATGATATTCGGCGATAAATCCCGAACCATCAATCCGCCTCCCTTTTCTTGCCCGCGTTTGGATTTGTAGATGATTCTACCTCTGAACAGGCAGCTTCCACATCAGGGCTGGGCAAAAATTTTACGGTCTCTCGTTTCACAAAGCTCTCTCGCCGGTTATAGACAGCGAGAGAGTATTGCGAAATGAGAGATCCGTAAAATTTATGCCCAGCCCTGTTCCACATCAGATATTACTATATTTCATACCTATGGATTGCTCCAGGCTCATATCTCTCCAGTGAATCATCATCTGCATCCACGGCAATTCCCTCATTGAGACCTTCGCAAGCGCGATACACTACCGTAATTCCTTAGATATTTAGATAAATTTAAACATTTCACATATTCAATATGTAATTTAAAAAAACTCCATGTGAAACATGATATTATAATAACAGAAACCTTCATAAACTCGGCTAAACAGCATATGCTTGTAGCGAGTTTCATCCTGATGATTTTTCATTAGTTTTTTCTCCATCGTTTCAAACCTGCTTAATATCTCGAACGAACTCCACTCTTGGATGATTGCTAACTGCTACTTTGTAAATCTGAAGACACATTTTTGAACAAAGGCCATAATTTTGAAATCTCACTTTCATTCGATCCGTTCGAAAGTAGAGAGAGTTTCCGTAACAATCAGCATCTCTGATTGCTCCTTCCCAATCTCTGCTTGATAATAATATTATCTTGCCCCCTTTTGTTGTGCTGAATATGTTTTGAAATTAATTTTCATTAATTTTTATTTAGAAAGTCTCACTTGCAAGTGCTGGTCGTAATTTGTATGCCCAACGTTTTCGTATCGATCAGAAATGTTGCCCCTGATACTGATAATGCTATGCGTAAGTATGAACCTGAACTAACCGTGCGACGATTGGTAGGCTCTAACAGGGATTTGATTTTGCGAAATCCACTCAATCGGCGTGAAAATGACGGGTTCCATCACTAAAATTGTGCATATCGCTATCAAAACAACAACAGCCAAGCAATACAGGAAGAAGCCGCTTTGTATGCTCGCGTTATCAAACGAGTAGCTCTTTTTATGGAGCAAACATGAAGCTTTTGGCACGATTATTTATAATCTAGGGTCGTTTTAACATCCGTTACAAGAATGGTTCCAGCTTACGAGCGTTTACGTGCGGAAAGCTTTTGATCGAACAAAAGAAAAGAAGTTTCGGAGTGTTATCGCGTTTTACACTCCAAACATTCGCCGATCGGGTCCAGAAACGTTTAGTTTATATTCTTTAAAAGCGTGAAGGACATAATTTTCTCTGTGATACTGAAAACAGATAAACAACGAAAATTTTCTATAAAATTAAATTTATCGAAAAAAAAGCGAATCAATCTGTCTTCGCTTAGTCGCTCAATTCAGCCGAAATTCGTTCAAATTATCGCAATCGCTCCTGAAGTGAACATGTATTATAATTACATTAGATACTATAAATCTACAATATTCGGAACTTCTTCGATTTTTGGCCCAGGCAACAACCGCACCGAATGTGATTGGGGGTGGGGAATGAGAATAGTAGGGAGGGAATACTCTGTGAGAAAAAGCTGGGCCAAAATCGAAGAAGTGCCCAATATTCAACCTCACCGGTATATCCGCTGAGAATAGACTCGTCACTCCGCTCATCTTGCCCCAAATTGCAATCGTATTTCCCTGCACGCCGACAATGTTCCAGAACGAGATATCCTTAGCATCGCTTCCCGGACAACTGAAGAATATTTGATTATTCATTCTTTACATTCAGCAGGGTATGTAGTACGTATAACAGCTGGCCTTACCAGTGGGTCCCACCTAGTGTTGCCTAACGACTGCAAAATCGCTTGACGTGGATACACCTTTACCTTTTCTTTTAACTTTTTTTACATTCTTATTCGATCTAGTGTTTACGAACCTCAATGAAATAGATTCATGCTTCAGCGTAATCGAATTGAGTAAAGTTAATTCACGTTTTCCAGACAGGAAGTAGATCAAAGAAGATTCTTCAGAAACAAATATTGATGTTATGTGAGTCTGAAAATATTTAGCTTGAAGAACAAAAAATAAATAGATCCTACCGGCGTTTCAATAGCAATGGCATTTTGTGCTATTCTGCGAATGTTCATTTTTTCTTCTTCAGCTTCAATTTGCATTATCAAGTTGCCCCTGCAAAACCATGATAGATTTTCTCCAATAAGCTATATGAGGCTGTTTGCGATAGAGTCGAGCAAAATCGGATGGTCTTGGCACAGCTCAAAAATGTCGATTATCTGATACTCCCTGATCCGGGGTTCTTGAGGGTGCTGATGACGATGAGCATTGTCATTTTTCATGTCGAGCCTCCGTTGGCTCCAGATGACGTCACGTCGAAAACGGTTTTTGCTAGATATTTCATCTCCTGTTAGTGCTAAAATTAAGAAATTATGTTTCCCGGGGTAGATTTTGACGCTGAACACTCCTGTCTACATCATTTCTTGTGAAATTTTATTATAATTGGTATAGCCGGAACTTTTGAAATACCCCAAACTATGAGGTCCCACCTACATAGGAGCCCGTTTGCGTAAGGGGCGAACAAAGTTCGGACAGAGTAAAAGTGATGATTTGGGCAAAGTACGTTTTTCGGGACATTTTGGGGTGCTGATCACATTGGCGATTTAGTTTTTCATGCAAATCGATATTCGGTGTGTTACAGTAGGTCAAAGATCGAGCTTATTTTTAGTTTGCCTAGTATAGCTCGTTAACCATTGGTGCTCACGAAGAATTTTGAATAGACTAATGCTTATTTTAGGTGAGGAATCGTTTTATGATGTTCGATTTTTTCTATTCTGATCAGCTACTGAATTGCCTACTGTATTTTTGCTGAAAGTGAAAGGCATCGTCATTCTCTATTTTTCTGACGTGAAGGACGTGCATACAAAGGTTACTGCGTCGGTAGCTCGCACAAATCGGTCGACAAACCAAGTTATGAAGGAAAAACGGATGCGAACATCGCTCTAAAATGTTCATTTCGCTCATTTCTCGCTCTCATTCCTTTGTACTCCTCCTCCTCTAAACCTCCATTCTCATTCTCCATTGACGATCACAGGTGTGCGGTGTGGAGAACAAAGGAATGAGAGCGAGAAATGGGAGAAATGAAGATTTTAGAGTGAATTTCGCATCCGTTTTTCCTTCATAACTTGGTTTGTCGACCGATTTGTGCGAGCTACCGACGCAGTAACCTTTGTATGCACGTCCTTCACGTCAGAAAAATAGAGAATAACGATGCCTTTCACTTTCAGCAAAAATACAGTAGGCAATTCAGTAGCTGATCAGATTAGAAAAAATCGAACATCATAAAACGATTTCTCACCAAAAATAAGCATTAGTTTCTCTTCAAAATTCTTCGTGAGCACCGATGGTTAAAGGAGGAGTAAGAGGAAAAATTAGTCAATGAATCTGAGACCATGAGGGTATTGGCCTCTAGAACCATAGTGGAAATTCAAAATTTGAGATTTTTTGGTGCATTCTGAACTGAGATATGCACGTGCGAACTTTCCTTGACGGGCAGGGACAGTTAGGGATACTGTATCGAAGTGCTGCAAAATTTTCATCGATTTTTGTCTTCGAGCAAGAGACAGCGCTGGTTCGATTCCTGACCGGTGCAGCAATCTTTTGCCAATTTTTTTCATCGAAATTTTACACTATGAATGTGAGAAATCGGGCTGCCTTGGTTCTTTTGGTCATATTTGTATTATCTCTGTAACTTTTAGAACATTTTACAGTAACTCAGGGCGATTGTCACCGTAGTACGGGGGATATTGTCCCATGAAATGTAATGGTGATTCAAATTTGTCAAATAACGATAACAAATTTATCTTGCAAAACAAAAATAACAATAATACTGCGCCTGAGGCCGAACTAGGAGGAGGTGTCGATGAACTTGAGGGTGATCTTCTCGAAGGCGACACGCTTGGTGCGAGTCCAGTGAGACTTGCGGAGGGTGATCGGTCTCTTTCTGGGTTCGATGACGGCTCCCTTGATCATGAGGTAGTCCTGGTTGACGGTTCCGTAGTGGGGGAATCCTCCCTACAAGATAACAATGAAATATAAATATATAGCGACTCCTCTCTTACTTGCTTGTACTCACTGGCTTACAAATAGCTTTTCCGCAAAGAATGAGGCCGTAAATTCGCCTTTTACAAACGAAACGCAAGAGAGAGAGGTAAACGTGGTTCACTTGAGACTCGTTATTGCCACGCTAATGTTCACTACTTTCATTTTGGCAAGCACCATGGTAATGAAAGACAAATATTATGCGATTCTCACCTTGCGGAGATCCTGGTGGGTCTTGCGAAGGAGCTTCTTGGCGTGCCATCAAGAAGTGACACCCTTGAATCCCTTGCCGCGGGTGACACCGATGGTGTCAACCATCTTGTCCTGGGCGAAGACCTGCAAACAAGGCAACATGAATGTTATCCATAATGACGATGTATATGTATAACCAGAGGTGTTTACAGTGACCTCTCTACTTGTTTACAGTTTCCAGTTTACGTGAATTTTGCAATAGAGGACAAGCACAGTACACTGACAGGCCTCTCTCCTGTATTAAGGAGTATTATATCGACCTTACCGGCGATGGATCCTCCGTTGAGCTGGACCTCCATGATGTGCGCCTTCTTGTTGCGGCGCTTGAGCAGCTTCTGCTAAAATTTACAGTAAATTAACAAATTTAAACCAGTTATCGTCCTGTGCCATCCCTATTTTACTAGTTCAATCCGCTGAATTGGTGCTAATCATTCCCTTCTTTTATATGCGGAGTGACTATTACTGTCAAATTCAGGCTAGCACATAGTCTTTCAAAGTTATAAACATCCTAAAGTATGAATACTACGCTAAATGCAACTTGCCTGAGTGTTGACGATGACGCGGGTGCTCGAGTAGTACTTCTTCCTCTTGTTGAGGTCTTTCACCTGGAGTATAAGCGATTAGGAAAGGAGTGACAAGAAATAGGAAACGAACGGGAAGAAAAGGAAGTGGATATGGAAAGGATGGGAAGGGAATAGGATGAATACGCGCGTCCACTCACTGTTTTCACTTTATTTTTTTGTTAATTTTACATTTATCAAACGGTAATAAGGTTTGATGTGCATTTCCACTCTAATACAAGTGAAATCAATAAGGGAGAATGCAAATATAACACACAAAAGAGGGAAAAGTCATTTTTACGAGAAGAAGGGGGTCAACATTGCCATAAATTGTTTTAACAGCGCTTAAATGCATTGGGCAGCTGAATCTGGCTATCCAACACATCAAATAAGATATGGGGCATGAACAGAAATGTAAAAACGGGTAAAACAGCAGGGAAAATATCAATAAATGGGAGAAAAGTGAGTCGCTCTGAGCGATGGATTTTTTCCTGTATTTAGCACGGACAACCGTAACCCGTGTTACGGGTAGGATTTTCGTGGTGGGAGTACCCAACATTCTTTCCTCTTACGCCTCCTTTAACGAGTTATACTAGGCAAACTAAAAATAAGCTCGATCTTTGACCTACTGTAACACACCGAATATCGATTTGCATGAAAAACTAAATCGCCAATGTGATCAGTACCCCAAACTGTCCCGAAAAACGTACTTTGCCCAAATCATCACTTTTACCCTGTACGGAATCACGTTGATGATTGTTCGACTCTTACGCATACGGGCTCATAGATCGGACCGGCATGGAGAGATTAGTCTAATTTTAAATTTTCAGCCATTTTGGCGCCGGGAAAAAAAAAGTTGAGAGTAAGATAGTAAGCTGACATTGAGATTGCTGCTAAAATAAGCTCTTCTCCTCTCCAATCCTCTTCCTGACTTCCGATCTAGAGAGACGAGGCGAGAGAGTGTAGGGAACAGAGAGAGTGCAGACAAGGAAGAGGTCAGAGAGACGCAAGTTCGGACGTTGGGAAGAGGGGAGGGAGTAAACAAGGGGAAGATGGACGATTTTCCCTACAATCTCAGCTTACTATCTCACTCCCAACTTTTTTTTCCCGGCGCCAAAATGGCTGAAAATTTAAAATTAGACTAAGCTCGCCATGCCGGTCCGATCTATGTAGGTTCCGGCTATAACAATTATACCAAAATTTCACAAGAAATGAAGTAGACAGGAGTGTTCAACATCAAAATCTACCCCGGGAAAAATAATTTCTTAATTTTAGCGCTAAAGGGAGATGAAATATCTAGCAAAAACCGTTTTCGACGTGACGTCATCTGGAGACAACGGAGGCTCGACAAGAAAAATGACAATGCTCATCGTCATCAGCACCCTCAAGAACCCCGGATCAGGGAGTTTCAGAGAATCGACATTTTTGATCTGTGCCAGCTCTTGCTCGACTCTCTCGTAAACAGCTTCATATTCACCTGTGAACAGCGAGTATCTCAAACTCATCTGCATTATTATTATCTTCGTCCTCCAAATTTAAATGAATTCCCCTCGATGGATGGTCGCATGCTCGATACACAACGTTTCTTCCACTAACGGTTCTTGAAAATAGCATACCCACTTCATGGGTTTCTAACTGCAAACAAACATCAGATAGTGACACTGCCCTATTCAGCATACCTTGTCAACATTGCGAACGAATTCTACACGGATCTCTGATGGCGGGTGGAAAGTGGCTTTGTAAATCTGCGAATAACTATTTTCACAATAACAGATGATTGGAAACTGACTTTCTGCCCGTAGGTCAAGAAGTATAGTGCATTGCCGAAGGCATCGTATTTGTCAATGTCTCCCTCCCACGATTTTGTTGTCGTTAGTGTCTGTCCACTAAATATGTGATGCTCATGCAATTTACGCTACTCAATGGAGACATCGTCAAACAGTGGAAGATAGTTTTAGCCCATGCAATACATAATCGCTCTAACTGTGCAAGAAAATGAGGATAAGGATAGAAACGCAGGAAAAGAGAAGAGGCGAAATAGTGACTCACTTCGACAGTGCGTAGATAAGCTCATCTGCGCCGTTGCACTCTCGTTTCACATAAAATATTGTGCCTGAGAACGGTTCATAATTTAAAAAAAACTTACTATCTCTCGCGCATGCAACCCTTCAAAGCCGAACTATGAGACTTCGTTTCAGATTTTTTGACGTACGAGAACGTATTCAAAATAAGAATTACTAACCATCACTTGTCTGACGAGCATGCAAACCTTCAAAGCCGAGCGCTTGACCAGGATTAAATTCAATTGATTCCATACTAAAAAATCAGTATTCACAATTATTGCCAATGAATCGCGAAAAGTACAATAAATATAGAGATGAATGGCACTGAACTGAAACTCGCAAGTGATAGTGAAGAAGGGCAGAAAGCAACGAGGGAAGGTGCCATTGCCTTATCACTCACAAGCTGTCTAGAGGGAACAATTTTCTCGTCTCTTCATTGCGCCGTATCACTCGCCAGTCAGTGAAACGAGGGACCATTGCGACATTAGAGAGACAAACCATCCATCGCAGAGCTTATCGAAGGTGCAAGGATGATTCGACACTATTTCGTGGCCAGCCTCACTTGTATGTCTCGCCTAACATCATAGTTGGTGTTATCGCTACAATAGTTTATGCCTAACACACTATGATTGAAAATGTACAGTAGCTGATTAAAATTCTGTAGTTTGTGACATCAAGCTGCATCAATATTCAATAGGTGTAGCATATTCGATGCAAGTCAAAGATCGAGTGTATTCACACTTCCCTCTCTGCTTATCATTCTCGCTCTATTGATCTCTCCTCACGCTGTTCCAATGATCTATTGACTGCTATTGATTACAATACATCTTTATCAACGATGATCAACGATTTACATATTGTATTGATTTGGTTCGATGTCTCACAGTGGCGTTAGTTGTTCAAATTCCCGAATGCTCTCCTGCAATACAAGATATCAAGACAAATAGTGATGCATGAAAGCTCACCGGAAGATCCGCCGTGTAAATCCAGCTCTTGCCGTTCCATTCTCCTAGAACAGTCATCTTCCCATCGTAAACGCCGACGATACTGTAGATGGAATCGCGCTCGTCGGCTATTCTGCAAATACGATAATTCGAAATACGGGTCGCCGTCTCTTCATTTCACTTGCTTTCTCACGGGTCAGCGAGGGGAAAGAGTGAGTGAAATGAAGCGATGACGGCATCATTTCTCGAGCTCTACTGCCAAGGATAAGGCACAATCAGGGTCTATAGATAGGATGAAAGGATTCGAATGGCCTTCGCTTGAGTTTTAGAATTTTAAGAACCTGTTCGGTTGGGCGAAGCGAAAATTTGGGAAACAAAAATGGAATATCGTGCGTTTGAAATGCTCAGCAAATGAGATGTGCTGTTTAGCGAGCCCCCCTCGCACGCCAAAGATCAGCTACGAGTGGAATTGAAAATAATCTCACGATAGCTCACCCCATCTCAATATTTCTCCACTCCTTCGTGCCCACGTTGACCACCGTCATCTCCTTCCATTCTGTGCACAGAAATACGAGAGAAGAGGAATCGTCACAGTACTCGCCACAGCCGTACTGGAATTTGGTTTCGAAATTGCTTTTTCACCTCATGAAAGGGCCCAAAATGATCGTGTTGATGTACTGAGCACTTGTGGGTAAAGGTTGTGAGGGTATCGATCACGTTGAACTAACTAGAGATTTTTCCACACGATTTACGCAAATCAAAGGACTCCATTTGATTACGCAACCCACACTTGAGATATACGACGACTTACCCCAGGCTTTTCGATAAGAATTGTGTTGGGATAAATTTTATGTACGCGAGTTTTGTCATTTGTATTGCGCGTGTAGAGCAGCTTGCCACTGTAATGAAATTGTTATTGATTGCATGACTCTCTTGAATATAGAGTGTGCAACACGCGTAATCGTCTCTTCATTCTTTGCACTCTCACCAGTCAGACAGTCGAGAGAGTGTGTGTGAAATGAAGAGACGGCGGGGCGTATTGCGCACTCTACTTGGATAGTGTCCGAGCATGGTCTTTTCTTCGATATTCGATGCGATTTCCATGCTTGTAATATAAATGTGCCCTCACCGATGCACACCGAACATCAGCGCCCATAAGATATCCTCGCCAACCTGGAATATTATTTGCACACCAGGGCTGGGCAAAAATTTTGCGGTCTCTCATTTCCTGGTCAACTGGTGAACAGAGCTCTTGAATTGATTAGGATCACCTCAATTTCCTCCGCATCCCATGCATTTCTCGCAAACTGCTTCCCGTCTTCGCCCTTTCGAATCAGCATCATTCCGTCCTGGCCCTCTTCATTCTGACAAGTTATTTTCAGTAGAGTTCGAAATACGGGTAATCGTCTCTTCATGTCACGTACTCTCTTACCGATCAGAGCGGCGAGAGAGTATGTGAAATGAAGAGACGGCGACCCGTTTTTCGAACTCTAATTTTCAGGTTAAAAGCTGCAATAAGACAACAATGAAACTATGTTTATAAAGCTAGTCATTCAATTGACAATAAATTAGCCAATGAAATGAAGTTCAGCTTGTTATTTTTCATTGGAAACCCTATCTGAAATGAATCATCTTTTGCTTGCAGGAGACGTTGAGTCATTGATGATAACGCGCCATGGAGAGCCACCTCCTCACATCTCTGGTAGTATAGTGGTTAGTATCCGCGCCTGTCACGTGCGAGACCCGGGTTCAATTCCCGGACAGAGAGAATATTTTGCTCTTTTGTAGTCAAAATAAATTAATATAATGCAAAAGATTTCTGCATTCGGGGGGAGTCGAACCCCCGTCGAATGCTTGGAAGGCATCCATGCTGACCATTACACCACGAACGCGGTTGTAACGAAACGCTAAGGTCGCGTATTGTCTCAATAGCCATTGGGCAACCGGTTCTCCGTGGCAGAGCGCTGTGCTAACCACTAGAGTTCGAAATACTAATAATTCTTTCTTTATTTTGAGCACTTTCTCATCAGTCGGAGTGGCGAGAGACTGTGCGAAATGAAGAGACTACCACCCGTATTTCGATTTCTACCGATCACCACTGGCAACTTAGACTAACCTTCAGCATATCTCGCACAAACTCTACGCGTATTTCACATTGTTCGTAGAGTCTCGCTTTGTAGATCTAAATATAATTTCCTGTTTACGATTATGCAACAGTAACCCCCTTCTCCTCTTCAGTTTCATAATTCTTCGTTCGAAAGAACACTTCATTCCCATGGCAAGCGAAACTCTTTATTTGTCCGTCCCACGATGCACTGTTGGCGTAAATTTTCGCGCCGCTGTTAATGAATAGTAGCTGCTAAAACTATGACAACAAACGCCTTACTTGCAGGTGGCGTAAATCGCACCATCAAACAAGTTGGCGGCTTTAACGAAATAAATTGTGCCTGTAAAGGACTAGTTCACGCAATGGAATCTTAAAAAAACACCCCGAGAAGAAACTCACCATCAGACGCTTGACTAGCATAAAATCCCTCCTCCACGCACTCACCACGAGTGAATTTGAGTGATTCCATGCCTGAAATTGGCTATAATTTATCTTGATTCATACATCGTTAACAAAGAGCTGACAATCGAAATCAGAATTGTTTCATATAAAATTTGTGAGAAATACACACGAATTCAAGCAATAACACTTGATCACCACAAGTGTCTCTATTTCTCTGTTTCTCTCCATCTCACACTCCATGCCGCCTTGATAAGGCTGAATCATGGTCAGTTTGTGATTGCACACTGCACAATGCTATTCTGTTTGTGTATGGAATGTGTCACTGTATTTAAAGAGGCGAATCAATCAGGATAACAAAGCAAAGTAATCCCCTCTGGTATAGCTTCAAATCACGGGCAATTGCGATTTCTTCGACCCTATTAACTACTCGCGTCGCAACATTTTACTCCACTGGCAGTCCTTCATTGAGGACAAAAATGAAATTATCGGACACACTTCAACCACCATACACTTCCATTCGTCTTCTGTGCTCCTCGCTTGAGAGTGTTTGACTATTAGAGCGATAATTGGGCAATGAGTAAGGCTAAAACGCAAGCGGTAAATGTGAGTCGTGAATTAGCAAAGGTTAGCTTCAATGCTTACGCGTATTTGTACCCTAGCATGCATTACAGAAATTTAGAGACATGTCAATGCTTCACTTATTCATTCGTTCTTTCAGAAAGCCGATCGCCTTAGGGACGAGTTTGATGTGCATTGCCCGATTTGCTACGAGGTACTAATATTCTTTGTCGGGTGATCTATTCGTCCAGTGCATCTGTAAATCAATGAAAACCAAATATTATTCTAGTCCTTCTACGAATCCCCGCGAGTGCTCGACTGTGGTCACTCAATCTGCTCCTTTTGTGTAGGACAATTGAAAGTAAGTTGATCCATCGCTAGCTAAGAACATTGCTATCTGATATCTAGGAATATTCTTACCATAACACACAACCCGGAGACTTATCATCAAAATAATTCATTACAGAATCGTCATTGTCCGATGTGTCAGAAAATTTCGATCGGCCCTGCCAGATATAATTTAATATTTGATGGCATTCTCAAGTAAGTGTTCACTGAAATTGACAAAATTAAAAAAATTACAAAGGTGAATGCATTTTAGCCCA
This sequence comes from Pristionchus arcanus, assembly GCA_900490705.1. Lineage (NCBI taxonomy): Eukaryota > Metazoa > Nematoda > Chromadorea > Rhabditida > Neodiplogasteridae > Pristionchus > Pristionchus arcanus. The sequence continues at coordinate 177,303 of LS487160.1, read as the reverse complement.
CTCGTGCATCCTCTACAGTTGGAAATAAAGTGAGTAAAAAAATAATAAAAAAATAAAAAATAAAATACAAATAATTGTATTTTAGTTTTCAAGAAAAGGAAGAAACGGAACTGATCAAGCTACGCAATGAAGAAAAGAAGCTTTTCGAGACAGCGGAACGAGACCTAAATCGTCTTCAATCACCCAAAGTGCGATCCATTGCTAGTTGCATTAATCGCGCAAACTACGCTGTTACATACTTTATCTGTCAAGCTCTTTTCTCTCTGGGAATGGTAATGATCTGCTGTTGGTTGCTGTTCATGGTCATTATTATTACAAAGATTCATGAAAATGGAGATTCTGAAAAAGTATGAATTAATTTGGGTATTGTTACCACTATTTTGGAATATATCTGATAAAATGTTAAATACTTCTAAGGCTGCCATTGCAAGAAAGACACAAATATATTGCAAGGTTCATCGACCACTTTTTAGATTAGGATATTCCGTGGTACTCTTGGATCCTACCAAAACTTGCCCAGAAAGGTGCATATAATTCTTTGTATAATAAATAGAACACACGCAAGAAAAGATGAAAGACACATTTATCATTAGTTGAAAAGAACAATACAGATTTCACAAATTCTTGGTATGCGGACATCCGGGAGGTCCTCGTCTCGGATCGTTCCACGGATTGCCTGGAACTCCCGTCTCCGGACCGCGAGACGCGTACGGATGGGACGGCCGGTGCACGTGGACCGGAAGAGCGGCAGCCGCTCTTCCGCGACCGCCGCGTGAGCCGCGCGCACGCGCCGCTCCGCGGCCTCGGACGCTCGCCGAAGGCTTAGTGGGCGTTGAGGGCGCGGAGGCGCGAGCGCCCCTGGCGAGGCCTCTAGGGCGTCCGCGAGAGCCGCGCCCGCGCGCACTCGCGGTAGGAGCGGCGGACGTGGAAGAGCTGGCGGCTGGCTTCCGCTTGGTTGCAGTAAGCTTCTTGGGCCGCATCGTCCTACAAATGAACGTGAATTCATATCAAATAATGGCCTCAGAAAAAAGGTACGGAAAAACGCTCTTTTTTCGAAACTGTGAGTCATCCCGTTGCACAACATATGGGAGGGAAAAGATGGGAGGCGGAAAAATGAAAGGAAAGAGAAGAAAAAGAGTGAGAAAGAGAGCGAAAGATAGGAATGTGTGGTGCATGTGAGAATTGTGTAGTGGGGAAGTGGAGTGAACACGTTCGTAGGGTTTGAATGAGTTTTTTACAATTTGAAACGAATGAAAACAAATTGAGTGTCTCCCTGTGCTTGTATCTAGAGTTCGAAATACGGGTAATCGTCTCTTCATTTCGCGTGCTTTATCGTCACTCTGAAAGAGTACGAGGAATGAAGAGACGATTACCCGTATTTCGAACTCTACTTGTGCCGTTGTTCACCAATCCAGAGTTCCAGAGAGAGAGAAACTCTCTGAGATCCTAGTCTCTCGGCGGACCTCTCGGGCAGGAAGATGGCCGAACATTACGAGCCGAAGGCACGAGGAAGACACACTTCTCTCTGCTCTTATGTTGTTACAGAATGGCCAAAATTCCCTATCAAGGCGTCCTGTTGCAAAATGAATGGAAGACCTTCCTATCATCCTTGATTTGTCAACCCTACCAATGAAACGCTTGAATCAATCGTGCTGTCCTCTATCGAAGCTCACGAACCCCCTGGCAATGCTGGTTCTTGTTAATTATAATAATAATAATAATAATAACAATCGTATCATTATTATTATGATAAGATTATTATTATCAGATGGGTAATTGTTGTTCTCCAAGGACCTCTTTCCTGATCACTTCCTTGCTGTTTCTCTTATCATATCAGTTCATGATAGTCCCTCTATTTTAACTGCATTTGTTTGTTTCTTAGAATTCTCTGAAGCTCTTCTCATTCTCAGATGGGTAATTGTATCAAGCGAAATGCAGATATTGACGCAGAAGAATTGATAAGCGAGGAAACATCGGAACCCAACGAAGTGGTGGACCCTTCTGAACTCGGCATCGTTGAGAATCAGATACCTCAAGATCATTTATCCACTCTCGATGCAGATTGTCTAATTGATATTATATCGAGACTGGACCAGTTAGTTTTGATCATATTTTGTATTTCGAATTATTCAAATAAGTATTGCCTACTTTCAGTAATGATCTCGACGAGATGTCAACTCTTAGCCCAAAATTCCACGAAGTGTCTGAACATTCTAGAATCAAAGCTGTCAAAATATCGGCATCATCCTTTGAAATTGAGCAGGTAAAAAGTTTTTCCTAATTTGTACGAGAAGAATGAATATTGCGATCAATATTACAGCAAGACCAGCAGTTTTATGTCAAAGTAGAACATGAAGCAATCGAATACTACTGGCTGTTGAACGACACCGAATCCGCCTTATCGAGTAAAATGACGAAAAAAGAAATTAAAGTATCATTTTATATCTTTCAAATTCGAAACGGAATAATTTAAATTGCGATTTCAGAGCAAATATTACGACGACATACCCGAGCCTCAAGAAAATTCTGAAATAATTACTGCACGAATCATTACTGAGCTGGGAAGATTTGCTTTTCAGGATATTTCATTCAAATCGGTAATAATTTTGAATGCTTTATTTGTTCTATTATTATACTTCTCAGATATCAATTGACGATCATTTCTTGCAACTATTTGAACAACTCACGTCAAATAGACCCGAGCGATTGGATTTTTCGTGGTGTAAATTTGATGACAACATGAGTATAAATGGAATAGAGAGGTAACTAAACGACGCGTGATAGAAGAACGGTGTCTCCAGGTTCAAGTCAATGCTGTTATTGGCGAGGCCAGCACAGCTCGGACTTCATATTTACTGGGATATCAAATTCATTGATACCGTTTTCCTAACTTCTTATGCTGAGTCAGTTCCCATCGTTGAGTGCATAGTTCTCTACGGTTCTGGATGTGTGAGTTGCACCATTCTTTTTAAATTGTGATTGTTAACTGCTTTTCAGAAGTCGTTGCTCCGTCCCGATTCCGACTTTGCCGAACCCTTATCTAAATTCATAAATTTCACGTGGTGCTGCATGGTTGTCGGCGTAGACTGGTTAATCTCATCAATTCAGGTATTTTGTTATTTTTTAATTTTGTTATTTTTACATATTTATACAAATCAGATGCGCCTTCGTCGTGAAAGAAAGGGCAAATGGGTATTTGGCGTCACTGATGAAATAGAGGAGGAGGATGTCCTAGCTGCTCTAGACCCGGATCTTGAGGTGAATCAATAATTGATTACAAAATTCAAATATAAAACATAAATATACAAACCAATTTCAGTACCTGCTAGTAACGGAAAATCGCCGGAGACATCATTGCCACATCATAACTCTCCCTGGCACTTCGCACAAGGCGACCTTTCAAACTCGATACAGTGCATATGAGCCATTCCTCCTCATAGTTGATGTGAAATTTGAAGAATGGTGAACAGATTTTTGTTTGTTCCACACTTCTGCTTTATTTGAGAATTTAGAATTCGATTTGATTTAAAAATTTGTTATTAGACTTGATAAATAATTTCAAATTATGGTTGCATAGGTTTTAAAAAATTGAAGAAGCAATGCAATTTGTGTTCGATTGATTACAACAGCGCATATTTCATTGTATATTATACATTATGAGAATTGATTATCATAAAATCATCTCCCACCTTCGAACTAACTGCTTTTTATCCATTTTTATCAAAAGACCCTCAGGCAACGCTCTTTTCCATTTCTCGTTTGAACGAGTCAATGATTCTCTCCAATTTATACGTTCCGTCGACGCTTATTTTAGTTAAAAATACGGTTGTATTTTCTCTCTGTTTTCGCGGAGACAATGTCAGCAAGAAAGCGTAGGGCAGATGATTCAGAAGAAGAGAAGAAGTTCAGAAGAAGAAGTGAGGAAAAGGAGGATTCAGAAATTGGAGTCATTGACTCACAAGATCACCTATCCTCCCTTTACGACGACTGTCTACTTGATATTCTGTCGAGACTTGACCAGTTAGTTTTTTTTTACTTTTGTAATCTAACGATATTGATTTTTAAATAAATTAAATATTTCAGCAATGACCTCGACGAGATCTCTATTCTCTCTAAGAAAATGCACACTTTGTCCGAATTATCTCGTGCTAAGGTTGACAAATTTGTGGCGACCACTCTTGAACTGGAGCAGGTAAAAACATTGAATGGATAAGGGGAATAAGTGTTCTAACTCATTCAAAAGTTTCAATTCATTGCAGGTGGCCCATGGACGAATTTACGTCACAATGAAATATGAAGACAAATATTACGCAACATTAATTCGGGGCGATACACCTTTAGATTTATTAAAAGTATTTACCACCCATCCGGGGCGTAGTAATATGGTAAACATTGACATATTTAATACAAACAATCAAGAATTTCCCCGTTTCAGCGATTTTACGATGCCACACAACCACCAGAACATCTAGAACTGTCCGATGCAATATCCGCCCAAATAATTACTTGCTTGAGCAGATTCGCTTTTCAGCGTATCGATTTCATATCGGTGATTGGTATTTATTTGTTCATTCGTTCACGTTATTCCGTTATAGATTTCAATTGGCGATCATTTCGTGAAATGCTTTGAACAATTAACTCGGATTAGTCCAGAATGTATGATGTTCAGAAAATGTGTCACGCCTAATCTGAGCCAAGATGGAAAAGAAAGGTACATATATTTTTTTAACTAAAAAGATGCTAAAAAAAATCTCTTCAGTTTCAAATCGATGCTTATCACGGCCAAAGCGCCACGACTCCGGATAAATTTTGCCGATGACGTTTCATTCCTTGATTCTGCATTTCTGACCGCTTATTCTGAATCACAAACTCTCGCAGATCTGTCAATTTACGGGGAAAATGTACGTTGATTAAATATTTTCGAAAAAATATTAAATTTTCTTTTCAGACTCCTCTATTTTACCCCGATTCAAGCTTTGCGGAATCGCTTGCGAAATTCGGTGATTTTACCTGGTGTTGTATGGTGGTCGATACCGACTGGATACTATCAGCAATTCAGGTAGCTCTATAAACACCATTTGCAAGTTTTAACCATTTCGAAAATAAATACAGAAGCGTCTTCACTCCAAATCGGACGGTAACTGGACTTTTGCCATAACAAGACAAATCGAAATACAAGATGTCACCGCAGCTTTAGACTCAGATCTCAAGGTAATCAAAACATTAGAGCTCGAGAAGTGAGCCGCCGTCTCTTCATTCATAATACTCTCTCGCTAGTCGAGCTGGTGAGAGATTGTGTGAAATGAAGAGATGACAGCTCATTTTTCGAGCTCTACAAAATGTGATGATGTAATGAAAGAGATAGTTTCAGTGCACACACAGGACCATCCATGAACACACAATATTTATCCCTGGAACTCTGTACAAAGCGAGTATGCGCACTCGCTTTTCGGCTTACGATGTAGCTTTGCTGCTAGTGGATGTGAATTTTTACAACGAGTGACTGTGAGCAGAAATTGAACGAGGAATGCGAACAGGGCTGTGCGAAAATTTACCGCACTCCACATTTCGCAATGCTCTCTCGCAGGTCAGACAGAGCGAGAGAGCATGCAAAAAGAGGAGTGCGGGAAATTTTTCGCACACCCCTGAATGCGAACTTCTACTTCAGAAAACCGGACTATTCTACTTTTCCTTATCTCAGTAGTTATTTCCCTCCGTGCTCGTTGTATGATTATTGAAAAAATTTTTAAAGGTGTGAATAAATCTTCTGAAAAATATATCTTCTAACATAATTTTTGGAACGAGTGACTCCGATCAGGAACTATTTTCTGAAAAAAAAACAATAGTAGTTATTCATTTTCCTTCTGCTGTACATTTTCGAGTAAATTTAATATTTAACAGTTAAAAAGGTGAATTTACAACAAACACATGTCAAACAATAGAAAATTGTTTCTTTACTGTGTCCGTGCCTCTCTTGCGAAAACAGCTGGTGTCTGCTAATTTGGGGGTTTAACCTCACAAGCATCAATTACACTGTTTCGCCACGAGACCATTCATCTGGGACTTATACAGCTCGAATTTAGCACTGAATCTCAGCAATGTTCACTGTGGAAAGCACTTTTCCTCTAATTCTTTACATAATTTACGTCCCAATTCTTTTTGTGATCTACATGGCGCAAGTCATCATTGTGCTAGTGAACAAAAGGAAGCCACAGTTTTGCTCGAGCTACTTTACACTGTTTCTGATTCAGGCGTTTACGGTATATCTCTAATTTTATGACTGACTTTTTGACGCTCTCCATCGCAGGGTATCAGTACAATTATTGTCACGACAATAACATTCAGACTAGTGCTATTTCCGGAAGTGAATTCTTTCTACGCGCATTTTCCGGATAACTGGATCGCAACTGGGCTGTATTTGTACGTTTCTTTTCAATAAATTCGGTTCAAAAATGATAACAAAAGAAGAGAAAATTTTCAGTTTGGCCTACTATTTGCCAGCATGCGAGGAATACACTAAAATTTGCATCGCACTAAACCGACTCTCGGCAATTGCGCTGTATAATCGCTATGAACTCGTACGCAAAAACCATGAACCAATTAAATTTTTAAAAATAATTTGAGGTGTGGAGTAGGGTGGTATGGTTGTGCGTCCTGTTCATTATCGGAATGCCCTTTGCTTCCTACTATCATTTGCTTGACACTCACACTGCTTTCTATACGTCTGACAACGGAACAACGTGGAGCTTGGACTATGATCACACGGTGCGACCGTGGGTAAGCAAGCGACATGAATTTATTAAGTTATTTTTCATTACACATTAAATTTTTCTTTCTCAGTAGAGGAACGAATGAATTCCAGCGAAGCAACCGCGTCTCCACTTTCTATCTCTACGTCATTTGCTATGTGACAGCACTAACGCTCAACCTATTGACAATTGCAGTAATTCGGTGCATATCGATGGAAAAAGGTTACTAGTTCAACAAATATGATTCAAAACTCTATATTTCGCAGTTTCCTCAATTGAATTTCGACTGTTTCTTCTCGGATTCAGCTCATTCGCATGCGGATTGCCAATGACGATACAGCAGGTAAATTTTATCGAATTCATGGTCTATAATGTCCCAAAATTCCAGTTTTCATACTTTTCCATCAAATCACACGCTGATTTGTTACCCTTGCTCTTCAGACTGCCGTGGCTGAACGATCTCAAGGTGAAACGTGGAATTTTTCGAGACATCTAAAATAATTTCAGTCACTATTTCCCGGAATTCTTTCGCTAATCTTCTGTACTGCAATCAGAAATGAGCTGCGACGCGGTGTAACGTTACGCGAAACTACGATTGTTTCCCAAATTCGGTCGCCATAAAATATTGCATATTTTTACAAATGTTATTTGCTTTAATGTGCTATGAATTTAGCATTGATGTCAATAAAATCTAACGCTGTGAACCTATCAAAGAACAGATAGTCTGCAATATTTGAAAGACGTGAAACTGATGAATCTGAACTGATGTTTGCTCAGAACTTCTTTTTTAGCTGTTCTAGTGATTGCTCGATTCTTTTACAAACGGCTGTTGGTCCGAAGTAGAGTTCGAAATACGGGTAATGGTCTCTTCATTTCACACACTCTCTCGCCGCTCTGACCGGTGAGAGAGTGTGGAAAATGAAGAGACGATTACCCGTATTTCGAACTCTAGTCCGAAGTGAATCTATAGAAAAAAGTAGATATTTCACAAGCACAAAATTTGGAAATGGACAGATGGAATTATCTCGCCATGTGAAATTCTTCATGTATTCACACGTAATTGGTGATTCGCCAAACGCGAGAAACTCTACAAAATTTCAAAGTCACATGAGAGCAAAGCGTTGAAAAAATGCTTTATCACAGTGGTTATCTACGTGCAATTGAATGATCGCATCAGTTAATTGACGACACTGTAGTAGTGCGCGGCCTCCTCAAACCGCGTCTCAACTCATTTCTGATCGCTGTTGAGAAAATGAGAGAAAAGATGCCAGGAGTTAGCGCCTGTAATTAAACTTATCGGGAAATGTGTGTAGGAACTAAGGCTAATTACGAAAATTGTAACGTATTACCTTGAGGTCGTACAACCACGGCAGTCTGTAGCCCATAGCCCTAAAGTCCATATCAGCGTTGATGTGGAAATACGCGAACTGGGGAAACAATTTTTTAAAGTATCTAGTTCAGAAAGCACCTGTTGAATTGTCATGGGCAAACCACACGCAAATGAGCAAAATCCGAGTAGGAAAAGTCGAATTTCGATAGATGAAACTGCAACACTTTCATTTACTGTAATTGTAACGTATATTTTCCAACAACACCTTTTTCATACGATATGCATCGTATTGCAACTATGGTCGATAGATTTATCGCAAGTGTAGTGATAGAACATACGAGGTAGAGATAAAACGAGGTTACACGGTTGCTTCGCTAAATACACTTTCTTAATCGCTGTAAAATCAATTAAAATAACGTACCCACGGTCGCACAGAGTGATCATAGTCCATGAACCAGTATGAGCCATTGTTGTTTGTGTAAAAGGCAGCCTTCGGTTCGAGTAAATGATAGTAGGAAATGAATGGAAGCCCGAAGATTGCTGGGATGCACAACCACACCAGCCATTTCCATATCTGCACATTTTAGAAATTAATGAAATACCAGTGAAAACCACGTACTCGCTCATATTTGCTATACAGAGCAATGGCTGAAAGTCGGTTCAGCGCAGTGAATACATTTGAGTATTCTTGGCAACCAGGAAAATAATAACTCGAACTGAAATTATCGATAATTTTTCGTAAAAGTTAACTATTTCTAACAAATAAAGCGCTGTTGCAATCCAATTTGAAGGAAAATCGGCGTAAAATGAGTTGACTTCCGGAAACAATATCAACCTGTGAGTCAGAGTAATAACCATGGTAGTTGTGAGACCCTGAAAAAAATGAGCGTTGAAGTAAGACAAAAAAAATATCTAATGAATTTGCTTACCGTGAAAGCCTCAATGATAAAAAGTGTGAAGTAACTCGAGCGAAAATGCGGCTTTCGCTTATTGGCGATAACGATTGCTACTTGGATAGCATAAATTATGAATATGATCGGAACATAGATGACATAGAGAACAAGAGGAATGGTTGTTTCGAAGCTCATTCAGATCAGCGTTAGAATCGTCAAACGTTATTTGAAAGTAGTGATTCTCCAAAGAGAAAATATCATGGCAGGTGATAATTTAACGCTTTCGAAATATCCCAACGGCTTACTAGAGAAAAAGTGTATCGGTTCTTCGATCGGTTCACTACATGCCACTTTTTGTTGCTATTACCAGTCTTGAATATTTTTTCGTCGATCAGTTGGTTTACAGTATTACATTTTACTTATGATAGTGCCGCAACACTTTATACAAATAACATTTGGAAAAATAACAAATATTTTATGGCGACCGAATTTGGGATACAATCGACGTTTCGCGCAACATTAGACGGCGTCGCAGCTCATTTCTGATTGCTGTACAGAAGATTAGCGAAAGAATTCCCGGGAATAGTGACTGAAATGGTTATAAAGATATCTCGAAATTCGCATTTTTCACCTTGAGATCGTTCAACCACGGCAGTCGGTACGTCATCGCTTTCAGTTCATCGCCCGATTTGATGGAAAAGTAGGAAAACTAAAATTCAGAGATTTTCTCAGCACTGAAATTTCGCCAATAAACCTGCTGAATAGTCATTGGCAGTCCACAAACAAAGGAACTGAATCCAAGAAGAAATAGACGAATTTCAATTGAGGAAACTAGAAAACGAGATATGTAGTTTTCGAAAAAAAATTTTGTAACCTTTTGCACTGGACATGCATCTAATTACTACTATGGTCGCAAGATTGAGCGTTAGCGTTGTAATTGAGCACACGAGGTAAAGCCAGAATGAGGAGACACGATTGCTTCGCTGGAATGAATTCACGCACTGTATCACAAAAAATCTAATTAAGTGAATTTTTTGAGAAGGAAAATCCATCGTGTAATGAATGGACGGATTACTAGTGATCTGCCTTGCATCCTCCCTTCTTCCCGCTTCTCGAAAAATCGATAGCCACCATCTCATTTCGTTGGCTGAGCATTTTAAACGCATGATACTCACTTACCCACGGTCGCACAGTGTGATCATACACCATTCCAAACGTGGTTCCATTGTCAAACGAGTAGAACGCCGTATGTGTGTCAAGCAAATGATAGTATGAAAGAAAGGGCAGTCCGAAAATGCTGAGGAGGCACAACCATACCACCCTGCTCCAAACCTCAAAGGGGGTTCAAATTTAATTTGATCGTGGTATTTTTTGGAACAAAACATACACGCTCGTAACGGGCATATAGCGCAATGGCCGAAAAACGATTTAGTGCGATGCAAATTTTAGTGTATTCCTCGCATGCTGGCAAATAATAGGCTAGACTGGAAATTTGTTCTTTTTTCGTTATCAATTTTGAACCGAATTTATTGAAAAAACGAACAAATACAGTCCAGTTGCGATCCAATTATCCGGAAAATGCGCGTAGAAAGTGTTCACTTCCGGAAATAATACTAGTCTGAACGTTATTGTCGTGACAATAATTGTACTGAGACCCTGCAATTGAGAGCGTTCAAAAGTCATAAGCTGGATATACCGTAAACGCCTGAATCAGAAACAGTGTAAAGTAGCTCGAGGAAAACTGTGGTTTCCTTTTGTTCACAAGCACAATGAAAACTTGTGCCAGGTAGATCACAAAAAGAATTGGGACGTAAATGCAGTAGAGAATTAGAGGAACAGTAGTTTCCACAGCGAACATAGTTGATTCAGTGTTGAATTCAAATCGAACAACGTCTCCAAATTGCATGGGAACAGGGTAATTGATGCTTGTGTGAGGTGTCTACTAGAGTTCGAAATTTTGGTGATCGTCTCTTCATTCTGCACATTCTATCGGCTCTATGACCGGTGACAGAGTAGGTGAAATGAAGAGACGATTACCTGTATCACGAAAGTGTCTACCATAAAATTAGCGAACCTCAGGTGCATCGCAAGACTGATTGTTAGTTAAGGTACGGTAGTTGCAAAGTAACAATGTTCTCGGTTAATTTTATCGGATTAAATATTTACACTGTTACTCGAAAATGTACAACAGAAGACAATCAGCTTTTTGCCGTTAAAACATTTGAGTTTCGGCTTCCGCCAAAGTCTTCCACGCGATTCGACGGCAAGTTCAGGAAGCACATCTGACTGATTCCTAAACATGAATATTTATTAATATATTTACATATTGCCAAAATATTTATTTAAGAAATAAATTATAAGAAATTATCAATGTTCGCAAAACGAATAGATGAGCCACGTTTACAGTTCGAACAAAGGATAGAAAGTGATAGCAGGTCACTGAACAGGAAACTAAAAAATAAAAAATAAAAACAATTTCTCAAGCACTAGAACAGCCCAGACACTGTGGTGGACGGTCGCATTCGCAGACCTTGTTTGAGCTGATTTCTGATTGCTGTTGAGAAGATGAGGGAGAGAATGCCGGGAGTGAGGGCCTGAAAAGGCTAAAATGTGTCAAAAAAATTCTAATTTGTATAGCAATGGCGTGAGCTTGAATTTGTCAAGCAAAGCAATTTTCTCAAAAAAATAATTACCTTCAGATCATATAACCATGGTAGCCGATAGCCCATCGCGGATATCGCCTCGTCTGATTTCGTGTACATGTAGATACACTGAAATTCGACGTACGTCAACTGAATTTCATCCGTGACGTCATTACGACCCCTCAGGCAAGGTAACTTGAGCTTGTATGTGGGGCAAGCTGGTCGGAAAAAGACCTGTTGAATAGTCATCGGCACGCCACATGCAAAGGAGCTGAATCCTAGCAGGAACAGGCGAATTTCGATTGATGATACTGGAAACATATTCTACGTCTTATCTCTGGCACATCTAAAATGGCTACCTTTCTCCATCGACATGCATCTCAGCACTACCAGAGTTACCAGATTGAGGGTGAGAGTTGTAATTGAACAGACCAGATAGAGGTAGAAGGAGGATACTCGATTGCTTCGCTAAAAGTAGAATATTCAACTTATCGACCTCGCGAATGGGGTAACATCCAAAAAGAAGAAAAAGGAATAGCTAACATTCACTCACCCACGGTCGCACAGAGTGGTCATAGTCAATGTACCAGGTCGTCCCGTTGTTCAGCGTGAAGAAAGCAGTTTTAGTATCGAGTAAATGATAGTAGGATATGAAGGGAAATCCGAAGATCACGGGAAGACAAAGCCACCCGAGCCAGTTCCACACCTGAAATTAATTTTCATTTTTTAATAGTTTTAAAAAATGTCAAGACAATGTTTTTTTTTAAATTCCACTTCTAGAAGTATTTTAAACCATTTTCGTGATACATGATAGACATGATATGATGCTATCACAAACCCGCTCATATTTCTCATACAACGCCAGTGCCGAAAGTCTATTCAGCGCGATAAATATGTTAGTATATTCCTCACAGGCCGGGAAGTAGTAACTCGAGCTGGAAATTTAATTATTACTCCAATTTCAGAAAGTGATATTCATGAAACATCAGTTACTTTTCTTAGCAATCAACATCATCAAAAGGAAAAACATAAAAACATACAAATACAACCCCGTTGTGAATGCGTTTGAAGGGAAATCCGCATAGAATTCGTTGACTTCAGGGAACAATATTAACTTGTGAGTAATCGTGGTTACCATGCAAGTACTGAGACCCTGAAATTCTCATTTATGATAATATAAAATACGGATGTAAAGATAAAGAATTTGTCATTTCACTCATTGCAGTCTCTTCAGAGTTCCCATAAACAAGAGAATTGACTTGATCAATTATCGTAGTCCTAAAAAAATTTAAATACGATACCGTGAAAGCTTCAATGATGAACAATGTGAAGTAACTGGATCGAAATTGTGGCTTCCTCCTATTTTTGAGTACAATTACGACTTGCGCAAGGTATATTACGAAGATAATGGGCACGTAAATGGCGTAGATAATCAGGGGAACTGTAGATTGTAGAGTGTACATGCTCTGAAATGTGTTTTTTGTTATAAAAAATAACAAAATCAAAGCTCACTAGATTAGTAGCAGGAGCAATACGACCATGTAGAAACTGATGCTTGGCACGAACTGAACCCGATGTTTCCCTTTTTATCTATCCCCCCCCCCTAGACAGAAAGTCTACATGCTCTAATCTTTCTAGCCGACAAGACAGCATGCCAAATCAAGAAGGAGCGAGACGATAGGCTGTTTCTCTAGTGCCGCCGTCGCATAACACGATATTATCGTGAAGCAATTTGTTGCAGTCTAACATTATCTGCGAAGCTCAGAAACGGATCTGTGGTTGAACGAGTTTAACTTGTAGTTTCGAAACAGGAAAAGTGATAAGGTTCATGCAGATCAGAGTGGTCATCAAAGCACGTCCAATCAATCACGCTTTGAATCCAGACACTGCGGTGGCATTTCTCCTTCTTTTAGGCATAAAAATTCTGCGAAGCTCGTCTCTGATAGCCGATGAGAAGAACAGGGAAAGTAGGCCGGGTGTAAGAGTCTGAAATGGGCAATTATTGATTAATTGTAATCTTGTCAAAAATTCAATATTATCAACGTATGCGTTCTTGTCAGTCAATAGGTGTCGTGGCTCTTTAGAGGTGAGTAAGAAAAGGTTAGATGGTTAGTTACAACCGATCTAGATGAGCGAAGTTTCAAAGATCTCGATCAAGCTCACAAACTCTAGGTGATGTGGCGGACTCACAGCTAGATAATCACTTTTTTTTTTGCAAATGCGAACTTGAATTTGGTATTTGCAACTTTGTTCTGACCTTCAGATCATTCAGCCACGGAATTCGATAATACGCATTCGTCAGCTCTTCATCGGATGGGTCGAAAAAGAGCAAGAACTAAAATAAACAAATATAATAAAATAATAATTAGTGATCTTGTAATCGAATAAATTCGAGTTATCACCTGCTGCGCTATCATTGGCAATCCGCATGCAAAGGAACTAAAGCCGAGTAGAAATAATTTAATTTCGATGGAAGATACTGAGAAACAAATTGATGAATCTCAATATTTGCTGGCCACAACCTTTTTCTAGCTTCATGAAGCGTAGAATCACCACCGACGTCAAATTCAGTGTCAGACTCACACTCGAACAGACCAGGTAAAGGTAGAAGGTAATAACTCGAGTGCTTCGCTGAAATAGAGAAACTTAGTTGTATTTTCTATATGTGATTTGTCGATAAAGAATAAAAATATATCACCCATGGTCTCTTTGTGCCATCATAGGTAAATACCCAGTCTGTTCCATTATTCGGCGTCATGAAAAAGGCGCTAACATCAAGCAAGTGATAGTAGGAAATGAATGGAAATCCGAAGATCACAGGCAGACAAAACCAGAAGAACCGTTTCCAAACCTGACAATTAATTCTTTGATACTTCGAAACTGCACTTTTATCTCTAAAGAGGAAGTGAACAAGGTATCTAGTAGTGATACCAAAGTATTGAAAAATAACTACGTATGATACCTAGGGGATGAATTGCGTATACACAAAATGATTGCACATCAGTTGTTGATGTTTGAAAATAATTGAAACTCACTCGCTCATATTTGTTGTACATTACCAGAGCGGAGAGGCGATTAAGCGCTATGAAAATGTTTGTGTATTCCAGGCAGGCCGTAAAGTAGAAGCCACCGCTACAAATACATGGTAAAAATATCTTAAAGAAGGCGTCCCACGAATCGCGCGGGCGACCATGCAAAGTGAGGTGTGAGAGGGCGCACTCTCCTCATTTCTGACGCTCTCTCGCTCGTTGCCTGCGCGCGCAAGGTCACTTGGAACGCAGCCAAATGCTCATATCTCAGTTAAAACGAAAATTGAAAACATGGGAGTTTCGAAAGTGTTATAGGGTTGCCACGACCCACCATCTCACTTCGAGAACTCAGTTAGTCAGATATTCGTGGGACACCTCCTTTAATAAATGTTAAAAATATCTATACTCACAAGTATAGAGCAGTAGTGAATCCGTTAGAAGGAAAATTTGCGTAGAACGAATTTACTCCAGGGAATAAAATCAATTTGTGAATGACCGTTGATACAACGGTTGTGGAAAGACCCTGTAATGTATTGTCCGTCTATATTGAACTTCGAATTCCTACCACAATTGATTCAATTATGAATAGGCTGAAATAGCTTGAACGAAATTCTGGTTTGTGCTTGTTAACGATAACAATGACAACTTGCACTAAGTAAAAGGAAAACACGATTGGAACATAGACCGAAAAGATAATAAGTATCACGATACCATTCATACTGAAATGAATAGATTTTGTCAAGATCTTCTTGTCTTCCTGTGCTAAACACGAAAAAAACACTTTTTTGTTGGAAATGAAGCCAAGAGGGAATAAGTAATGCACTTTTCTGCTTGTTTCAACCAGTACTTAGCGCATTCCATTTTGCAAACATCACGAGTGGTAAAATTACCCCTGTTCAAAGATTTTTCTGTCCTTTTGGCATGTACGTTTGCTTCTGTTTCGATAAAGTGGACAAATCATGCGTAAGGGTGATATTCAAATAATTGAATACTTTATCAGCGATCAATCATAAAAAGTCATTATACTTTGACAGTAGATGGACGAATAGTGGTCATCATCGGAGGAGGAAATTCAACGTAGCACCTCTGCTTGCACTGTCGCTTCTTCACGGGAAGCATGATTTTGTTGCATCTAAAATATATTATTACATTATTTTTAATATATTTAAATTATTTTTAATTATTTACTTCGCAAGGCACGTGTCCTTGTCGCTGCGAATGAGAGGCGCGCCAGAAGAAGCGACGATTGGGGGTGGGGATGAAGGGAACGGCTTGATAACCTCAAAAATCTTTTCAGCCTTTTAGCATCAATGAGTATCCAAATTCTCCAAATTATGATGCTAGAGTAATCCAAGTAAAGTAGACAACTAAGGGCGAGTCTGGAGAGGTTCACTGACCATCGCTTCAGAAATGAGAAAAGCTGAGAGGAGAAGGATGAGAGCGAACTTCATTTCTGTGACGAATTTGCTGTTAGCAAGTGCTACTCACTTTATATCATCATCATATCAATTCATGTTTTCAATCGCCAAACATATTGGTAATCAATCTAAGCCACTCTCTAAACTCGTAGATAGTCATCGATGATGATTCAATGTAGTATTTGATGCATTATACAACAACAATATTTATTATTTAGGTCGGGAAAACAAAGGTTTCGGCCGGAAATGTTCATCGAAATTGCTTTGCAAACACTTTTCGGAAGTCAGCAAACCGAAATTATTATCATTGATCAAATTGTTTTGGTGGAACCAATGACACTGCATGATTAGCTATTTGTTTGCTGATATGAGGTGTCAGGTACTATAAAAGTGCCGCCGATTGTGAATTTTACAGTGTCAACTCGAATTCGACTCTCCGACAATGAAGATCGCCCTCGTTATTTTCTTCTCGGCCCTTATTGTAGCTGATGCCATCATGGTCAGTAATTCTAATAATATTTTTTATACATTTCAGATGTATTTTGTTAGTAATTTTTGCAATCATATATATTCAAGGTGACCAGACCACCAGTCAGCGGCGGTACAACTGGAGCTTCCCTCTCGGGCAAACCGATCAAGATCGCCAACAGAGGAGAGTGCCTGAACATGTGAGGCTTTTTTCCTAACCACGAACAATTTCTGGAACTGTCCATGTTCATTCAGTCGGCCAAACCCTTACGCTTTTCTAGCGCAGTCGCTACGAGTCGTTACCGTTGCTTCTAGAGTTTCGAAAACGAGCGATTGCGCGAAAACGAGTACTCGTTTCAATTCTTCGACCAGTTCACGCTTTCTTTCGAAACTCTAGTTGTTTCTCATCTATACTCCCAATCCCCTCCCTAACGATGATTCTTCCTGCAGGCCCATGTCTTGATATCAGGATAAATCTACCTCATTCAATCATCACCATATCAGGTGCGCCAACCTCGGCAAGCCCACAGCCAGACCCGCATGCACAAGCATGTGCAAGCTCGAATTCCCTTCTCAAGTTCCCACCAGGCCCACTCCCCGTGGTCCTGTTCCCAGAGGATAAGTTCTCCATAAATAATATTATATGGCCATGCCTAATTATTGATAAAGATTCTTCATGCAGTTATCGTTAAAGACATTGAATATTTCTTGGCATATAATATCCCTGAAGATCACTTGCTCATCAGAGGCACGGAATTTGTAAACAATTGATCGATTTTAGTGTGACTAAAGTTCCGGCCAGACCCACTCCCCGTGTTCCTGTTCCCAGAGACCAAGACACCTCTTCAGAATCACAGAATGGCTGGAAAATCATGTATAAATATTGATAAAGATGCTCTATGAAGCTCCTAATATTGGCGTGAGTAAATGGAAGTGATGAAGGCACGAAAATACAAACTAGGGTCTGCAAAACGAAACAGCCCCGATCTTGTGATCAACTTGTCATAAGACCAGAATTTCAAACGATTAGGGGTGTATTGAGAAGCAGCGATAGAATGGAAGAGATGGGGGGAATAGGGGAAGGGAAGGTAGCAAGCTCGAAGCCCTGATCTTCTGAGATCCCAGTGATCACCTCAACTCGTGATCAGACCGGAATTTCAAATGATTAGGGGCGTTTCGAGTAACTAGAA
>LS487160.1:94061-144928 GCA_900490705.1 Pristionchus arcanus | reverse complement strand
TTTTTGGGTCTAGGAAACTATTTCTGGGACCAGGAAACTATTCGGGGACCAGGAAACTTTTTAAGGACCAGGAAACTATTTTGGGACCAGGAAACTTTGATGGGACACCCAAAACGGACCAGAGCCAAAATGTGTCATGGCCATAGTTGACCCATTGGGGCTTCGTACACAAAATTTCAGCTCGATCGGACCATTTTTAAGTGAATGTGAAAACAGTCAATCAAAGAGCAACTCTTGAATAAGTATTCCATTCCCTTATTCAAGGATTGGCCGATTCATTCTTCCCTTATTGAAGAATTGACCCGGTGCGCGCGCCATTGTGTGGCAAATGAAGACTTCATTTTCATTCTTCATTTGCCAGCCCTAATATTCAGTAAAAGATCGCAACTTTCATTTGAGCATGTATCGTAAATACAGTCGCTCCAAGTGTCCGTAATAAAGTTCGAAAAACGGGTAATCGTATCTTCATTCCGCACGCTCTCTCGCCTCTCTGACCGGAAAGATAGTACGAGGAATGAAGAGACGATTACCCGTACATCGAACTCTAGTCCGTAATGATGATATTCCAGGCGCTCGGCAGCAGTGCTTCCGAGATTCTCCTCTCGATCATTGAAGTCATCGGGAATGGCTTCGAAGCGGGTGTGCTCGGGCCAGGAACTATTGTCGGTATGTTTAGGCGAATTGAACCGGCGTGTATTCAGAAGCGATATTGCATTTCGCTGACAAATATTTCTGGTGTAGTTGTAGAAATGATGCAATCATAGGATCTGCCGCGTTCAACCTCTTCACCATCTCCGCAATCTGTGTTGTCTCTGTGAAATCGCCAACTGTGAAGCGAATCGAGGTCATTTTTCACCTTTTTTTTCTGCGAATCTACGTAAAAACCACCAAAACATACCTAAAAATTAGGAGAATATATAGCAAAATTGGGAATTTTCTGTTCAGAACATTACCGTGTTCTACATCAGCGCTGCTTTTTCCGTCCTCGCGTATGTGTGGCTGTTCTTTGTGAGTTCACTTTTTTAAATTGTATTTTATTGTACTTGCACGATCTCCCAGGTGTGCATTTACAATCTTACTTTGAGCAACTGCTGCTCGCTTTCGAAAATTTCCCACCTCCTGTTATCCACCTCATATATCCATATCAATACCATTAATATCGTTGCGCTTCGGGCGAAGATAAATTATTATTATTATTATGATATTATCAGATCCTCATAATCTCCTCTCCCAACATCATCGAGGTCTGGGAGGCAGCCCTCACACTCTTCTTCTTCGTTTGTCTTGTCGTCATCGCATACGCGTTTGACGTGCGATGGTGTAAAAGGAAGATGAGTGCGATGACGAGCGCAATGGTCAGAATTTGTAATTTGAACAAAAAAGTGGTTAATTTCCGGTGGTGCAAGCGTGCAATGACTCGGGCAATTTCATCACTCATTCAGAGAACTTATAGAAGTTCCGAATATTCTATAGGGTGTATGATCAAAAATGTCCATTTTCTGGGGGATTGGGTCCGTAATATTCGATGTGCGATAGTGCAAGCGGAAGATGAGTGCGATGACGAGCGCTATGGTCAGTATTTACAATTCGAAAACGACTTGTTTTAGAAACTTATTTCCCCGAGATAAATAATTTTCAGTGAGCAAAGAATGGTTATCCTTTTTTTTATTTTACTTTTTTATTGTATTTACTTTTTTGTTTTTTTATTTGACTTGAACATCTAGTGAATACTCACCTCTTGGGCTAGAGAGACCAAATCATCTACATCAAAAGATTCTTTGGCAACGATATTCTGATTCCGGGTGCGCGAAAACAGCCCTAAATTGAAGGAGGGGTTGTAAATTAGAAAGGAGGGGAATGGATGGGGAAATGAGAAAAGTCTCAGCCAGAAATCGTCAACGCAGCCACGTTTGCTCACACTAAAAGGTCGATGTGCACCCATCCTTTAGGGCACGAGTGAAGAATAATGAGATTCACTGAAAGCAATCGAATTCCAAAGATCTTCCAGGGATATGGCTAGGTCAATAAGGCAAATTGAAACAGTGCTTTTACAAATTATTCTGAAATTTATATTTCTTATTGTTATGCATTTTCAGAACAATGCACCTGCTATCGGAATAGAGGAGACGAACAATGAAGAGGGGCAAGGCGAAATCGTCTTCCAACCCATGCCGCCCATGGATACTGTGAGGGAAATGCAGAGGGAGGTGAGCCATGTCCAGTAGCGTTGTAAATTTGGAAAATGTTTTCCTCATGTGATATGAATGTATAAAATTGATATTTCAAAACAATAATTGATTTCTTTCTCGTTTCCCGTACCTGAATAAAACAAAAAAGCAAAGACGAAAACATTGAGCTAAACTATTCAGATAGCCAAATCGTATCCATCTCTATCACCAGAGGACCATGCTAAGATTCTCGCATATCGAGTCAACCAAGCGAATACGGTGAGCCAGAATTTTTAGAAAATAATAAACAATAATAAATTTATTATGTATTTCTTTTCAAAAATGTGTATTCAGCCCCACGACCGGATGTACTATCGCATCAAAGCTATTCGGTTTGTCCATTTATATTTTTTAGATAATATATTTGGTTATTTGCATGTCCATCCGTTTGTTGGTCTATAGATTCACTTTCTCCTTCGTAGACAAATGACTTCCTCGTGGCGAGAATCGAAAACGGAGCAGGACGTAGTGAAATTCATGACCACGTTCAAGACGATTTCGGTGGATGGAAGAAGTGGGTCTAAATTTCGGCTTAATTTCGATTTCTTAAAACGTTTTTACATCCTAAAAGCAAACTAGTTCTGTTAGTTTATCAGGGATCACATTATCCGGAATTCTTTGAAATCGGGGCTAACAATGGCAAGATATTTTCCAGCCAAACCACGAATCGAGTGGGACGCAAGAACCTACGGCGTTCAGCGCGGAGATAAGAAGATTCAGTTGAAGGTAGGGTGGTCGCCAATTACTGACGCTATCAAATTCGTCAAAAACCATGATTACACAAATAATTGAAATATAGCTCGTGCGTCGCGGCACCGCTACTCAACCGCTCACGGCCGCCTATCAAACCGTTAATGGCACTGCGAAGAAGGATCTCCACTACCTGGACAAGAGGGAGACTGTTCAGTACGTTTGTTTCACCAATCCCAACAATCATGCCCATGTCTTCACACACTACTCGTGATTTTGCGAGCGTTGTGTAGGGAAATAAATCATTGTGAACGTGCAGAAACACTTCAAAATTTATTTTAGATTCATGCCTGGCGAGCGCTCGAAGGCGGTAGAGCTGCAGTTATTAGACAATGGAGAATGGCATCATGACGCCGTTTTCTACGTCCATCTAAAAATAAAGGCCAGCTCGTTCTAAGTCTAACTTCAAGAAATCTGCCTTATATTACCTGCCGGAAATGGTAAAGTGGTTTTTTAGCGAGGAGACAATCATTTCCTATATCGGTATTCATGTTCAGGATAAACTCCCCGAGGATCGCACGAAGCTTGGTCAATGCGACACTGCGCGTGTTCGTTTCGTTGAGAACACGGATTTCCCGCCGTTTCCTACCGTGGAGTTCGCCAAGAACAATTATGCAAGTTTCTCATTTCCTTTGTCAAAGAAAAATCAACTCTGAAGCTTTCGTTGAGTTTCACAAAGGTTAAAAGATTGCAAGGCAAATTGTTCGAATGATTCCGATTGAATGTCGTTGCTGTAAAAAATAATAAATAGAAATAGTATCATTAATAATTAGGTAAATATTTAGGCCTTGACATTCCCACAGACAAAATGTTAACTACTAAAATGTCAACGTCATTTACATTTTATCCAGGTCATTTCCGAAAACGACGAATGGGTTCGAATCTACGTCCGTATTCGCAGTCTGCCAATTCATGAACAGAACGTGATAGTGTACGAGACAGAGGAGGAGACGGCAGAGGTGCGAATTTATTAGAGAGATTCCACCAAACCATAGTTTTGTTCTTCCATTTTTCTTCTACCATCTGTAGTGCTCGATTCTCTCACCGCCATTTCTCCCCTAGGTAATAATTTCGAAATGCTTTTCGGATCGACCTACTGTAGCTTCTTAGGCTATTTCTCCCTTCAATCGGACAAAAATATCTTGAACTCAGGCCGAATATGATTACGTGAGCGTCAAGAACGGTCAACTCATTTTCGAGCCTGGAGAGATCGAGAAGTATGTGGATATTGAGGTACGACTTGCAATTACGATAGTAGCCAAGAATGGACGTAGGAATTATTCTCTTCATAATGGATGTTAAACTGATCCGCGCATTGAAAAAATGACAATCTGCAGATAATCACCGACAATCCGGACCAAGATGACGAAACGTTCGCTGTGCTGATTACAAAGATTAATGAGGAAGGTACGATTGTTTTATTCAACCATTTTTTATTCAATTTCGAATTTAATTTGAAAGTTTAATGAAATTGAATGAACATGAAAATTTAAATAATAATAATTCCACTTCAGTCATGGCAGCCGCAGCCCATCTTCGCACGACGATCACGCTGATCGCGAGTGATCGGGCGATTCAGAATCTGAGGTGACACCAATAGAGCACGAAAGTCGCCGTCTCTTCATTTCTCGTGCGAAATCAAGAGAGGATCACCCGAATTTCGAACTCAAAATCGTATTATTGTAGGAACATGCGGACTCTGATGCGCAATTACCTCAAAGAAATGCAGCTACCACACGTGACTGCAACTTGGAAGGAGCAGGTATTCAATAACATTAGGATTGAATTTTTTTTACAAAATTTAACTTTTTTTCTTTCCGTAACGTTTCCATTGTACTTCGAGGCACGGTTTAGGCAATATTCGCAAGATTCACACTTACAGATAATCAATGCTTGTTCTGTGAACGGCGGCGATACAGCGAATGCGACACTAGCAGACGCCCTGAAACACGGTGAGATCGCATATTATTTCAAGATACTAAAATATTCAGATCGAAACATTGGGAATTTTTAATTCAAGCGACTCCGAGAAATATCGAATAATAAAATGCTTTAGAAATTTGAATCATTCCTGAAACTCAACTCGATTTTCCCGTTCATTCTCGAACTCATAATGAAAATTTCGATTGCAAATTTCTTCCTCCTGGGTATCATAATATTCCAGCCTTCGCCTTTCCATGGAAGGTCCTGGTCGCCTTCGTTCCTCCTCCCGAACTGATGGCCGGCTGGCCGTGCTTCGTCACTGCGCTCGGACTTATTGGATCAGTGACTGCCGTCGTTGGTGAGTGAAGGGGATCAAAAAGCTCACAATTGAGCCAAAATATGGTAGAAAAATGGACGTTGTCATGAGTGTCATGGATGCTTGGTTGGCCGTGCTTCGTCTCGATGTAGTACAAATATGATACAATTATTATCCATTACATTTTATGCCAATTCTTTGGTTAAATTAAGTAAAGTCTTACACCCTAAAGACAGATGTTCTTTTCAGCCCAAGTCGCCTCCATCCTCGGGTGCATGCTGGGCATTGGGGATGCCGTCACTGCAACGACCCTCGTTGCTCTAGGAACGAGTCTGCCGGACACGTTCGCGTCGAAGATTGCGGCGGAACAGGTCATAATAATTACTCGAAATACGAGTCATCGTCTCTTCATTTCAAAAATTGACTCGCTTTGATACGAGGAGAATATTACCCGCAATACTCCTCTAAAAATTACTGTCTTCGCAGGCTAGGTTGACTACATCGCGATTGAGATTAGTAGAGTAAGGCATGCTCATTCGTTTGGGTATGAAATTTGTGATTAAAATATAATTATTGCTCTTGCTGGGCACATCATTTGAGGAAGATCAAATGAGTCAAGAAGTATTTTGAATATTAATCCTTTCAGGACACGACAGCCGACAACGCGGTCGGCTCCATCACCGGGTGCAACTCGGTCAATGTCTTTCTCGGACTGGGCCTGCCGTGGCTGGTAGCGGCCATCTACTGGAGGATCAAGGGACAGCAGTTCCGGGTGGACTCGGGAGATCTGGCGCACAGGTTGGTAATTTGATGGAGAAAATATGAATAATGCCTTGCAAACCTGTATGATTTCCACAATTCGAAATGCAACCCAAAACGCGAAGTTACCGAAAAGAACCATACGACACGGATAAAAGCTAGCAAAAAAGTAAAATGACAGTAAAGTGCAGTTCCCACAGTTCCACGGCCGACCACGATATTTTAGAGATTTAATATATTTCAGCGTGTCCCTCTTCACCGTCCTCTCCCTGGTCTGCATTGCCGTCCTCACCGCTAGACGCCTTGTTCCCTGTCTTGGGAGGGGAGAACTGGGAGGACCGCCGATAGTGAAGATAGCCACTGGCGCGCTGTTGTTTGGGCTATGGATTTCCTACGTTGTGCTTTCGTCCGTGCATTCCCATTGATGAAAGAGATGTCTTGGCCAAACTATAACTGCGAGATCCAGCTGTTTGAAAGAAACGCAACGGCCCCATTGTTGTTTTCTCTGTGGATCTCATATGTGGTACTGTCGAGTGTGCATTCGCATTGACTACTTTTTCATTCGCTAGAGTTGCACAAATACATGCTATCGTTTGTTTTGATTTAGCTGAAAAATATGATTTATGTTTATTTTTCGAACAGTCGTTCTGTGAACTTTGACTGATCTATTGATCCTGATATTCTTGCTATTTACACCATATTTGTATTATGCATTGTAACATTACATGTCATAAATCTGTATTTGGAAACCAATCATTACAGTGAAATCGTTTATCCAAGCCACAGCATTCTACACCGACAGAAAAGGGTTCTAGTCGAACTGCAAGGTTGCAATATGAAATCTTTCTGAAACATATTCCGATCTCATTCTGAATTAGGCTGAACGGTTGAAATCCGGATACGTTTATAGGATCTTCACATTGACGTAATCGCAAGATCGACGAATTCGGATAAGAAGAAAGTGAGGTGAGTATACCCTTCCTGACCCTTCCTCTTCTCCTCTCCCTCATCAATTCTTATTCAGAGAAGCTCTCGATTTCCTATCTCAAGAAGGGACAATCTACTGTACTGTGGACGATGAACACTACGAGACTGTCTAATCAATCATCATCATCATTATCTCATCTAAAAATAACTACTGTCCCATTCCATTTATTATCGTTTGTATCACGAAGTTTGCAACAAGTTTCAAAATGAATAATGTCCCGTTTTGATATATTCGATCTCATTTTTTCTGGTAAATTTGAAGGTTGATGGTATTTCTCTTTCCACCTATGAGACAACTACAGTGTATTGGACACACAAGAGAAGGGAAGGGGCGGTTTGAACAAATAGAAGTTGCATCCACGCTATGGAGAGGAAACTGCCATTGGTTCACGATTGAAACTGATGGAGAAGGAAGTACGGTAGTTGATCAGATGATATTACGTGAGATCAGAAATAAAGAGAATAAAAACGTGATGAGAATGAGACGAGAATAGACTTCCGTTGATTCAGCTGATGGGAACAAGGAAGAATGGAACAATATAAAAAGAAGTGCCGACTCCCTTAGGGGATCAATTCATCCAATATGAAGATTCAATTAATTCTATTCTCTCTTTTCTCATTCACTCTGTCTTCCTCTTTACTCAATGATGAGTTCAAAGAGAAAATGAAAGAATTGAATGAGAAGGTTCGTCTCTTTTCCATGCTCCCCCTCTTCAGTATTCTCTTTCCAGATATCATCCTCTCTCATTTCTGATACAGAAGAGAAGAAATTCGTTGATGATAAGATAGAGGAGATTGAAGTGAATAAGACAAAGATTGTCTCTACTGATGGATCTCCGATTGTTGATGATGATGGAGGATATACTGGACCTTATTCCAAGGAATTCTATGAGGGAGATATTCTACTCACCAAGTAATCTATCCTTTACTACCTACAAAATTTCTTCTTTCCTTCAGAGAACAATTGAATACAATCGTATCTGATCCTCGTTCGAAGAGACAAGCTCAATGGAATTCATACTATCCCAATAATATCTGGAAAGGATCTCCCATTCCCTATTCATTCGATAGAAACTTCCGTAAGACTCATTTAATTCATTGATTGAAATTCTCTTCTTCATTATTTTTCTCTTCAGCATCCAATAAAATTCCTTCCGTCCGTGCAGCCATCAAATTCTGGGAATCTCAGACTTGTGTGAGATTCGTTGAGAATGGAAATGGAAGAGCCAGGTGGATCGCTCCTTTCGTCAGATGCAACCATTCCATGATGATTCAGAGTTCGTTTCATTAATGGAAATGGATGCTATGCAATGATTGGAAAGACAGGAGGGGAACAAGTAATCTCCATTGGATATGGTTGTGATTGGGTAAGATGAAGAGAGAATGAAGGGAGATGAGATGCCTTCTCTCAGATCGGAACTATTGCCCATGAGATCGAGCATACATTGGGAGTATGGCATACTCAGGCAAGATACGATAGAGGAAATTATGTGAGCATCAATGCATGGAATGTACTCGTGAGTTACTTTTGATTGATTCTTCAAAGAGAATTAATCATTGATTGCAGCCGAATCAAATGTACAACTTTAATACTCAATCTCAATCATACACTAATCTGTTCGGAATTCCGTATGAATTCGGAAGTGTAATGCACTATGCAAATAATGAGTGAGTCTCTTCCCCCATCTCTTCATTAATCTCTTCATTTTCTCTTCAGTTTCGCACGTGATCGTTCTCGTCCAACAATCGTAGCAAGAAATGGATACGAGAGATTCCAGCAATCAATGTCCAATTATCTCCCAACCTTCTACGATATCAAACTGATCAACACTTACTACAAGTGCTACGGTATCTCTATCCTTCTCCTTCGATTCCTTCTCCTTCTTCAGATTCATGCCCTCGTAAGATAACTTGTTCCAATGGAGGTCTCCAGGATGTCAACTATTGCAATCGATGCAAGTGTCCCTCTGGATTCAGTGGAACATACTGCGAGTCTATCGTAAGCCCTTTCCTCCTCCATCCCATCCCTTCCCTCTCTCTCTCTCTTTCTCTTCAGTCATCATCTGGCTGTGATCGTACTCTCACCATTGGATCATCTCCCACTAATATCACTGCAACTGCTGGATGGAGTGGACTCTACTCTATCACTTACAACGAATGCGCAATCCATCTTAAGGTTATCTTACTCATCCTCAGATCTATCCAACTCTCTCATTAAGCCTGCAACCAAAGGCCGAAGACTGGAGGTTACGGTAACTACTGGATCAGGAATGTCTTCGTGGAATTGTTATGGAGCAGGAGTCGACGTGAGAATGGCTGCCGACCCCGCAATGACTGGAATACGGTAAGTGATAGGAATCAATCAATAACTGACTAATCTCTTCATTCTACAGTATCTGCCGTCCTAATACTCGATTCCAACCAATTGTCTCTGATAGTGATCGAATGGTTCTCAATCTTTTCTCTCGTATTAATTATGTCTCATTCACATTCACTGCCCGAATGATCTAATTGTACATACATACATTGTACATACATCGTGATCAATAAAGAATAAGTTCATTAACCTTATAAGTGATTACTTCCCTTTCTCTCCTCCGTGTACTAATTCAGTGTAATTCCCTTGTCTCTTCTCTAATTTGAAAGTGAGAGATAGACCCTACCCTTTAGTTCATTCTCCGTTCTCCGATCAATCTTCTACCGTACTCCTCTCTAGTTTCAGAAACATTTTATATTCTGATATCGATTTGTAGTTCGATTACGGTGAGGCGGGACAATTCAAATCTTAATCCCATTGTTCACCCTTTTCTGGATAGAACAAAGGGGGTCAGAATCCTGTGAAGCGAATGCAGAGTTTTATCCTGCAAATATTCTTCTTGGGAATCATTCCTCTGTATTTTCTTCAATGATATGGTGAAGAAGAAAAATTACCGGAAATTTCCAACTCTTGACAAACCAATTCATTATTTTCCGCAGTAGATAGTATCATAAAATAATCACTTTAGTATTTCGCGACGCTTATGTCCAGGAAGGAAAGTCACTTCAATGTGTCTGGAGGTAGATTTCTCCACATCTCTGGTAGTATAGTGGTTAGTATCCGCGCCTGTCACGTGCGAGACCCGGGTTCAATTCCCGGCCAGAGAGAATCTTTTGCAGAACCTCGCGTTTTTTCACAGCAACAAAAACAATTTACTGTGTTATCGGTGTGCAAATATTTTGAGGCAGTGAGTGACCCAGAAATAAAACGGTACCGCACCCGTGGAAGGAATAGATTGTCATCACTGTTCTCTTCTGTTCATTTTTTCTAAAAGAACACTTAATTCTTTCTGAAATGAAACTAATCCTTCTTCTTTCTCTTCTAGCCGCTGTATCAGTCATGGTAGGATATTTACAAGTTTAGGAAAGAGATAAATTCAGATGGATATGGACCGCAAGATAATTGGCGAAAAAAATTGTTTGCGCCAGTCACTGATTTAGGTGTCCAGCCCTCCATCCCCATATCCAGCAGTCGCGTTTGCGAGATTACATGAGACTACGAGACAACTACATGATCTTCCCACAGGCATGAAACTATGTTTTCCGATGTAATTTTTGTTCTGTCTAATATTTTTCGGTGTTTCAGTCAGGTGCTGCACCTGGTTTCCTCGAAGGAACTGCAATGAACTCACAGCATTCTGACCCCCTTTGTTCTCTCCAGATAAGGGTGAACAATGGGATTAAGATTTTAATTTTCCCGCCACACCGTAATGGAACTACAAATCGATATCAGAATATAAAATGTTTCTGAAACTTATCCGGATTTCAACCGTTCAGCCTAATTCAGAATGAGATCGGAATGTGTTTCAGAAACATTTCATATTCCAACCTTGCAGTTCGACTATAACCCATTTCTGTCGGTGTAGAATGCTGTGAACTATGCCGTGTCTCGTACTGCAACTAAACTTTTCATGACAATAACCAAATTTTCATCAAAGTAAATGACAAAGAAAATAATTCACGAGCAGCTCTTGGACTATGATTGGATAACATTTATGCAATACTACTAACAAAAAAATCTAAACAAAACAAATTATGATCATAATGGTGACTCGTATCAAAGCGATTGAACCAAGGAAATTTCGAAATCCTTCCAATTATCCTTGAACGGCAGGCACAAATCTCGATGGGAAGAAGACAATGACCTGAAATCGAATTGTTTGCATTCTGGAATGACTATTATGATTATTACTATTATGACTTATGACTATTATTATGATTATGACTATTATGACTATTATTGATTAATGACTATTATGACACATTATGGACGCATAGGAAAAGGGCAGATGTACATTTCTACTGAAGGCATACCTGTCCCCAGACGAACTCCCCGAGTCCCAGCCCGATGCAGAATGCCCATTGCACAGGGGTCAGAGGGACAGTCTGCATCCATGCCCCGCCGAATTCCACCATGATCACCTGAAATTGATTGATTATCAGACTTTCCATGGCTCTCTGATGGATGATCTGTCTCTAATTTTGTAATACACTCTCATTTCTCTGACTGAAGAGAGATCGCACGTCTGTCTGTCTGTGGTCCCCGCTACATATTTGAACTCTATCATAATTTGCACATTTATTATTCTATTTTTTTAGAAAATAGTAATTTTAAAATTGAATAATTAAATAACTCACATGCGTGATGATCTCGATGGCCCAGATCAGACAGAACATTCGGTTACGGAACACGCCCTGGAACGAAGATGTGATATTTATATTTATTTATTTATATTTATAAATTTTCAGTGCTCAGCCGAGTTCGAAATACGGGTAATCGTCTCTTCATTCTGCACACTATCTCACCGGTTAGATAGGCGCGAGAGTGTGCGAAATGAAGAGACAATTATCCGTATTTCCAACTCTAGTGTTCAGTCAAAATGCAAACTTCTGCAATATGTTTCAAAGATTCTTTTATTTGATCAGACTCGTGTTTTTCTGTTCAATGAAGTGAAAAGAATAGACAGAAACCAATCACTGATAGTTCAACTTACACTGAACACATTTCTCTCCCCATGGATCTTCCTGCATTTTCTAGCTGCTCAAACTGTCTCGAATTTTCCAGCCCTAGACAGTTCCTACGAGTCAGCCTTGCAATGCACGCATTTTATTAGATCCAAAAACAGTTGGAATCAGAATAGAGTGGGCGAAAATAATGACTCACACTGAACACATTTCTCTCCCCATGGACCATGGATCTTCTTGCAGTTTATTGCTACCTTCTTTCGTTTTAGCTGATCAAAACGTCTCGAAATTTACAGTCTTAGATACTTCCTACGGGTCAGTAGGGTTGCAAGTTCAATACCAATAGTATTGCATGCTCTTCCCTCCCTGACACCGCCCCTGCAATACTCTCGCAAGGGAGAGGGAGAGATGGGAAGAGGGTGCAATACTCTCGCACTCTTGCAATAGTATTCCAAAACTGCAATACTCCCGCACCCTCTTCCTCTCTTGGAAGCGAGAGGAGGGGAGATGGGAAGGGGATGCAATACTATTGCAAGAGTGCGAAAGTATTGCACCCTCTTCCCATCTCTCCCTCTCCTTGCGAGAGTATTGCAGGGGCGGAGTCAGGGAGGGAAGAGCATGCAATACTATTGATCTCGGTATTGAATCGACAACCCTACGGGTCAGCCTTAAAATATCCAATACTCACACTGAACACATTCCTCTCCCCATGGATCTTCCTGCAGTTGATCTGATTCGCGAGGGTCATCAGCACAAAGACGTTGAAGATGATGGTGAAGTGGGCGGAGGGGGCTCGGGATGTGGAATGATCGGAGTCGGAGAGATGCAGGAAGTGGAGGTCCGTGCCTGAAACGATCAATTACTTGATGTGGGACAGAAGAAAAAATGGATGAA
Source organism: Pristionchus arcanus (assembly GCA_900490705.1). Classification (NCBI taxonomy): domain Eukaryota; kingdom Metazoa; phylum Nematoda; class Chromadorea; order Rhabditida; family Neodiplogasteridae; genus Pristionchus; species Pristionchus arcanus. Next base: position 132,070 of record LS487160.1, on the reverse strand, counting down.
GTGAAAAAATCTGTTTTAATGATTTTTGTAGGATTTCTTCTTGAAAAAAAGGTCTTAAATAGAGAGGCGGGAATGATGCTCCTCACCCCAAAAGAGCAAGAAAAATAAGACGGCGAGTTGATAGATGGAGTGCCCGAGGATGGTCTTCACCATTGTGTGCGAGAGCAGCGATTTCGTCCTGAGAATACACAATTCTTCAATTTAGCCCTGCTTAAGATCACTTCTGAAGCCAGAAATGAAGGGGATAGCTCATTTTAGTGAGGAGGGAGGTACCACGAAAAGTATTTTAGGTCTAAAATATCTCAAAATGCACATTTTAGCTCAACTTCTGCGTTCGAACAGGTCGGAGGGGCGAGAAAGAGAGACACAGCAATGCGGGCGAGAGAAAGAGAGGGGAATGTGCACTCTTATTTTCGCGCTATCTCTCATTGATCTCTGACCGATCGCTCGTAGTGTGTAATGATCAAGGGATGATTAGTAAACAAAAATACGAAACTATTCGAAACTGTATCACCTCTTCAACGCACAGATCGCAAGCAGCGCCGGAACATCCGCGCCAGTACTTGTGTGTCTCTAATCGCTTTCCCTCCAAACGCGCGCATAGCCTAGCGGTTGTGCGCTGGAGCTCCCCCGCGGAACCCGCTGGTTCGAACCCCGGCTGTGATGAATAAAATATTTACTCTCCAACGCTTGGACTGAAACATTCGTGCTGTTACACTGAGTAACTGAGCCACTTTTTTCAACTTTTGCCGAATTTTAGACATCATTTAGGCGGTCCAGGAAAATATCAGGGTTGCGTTTTCTTGATAGCGATCTTTTGTCGCCTTTTTGCTAATATTCCCTTGTGTTTTTCTATATTTTGTGCATTTTAATTTAATCTGAATAATTTCGAATAATATTTCGCCAGTCAGACAGGCGAGAGAGCATGCGAAACAGAGAGCATGCTCGATTTTTCACCTAACATAACACCTTCAGTAGATCTTCAGCTTTAATCGAATTTTTAGAGAAAATTTTCGCTCTTTTCTCAATTTGCTCCATTTTCCCACCATTCCTATATTTTCCCATACTTACTCACCTCCCATACGGCCTTCTCTTCAATAAATCCTCCGTCGGCAACTCCGTGGCAAGGGCCAGTGAGGCGAGCGTGTCCTGGATGAGGTTTACCCACAGCATCTGCACGGCCTGCAAGCGAGAACCGTGAATTTGGTACCCGAAAAAATGCCCAAATTCTGATTTGGGGCTGGTGTGAGAGCCGCGTTTTGTTCGTCCATAAATTAGTCTACTTTCTAAGTTCCGGGGCCATACAACCCGGATCCAGGTTTCACATCCGTCAAATATCCCACCTTCAACGGCGAATCGGCCATCGCGCACGAGCCCACGAAGGCTATCGTCACGGCTACAACATTGACCGTCAGCTGGAACTGCAGGAACTTGGCGATCGAGTCGTAGACGTTCCGGCCCCACATCACGGCCTGAAAATTTCTATTATAATTTCCACCGAATTTAGCTTTTTTGTGATTCTATGCGTCCTGTTGTGCACTACACATTTCTTATGTGAGAAAGGGACGTATTTTGAATTTGAATTGAATAGTACACGTTCCGGCCCCACATCACGGCCTGAAAGATTCGATATTTGTGATCGACTATTCCCCGGTTCCGATTTTCCGGACGCCAAAACCCCAGATACGGAAGGTCTGCAACACTTTTGCATTTGTCCGGAATCCAGGTACTCTCAATACCTTGACGATCGACGTGAAGTTGTCGTCAGTCAGAATGATGTCGGACGCCTCCTTTGCTACGTCAGTGCCCGCGATTCCCTGCATAAGAATAACTATTGTTTTGAAACAAGACTCAGCTCCGAAAGAAAGGAAAAGCGTTCGAAATAGAGCCTAAAATACGTACTGCCACCTCGTCGTGATATCAATGAAATAAAGGCAACCCGTAATTCTACTTCGAAAGTAAGAATTTTTTTTAAATTGACCGATAACTCATTAGGAACATAAGGATAAGATAGGACATATGATAGATAAGGATAACTGATAATTGATAAGGAAATGATTGACCATTGCAAATCCAACATCCGCTTTCTTCAGTGCAGGCGCATCGTTCGTTCCATCGCCCGTGACTGCGACTACCTCACTGTAAACATTATTTTATCGTCTCATGAAAAAAGTCCTCCCTGTACTAACATTCCACAATCCATTGATGCTACGAATTCGAATATGTTTCATTCTTGATAAAGAAACTTCTCAAATTTTGGGGGTCAATTACAGTTCGTAGTACATCATCAGATAGAAAGTTGGCGAAACGGTACGAATACTCGTATACGACACGTACTCATACATACGACATGACATCATACGACTCACACATACGACTCATACGACATGAATACTCATACATGAGAGTGCTCTGACATACCGATTCGTCGATATGTTCGAGTCAATGATCCCCTTGACCAGAATGTACTTGTCCGTTGGCTGTGCTCTCGCCAACACACGCAGTCGCGGCCAGACAGCGTCCAATTTGGCCTGGTCTACCTGAATAGTTCACCTCAACATGTATCAGATTGGTACCTCTAGTATCTTTTCATTGTATCTCTTGACCTAGAGAATATTAGTATTCTTGATTGAAAAAATAGTGCGAATAATTTAATGATTTCAATATGTTTCACTGGTAATACGAATACGTTATTTTCTCTTGTTCAACAATACTTGAAGGATTTCGAAGTCATTCACAATATTTACTGGAACTCAAAACATGCGGTCTCTTCATTTATCACACTCTCTCGTCCCTCAACTCCTTTTTTGTTCTCATACCTTTCCCTGGTCGTCCCTGATTCTCGCATTGAATTCACTGCTTTCAAGAGCGAGTGAATCCATATGTTTCATTCGCAATATAACACCCTCTCATCTCTCGAGAATCAATATCGCTTCGCGTTCTTGTAGACATTAATAATAATGGTTGCATCGATACCCCCTCATTTCATACCTTTCCCTGCTCGTCCCTTATTCTATCATTGAAATCACTGCTCTCGAGTGCGAGTGAATCCTCGCCGGCCTTCAGAATCCCGCACGCCGTCGCTATCGAGCGAGCAGTATTGATGTTGTCGCCTGAATCAGTGAAGCGTCATTTTACATCTGGCTCTTCATTTCCCATGCTCTCTCGACCATATTGATTGTGTACGAGAATCCCATGATATCCAGTGTCAATGTTGTCGCCTGAATCAGGCCGTCTCCTCATTTCACCTGCTCTCTCGCTGTTGACAATTTTTATTGTGCTGTAAGTAATTTTTTATTAAAAAAAATCATTAGAAAAACATCTAAAAAATCGTAAAAAAGTGCATTTGACCTAGTATTTGGATACGTATTTTGAAAAAAAAATTTTTCGCTCACCCGTCACCATCCTCACAGTGATGCCAGCCCGCTGCACTTTGGCGATTGCGTCCGGCACCTAAATGACGGGTGTCAATGTTCCAGATTTGTATGTGCTAAACCCCGGATCTCATCTCCGGCTCCGACTATCAGTTTACGCGGCAATTCGGGATAATTTATATTCCGGGTTTGGATTCCTAAACCCGGCTCACTCACCTCCGGCCGGGCCGGCTCAGGATAAAGTCTGAGAATACCCGGACGCACTATACCCCGGCTCTTACCTCCGGCCGGACCGGGTCCTGGATGCCAACGACGGCGATTGCAGTCATCCCACTGCTGACGGCGTCCTCGTCGTCCCAGTCGATGGGCGAGGAGAATTCGATCTGAGAATTGGTCGTTATCATTTTTTTAGTCAAAAATGTTAATGGGAGTGATCACTTTGGTTAACGTATATTCAAACCGGGAATATTCAAACTGAACGAAATTCAAATAGCGCATCAGAAAGGGAGAACGAACCTCATTTTGGCCCTTCTTCTCTCCCGCTGGCACATACCTATTCCGATCGTTCTCAACCCCTAACACTTTCGCATCCTATATCTAAGCTCAACTGGATCAATGGCCCGGATCCCGATACCTAGTAAGGATCCCCACCTAGTATCCACCTCATTCTCCTGTCGTTTTTGCCCCACGGGCACATAGTCCTTATAGGACAATCCGATCGCAGTCCCTGGGTTTTTCAGTGCCTATCTCACATCTATTCCCGACCCGGGTCCAGATCCGATACTTCTACAACGCTCTAGGGTTGCTTCGCGACCGAGAGTCTCGCACTTATAATACTTTTCGCACCCTCTTTCATACCTACCCAATCAATGGGTTCCGATACCTAGTGCCCACTAGGGTTGCAGGCTCGGTATCGGTAATACCGACACTCTCTTGCGCCAGACGGTTAGCGATGAGAAATAGCGCGCGAAAGTGAGAGAGACGGCTAGGGAAGGGGGTCGGTAATCCCGACTTTCGGGATTGCCGATCCCGAACTTGCAACCCTAGTGCCCACCTCATTATCCTTTCGTTTCTGTCCAGCCGGCACATAGTCCTTATAGGACAGCCCAATCGTTCTCAGTCCCTCGCAAGCCATCGGCTCGATCACATCATTCTTCAGTTTCTTTAGATAGTCCTCATTGAATGCCTCGACGTTGCCACCGGCTCCGAGGATGAAGGAGGATCTGCGATACATCTTCTTATATTTTACAAATTTCTTCTGTAATGGATAACCCGCATACCAAATTATCCATCATCGGTCAGTGCGGAATGAAATTTCATTTTCTTTTTCAGAACTATTCAGTATGCAAAGGATAAAAACATTATTTTCCCACCTCTCCAGAATGATCTCTGCAGCGCCCTTTGCGTACACTCGATAACCTCCATTGTCCAGCTTGATCACGGTCATCATCGATTTGCGGGACGAGTTGAATGTGTAGACCTAAACCATCTTTTATGAACCATTATTTGAAAAGGCAGAAGTTAAAACAATAGACAATTTTACAACTTCAGAATGAAAAGTGAGAACGGAATGCGTTTCGCAAAACTTTTAATATTTTGGTATCGCTATTTCAGATCGATTATTTGGGAAATCATGGGTAAATCAAAAATTGACGCTATTCGGGGAAATGTATTCACCTTGAAATGGCCCTCATCGGGGTATTTGCTTCTGATATCGTTGAAGTCCGATCCGAGGTCGCGAACGAAGCCAAGGAGCGCGCACTCGGTGCGATTTCCCACCTTAAATTAATTATTATTATCGAGAAGCTTTGATAATTCCAGTTTCTATTGAAATTTCACACTTTCACACTTGCCACATGACGGTTGTAAAGATTTCAAATGAGGCCCAAAGATTTCAAATCAAAGTACCTGCGTTCGCTGCCCACCCGGAACCGTCGGCTCGATGACGTTGGATGCATAGCCCGAATTAACGGAGATTCCCTCAACGATGAGGTCCTTCGTTGAGGGATCCAGGGTGATTCCGTCGTATTGTCGGTTGAAAGATCCTGTAAAATCCGTAATGCATTGATTTGTCGCAACATAACGTAATCTGTCACACGATAGCATGCAATATTTTTCTAATTTACCGAATTATTATATTAAAGTTAGTCTTTACCGTTGATATAACTCTGCGTGACAGTCATTCAATTAGTCGTTAGCGTTCCCGTTTTATCGGAGAAAATCGTCGTCTAACCCCAAGCCCTCCCCCCCCCATAAACGGCCATGGTCCTTACCATTGATATAACTTTGCGTGACGGTCATCCTGTTAGTCGTCAACGTTCCCGTTTTATCCGAACAGATAGTGGTAGCACTTCCCATAGTTTCGCAAGCGTCCATGTGACGGACGAGGTTGTTGTCCAGCATCATCTGAACGGATTGGATATGGCAAGAGGTCGTCTGACAGACGAGAGAGAATGTAAAGTATGCGGACTGAATTTGTCATCGTTAATGGAATGTGCAATATTCGGAAGACTCGACGATCAGAAAAACATATTTGTTCTGTAAAGACAAAATGAGGGAACAAACGAAGAACCACGTTTCACAGTCTTAAGATTCAATTCTGAAACTTATTCTATTACCAAAAAATAAAGAAAGTTGGAACAAATGGAATAGCCGTTTTTGATCACAACTCCGGGATAACCATTGTAACGAAGCAATACGCACCTTCTTAACCGAATATGTCAGTGACAGTGTGATAGCCAGGGGCAGCCCCTCAGGCACTGCAATCACTAGGATGGTAACGCCGATGATGATGTAGTTGACGAGATGGGAGAGGTCGGAGGCCTACGAAGGAACTTTACAATATCCAAATCTTCTATGAATTTGATGCACTGCAACATCGGCCCCGTTTCCAAGGAAAATTTCTCATGTTGGCTTTAAATTTACAACTTAGCTGTGCAAGGTAGTGTTGCTACAAATACTGCTCTTCATTCCGCGCGTTCTGTCGCAACTTTGAGAGAGCACGCGGAATGAAGAGACGGATTCCATACACTGATAGCCAAATCATAAGACTAAAGAAGACATACCTTCACAGGCTCCTCGTCCACAATATACTCCGTGACGATGAATCGGAAGATGAGAATGACGATGGTAATTAGTGCGACGACTGTTCCTGAAAGAGATTTAGGGTTTTAAAAGGGTACTCAAACACCCGAATCAAATTTAAAAATCGTATCAGTCAATGTAAAAATGCAATGATTCTTGGAGAAGTAAAGGGCTCGTCTTTTGTTTTGATCCTGAAACCTATGGCTTCATATGAATAGGCTATTGTTTCTGAAGAGAAAATGGTCGCTTATTTTTACTTGAGCCCTCTTTCTTAACAATGATGCCTCCTGCAGACTCATAGCTTGATGTCAGAATAATATTAAATGTGTGGGAATCGGAGTACTTATCACATTACATTCCACTTATTGACATATAATCAGCTTATGAAACACATTTGTTTGTAAAAAAAACTATTGAACAATTGCATTGTTAGCCAACACTTCATCATTTGTGAAAAACTCTCTCGTCGATCCCAGCGAGCGATTTACTCGCTTTAGCTATTTTTACAGTCCTAAGACAACGCTAGGTAGAACCCACTGGTAAGTCCGGCTGTTAGATTGGAGTTATCAGGCAAAACGGGGAGGGTGATTTCTTTCCAATCCATCCCTAGCCCGCACTCACCTGCGTATCCCAACTGAATCGCCAGTTTCGATAGTTTCGCTTGGAGAACGGACTGCGTCTCCTCTTCCTCAGCAGGTTCCTTCTCTTTGTCACTCGAATCTTCATCGTCAAGCTTCTTTGTAACTCCCAGCAGGGTCATGATGATGCCTGAACGTGGAGGAATAATATGATTTATTGGCACGATTCGAGTTTCCACGATCTTCCCAAGTTTGAAGACTATAGCGTGAAATATATCCGTTAGTGACGATCATTCGACTAGTGCCTCTTCTCATTTTGCACACTGTGTTGTCTGTTAGACAGTAGAAGAGGTGCTCATGCCTCTTTGTCAAAGCTAATTCTCACCCGTCCTCGAGTTCACGCCCACCACAATCAATCCCAATTGAACACGTATCTAATGCGATATCGAGATTTCAAACTTAAGTGTTATCTCCAAACTACCCAAAAAAAATGGCAACCGTTCCAACCAAGAAACAGCCAAAAAAGTAGCTCGTGGAAACTGACCCGTCCTCGAGTTCACTCCGACCGCCGTCACCACGAACCGTCCCGACCCTTCCATCACGTGCGTGCCCGCGAGCAGCATTGGGTCAGCTTTCACGGATTTCCTGAATAGCAAAACTCGAAATACGGATAATCATCGATTACCCGAATGACTAACTCAAGTGGCGGGAGAGCCGATAGAAATTCCGAGAACAATGCCTTACCATCCATAGAACATCATACTAGAATGAACCATCGGAGAAACTCGCAACGGCTTTGATTATCGTTTTTTTCAACCGGGTGGTACAAATACATTGATTCTCAACCGGAGAGTTGGCGATTGTATTGACAATGAAGCATATTTGAACGAACAAGGTGAAAAAACTGCAAAAATAACTAAACCTTTTCTACCGCAATCATTGCAATACTCAAAATAGAAGAAAAATTGATTATGTGGACCATGGACTCTAGGGTGTCTACAGGTCGCCGTCTCTTCATTTCACACACTCTCTCGCCCGTTCGAGTGGCGAGACAGTGTGTGAAATGAAGAGACGGCGGCTTCTCGAACTCTAATGTGAACCATGGAATTCATCGTACCGGATCAAATCGCTTTCTCCCGTCAACGAGCTCTCATCTATCTTCAGATCGTTCGAGTGCAGTAGCACACCGTCCGCGGGCAGAAGATCGCCTGAACAGTGCAGTTCATGGTGCGCCGATTAGCAAACGTCGCCTGTCGAAATTTCGACAAGACAGCAATTTAGCAAACGTCGCTCACCGTACTTCACCCGGCCGATATCGCCCACCACCAGTTCCTCCACCACTACGTTGTGCGCCTCTCCGCCTCTGATAACGGAGAAGTGATTGTCTCGCTCGATCTTGGCTTGGAGACCTGATAAATAGACAACTTTATCAAACTCCTGCGCTCTTTTGAACATAGCACATTGAATTTCTGTTTGTTTACTGTCGATCTGTACTGCCCTTCAGCAGATTTTATTGTATTTTTTGCACATTGGACAACAAAGCAATTGATGTTCAGCCGTGCAGGCGGCGTTTATATTGAGCATGACGCATATTGAGCGAAAAACGCGAAATATTCAATGGTGTTGCAGGAAGACTTCGCTCTTCAGGGTATTTCTCAAAAGTTTGAAGAATATAAAATTCAGTCCGTCAGCTGTTATTTTCAGGTGGCATAGGTCTAAATGGCCCACCTCTAAACTGCTTCTCCTTCGTCCAGTCGTTGGCCGCCGACACCGTGACCACAGCAAGCACGGCGACGAGAATGGCCACACCCTCGATCCAGTTGGCCGCCTCCTCGGTGTCGTCGTGCGATTCTGTAGGGCGACGATTACTAATGTGTTTCCTGTCGAAATTATGACAGGCGACGTTTCCTAACTGGCACACAAGGGACGTTTACTGATTGAGCGCGCTCAATCATCCTCGGTGTCGTCGTGCGATTATGTGGTGCGGCGGGTAGGAAACGTCGCCTGTCATAATTTCGACAAGACAGCTATCAGTAAACGTCGACCTCACCACCGGGCGGTTTGTAGAACGACAGGCACAGTGAGACCACAGCGGCGCCCATTAGGATGAGAAGGGTGGTGTCTTGAAGGGCCTCCCAGACGAGCCGGAGGTAGCTCTTGGAGGCGGCGGGTGGGATCTGTAAGAAAAAAAATAGAATTTTTAAATAGTATCAAAATATGCATATTGATATCTCTGTAAATTGTGATCATACTCAGAAAGTGATAAGAAATTTTGCAGAATGAAGAGACATGAATCAGAATCATGTACCAACTGTTTCCTTGGATCATCATTTGAAAGTCTAAAGCTGACCTTGTTTTCTCCGAACACTTTTCGCCGTCGTGCCAGCTCCACAGGGTCATTGGGCAAGCCATTGATGGGGTCAGTCTTCAGTCGTTGGCATAATCCTTCCGGGCCGCCGTATGTTGCATCTATCTGAAAATTGCTCTCAATATTGTTTCGATGAATTGTTTATTCGTCTGTTTATCGAATATTTTTAACACGGTGTACAAGTTATAGTTGGAATAAATAAAATCCAGAAAATATATTGCTAATCGCATGCCTTCTAACCTTCTTTAGTCCCTCCTCGGCCCTCAGCTCCATCAGATTCCGAAGCTCTACTACTCCGCATTCTTGCTCTTCTCCGTACTTGGCAGCGTGCTGAATAAGCAACACTCATCTCATTTTTGGACAATTTTAACATCTAACATTTGAGCAGATACAGTGTGTCGGCTAGCGAAACGATAACAATGATGTTGATTGAAAGATTATCGATATAGCTCGAATTATGAGCCGCCGTCTCTTCATTTCACACACTCTCTCGTCACTCGATCTGGCGAGAGTGTGCAAAATGAAGAAACGGCGGCTCATATTTCGAGCTCTAATTATCGACGTACCTTATCCCCCAGCAGTTCTTGCCTCTCCTCCTGAACTCCTTTCGATTCAGGCCGTCGATTTCTGACAGGCATTGCGTCGTATACTGACCAAGGCTATCAACAGCCCTTATCACAGCCCTTATCAGCCCTTATCACCCGTCCGTCTGGACTATTCCCCTGCCCCTCTTATAAACACTCTGTCCTATTGTTCGAAAAACGGTTAATCGTCTCTTCAGTCCTCCTTCTCTGTCGCTGGTCAGAGTGACGAGAGAGCAGGCGAAATGAAGAGGCGCATTCCTCAACACTACTGATAAGCCCCATGCCCTAATCAACTGATACGTGCGTCATAGGATGCATCCGGGGAATATGGGGGATTTATAAATCAAACAATCATATCGAAAATCAAGGTTAGGGTTGGGTTATGGACAATTACTTATTGTTGGACAATCTTCACCATGACTAATCCAAAACCAATCCAAAAAAATAAGCACTTACTGAGTTTTTGCGTCTATTCTGATACTCGTAAGTTCGTCGTCGGCATCGCTTTTTGTCATGGTTCTGAAGTAAAATATTATTTTAAAAATATTGAAAAAATATTTAATACATCGCGAAAACTATTGAAAATAATAGTCCTACTAAATTAAATTATTATTGTATTAATAATTCGAAAAGAATCGCGAAAATTGTGAACACAGGCACTGGTGTAGAGGCACGACGAACAATGCCGATAGAAACAATCAATTCGAACCAATGGAACTAAACAAACAGAGAAAAGTAACTGCCTAGCAATCCCGATAAGGCGAAAAGGGAAAAGAGGGAAGGAAAGGGCATTAACTGGATTATCAATAGATAATTTGCGCGTGCTAATCTGTTTCATTGGTTTTCACCTGTGCTCTATATTTTCACACGCTGCGACAAACATCAATGTAAAAATTGAATCAAAATACCCACGAAACATGAAAACATCGGATTAAAAGACACCAGGGTTGTTTTGTGCAACCAAAAAAAGAGGAAAATATCAATAGTTGCGAGCGAGGCGCACTATCTACCAATGCAATCTGTGTGAATTGTGAGAAGAGTAGGCAATTCGGTGAGGGAGTGCGAGAAATGAGGAGAGGGCGACCAATACGTTGAGCACTACACGCTCTTCCTCATCCGCTCTAGTTGTGATAGAAATGAAAAGACGGCAATACTCATATTTGCAGCTCTATTGCGCACTTTAAACGTGACATTGCTCCCATTTCGGCATTTCTACGGTGTGACCTTCACACGGCGTGCGTAGCGAGGGTGAAAGAGAGTAATTACCCCTAGTATCTGTGTTTCACTAGAGCGCTCTGGTCACTGCAGACAGTTTATCGCCACTCTGATCGGCGAGATAGGGTTGGAAATGGGGAGACTATTCGGCAGAGCATTTTGAGTGCTGCTCGCCTGATCAACACTCTCGTCATTCGAAATCAAACGATCGCCTCATTTACGATTGATTGTGACAAGCAACGCACCCATTGGTATCTTGAGATTATTTTCCATTCCACTCGTATCTGACCTTTGACGAACGTTCGAGGGGCGGAGAAGGGAAGAGGCCGGGAGGATGCGGTAGATCAAGCGTAAATAGCTCGCTAACCAGCACATTTAGTTTGCTGAGCATTTCAAACGCACGATAGTTAGTTAATCGTAGTATCGCTGTGGTTAGCAGCGACAGTTGATCTGCAATAAACGAATTAGGCACAATTGGATACTTATTTTCTACATTTTCTGTCACAGAGACTGTTACGACACAGTACGGCACGGCTCTGCAGCATACCTTCATCAGTCTTGCACCTTCAAGAATGTAGAAGTACTGAATAGTGAGGAAAATAAGAAACCATCATATTTTTATCAGAGAGATCAAAGATCAATTTTCAGTTTTGCTACTGCAATGGTACGGATCAGGAGATGCTTCACAGGCGACCATCTCGGAGCGTAGCGAGCAATGGTCGCATATTCTCTCCCTTACGGCTAGATCTCAACAATCATCATGAAATATAGAATGTATCTTCTCATGACCTTTTTGTGTGTTTTGCGTTATTTATTCACAAGCGATTATTATGGTCCTACGATAATATGAAATGTATGTGCTATGGAATGGGCTTCTTAGCGACAGCCGCGTTGAATTGAGTGTGGCTACAGCTCTAAGAGGTGTACAAATCAACGCTAGTCAGTTTTTATCAACCATCTTAGATCAGAGATCAAGAAGTAAAAGTGAACATTCACCCGCTGGCATCGATTCAACACTTTCACTGAACTGACAACGTGAGATCGGGAGGTCTCTCAAGAATTAAGCGTGACTAAAACATCAAAAACATATTTTTGAAATTATCGATTGATTTCGCTTGTTTCAGAGGACATTGTTAATTTGTGATTGTTAACCATCAATCTTTCAGGAATCTAAGTTGGCTATTTTCAATGAATAGTGTGAGACGTGACACTTATATTTCACCTAATGGAAATCACTACGAGTTCTTCGATAATATCGATAGTGGCACTTTTGGACAGGTATCTTTTGTGATATTCTTGAATTTTACATTTCAACTGAAAATCGTTTGCAAAAAATATAAATAATAAAATATTTTTAAACGATTTTAATTTTAGGTAATCAAAGCATGGAGGAAAGGCACGGGCGACCTGGTTGCACTGAAAATAATCAAGAATTTCTCCACAAAATTAGTGCAGAATGAGGTTAAAAAATTACGATTTAAGAGCGAAAATATTTAAAATTCAGGTCACCATTCTTACTCAATTAATGAAGGAAAATCCTGATGAGTACAACATAGTTTCTGCGTTTGAAGCCTTCCAAAGGAATAATGACTACTTTTTGGTGAGATTATCGAACATTAAAATTAAAATTATATTATTGTTGAAGGTCTTCGAAATGCTCGAGCAAAATCTCCATGATTATCAGAAGCAAACTGCATTCGCGCCAATTTCACTGAATTGTATCAGGCCTGTCGTTTATCAGGTGTGGATAACTCTGATCTTTGATCTTTGATCTTTGAGACACTCAATATATCATTTTAGGTGCTCAAAGCCCTATGGAAACTCAAATCCCTAGGGTTGGTTCATGCCGATCTCAAACCGGAAAATATCATGTTAGTTGACCCGACACATCAGCCATTCCGAGTCAAGGTAACGGTTTCTCAGAAATTATTTTTGTTTATTCTGAATAATTTAGGTCATCGACTTCGGCAATTCATTCTATCGGACGAAAAACGAAAATCATCAACCGTACATTCAGAGCAGATATTATCGGTACGTTTCACTATTTTGAGCTTCTTTGCAATTTTTCCAATTTACGATCAAGGCGAAGTTCTAAAATGATCAGCATTTTTTGTGTCTGTTCTATTTTTATGCACCACTTTTAGTTTGCTGTTGTAATTTCGAGCTTTTTCAATACTAATGAATCTAAAATACTGAGCACTATTGCAGTATTGCTTCCATGTTTTAGTGCTTTTCTTATGTGCTCTTTCCAGTGCTCCCGAGTTCATAATTTTGTTACAAACAACTATTGAAATTGTGAATACTAAAAAAACAAAGAGTGGGTATCACAACTAATATATTCAGCGCCCCCGAGATAATCATCGGTGCGCCCTTCTCCGAAGCGATGGACATGTGGTCGCTTGGCTGCATTATGGTCGAGCTCTTCCTAGGAACGCCCCTCTATCCGGGCGGGTCCGAGTATGATATGATGAGGTAAATATCACCAGAAATTGTGAATTGAGGGAAATACACTTTTTACATTTTTAATGTGTTTCAGGTATATCGTCAGCACTCAAGGTGACCTGCCGAGGCAAGTGCTATGCGCGGGCAAGAAGGCCACGAATTTCTTCAAGAAGGTAAATATTTTTATTCGTTTTTTCCTTCCAAAGCTCAAATAACAAAAAAAAATGAAAAAGGGTATTAACGATCACTTCAGAAATTCCACAAGACCGTGGGCACTCCCGTCTCATGGCGTCTAAGGAACGTTGCCGAAGTCGAGGCTACGAGGCACACGAACAATACAGAGACAAGAAAGATCGTGCTGGCCTCGCTCGATGACCTGCTCAGGGTCAGTGATTTACTGCTCTTTCATGCGCAGTTTCTAGGAATTTTTTCTAGGAAAAAAAATCATCCTAATGAAATTACATCGACGGACAACCGGACTTTGCTCACTCAATATGTCGTTTTTTCTCGTGATACTATGACCGTAACGGAATAAACATTGAATGAATTTTAATTTCTAGGTCACCCATCCGCACACCCCTGTCGACGCGATCAACAAGTACTGCGAGCAGGTGGATCGAGTGCAGTTTGTCGCCCTTCTGAAACGATTGCTCGATCTGGATCAGGTTCACTATTCTCGAATTATTTATCATAGAAATGCATCAATAAAAATTTCTCATTCATAAGTAATAGACGAGCCTAATTTTAAAGGTTTTAGATCGGTAGTCATCATTAAACAATTGAAATGTCAAATTCAGAGTCAGCGTATCACGCCCTGGGAGTCGATCCAGCACCCCTTCGTCAGCCTACCGCACCTCGCAGCGTACGCGCACTCGGAATAGTGAGTTCATTGATCATTCTTTCCTTCTTACACGCTTCACCAAAACAATTTTGATTTTCATTTCACGTGGCACAGTTGACACCAGGGCCTTACCCCTTACCTATAAATGTGTTAAAATCCGAGTCCAGAAAATAGTTAATACATTATTTTCAGCGTCAAGGACACCCAACACCGGATGGAGATCTGCGGAGGAAACGTGCCCCTTCCGGCCGTATACCCGCTCACGCCCTCGCCCTCACCACTGCTGCCGTTCGGATTCCTGCAGTGATTACGGGATATCAACTATGTCCAATCCTTACAATGTCTGTATTTATGTGTAAATGGATAAAAGTGTCAGAAAGTGTATTGTTGGAGTAAATCAAACTGTATGTTACAGTCGGTATTATTAAACATGTGGCGGCAACGTTCCTCTCCCCGCCGTGAGAAAATTTTAGCTAGACTTCGAGTTCTGTTTGTCTTGGTAATGATTGATCTCTTCAAAGCATGAGTCGAACAAGACGGTAGATTAGATCGATGGACTTTATAGGACAAGAAATTTCAAAAATACTCATTCACTTAATCTATTACAAATAGTGCACGATGCTACAGAAGCAACTCTCAGGTCTGAAGCGCACATGTATTATTCGGCATTGTAAATTAACAACATTTATGTTCATTTATGTTTATTTATAAATGAAATATCAATGAATTTTGCTCGTAGACGCTGCTACTTGATCCTCCTCATCTTCATCTTCATCAAATGTCTCGATTTCACTATCATCTTCTGAATCTTCATCTTCATCCTCATCCTCTTCTCCTGTTGGTCCATCACTCTTGAGAGTCGTCGACTGAGCAGCTCTTCTACCTACAACAGAATAGACATTCTAATTCCACCAGGCCTCGAGTGACGTTCCGATTGAATGTCTTCCACATTGAGCAATTTTTTCTAACAATTATTTCGAAATAAGTATTCACCGTGTGCTTTCCTCTTATGAAACTGTAAAGAGCATTGCTTCAGATATCGCTTGTCACATAAGTTACACATATAAATTTCTGCGTCAGAATCGTCGACTTCTGACTCGGGATTAAGAGTTCCGTCTGAAGAAATAATACAAATAAAGATTTGTTTAAAATATACTATTTACACACTTGGTGTTTTGTTTACTAAAATACAAAACCGCTTGTAATGAATGATATCAATCACCTTTGTGTTTTTTCACGTGCGCTGCAAGATCTTCCGACTTCACGAATCGGCGTGGGCAGAATTCGCAAAACTTGTTACGCTTTAATTTCTCATCGTGACTCGTCATGTGTCCGCGCATTTGTTGTTTAGTATTGTAGCCCTTGCAGCAGATCTCACACTTCAGCGGAAAATCACCTATACATGAAACTGTAATTCGTAATTAAGATGACTTCTTACCGGTGTGATAATTCTTGTGAAATTTGAGCGATATTGAAGTGGCAAAGACTTTGTCGCAAAGACCGCAATTATACTGTTTCCTTTCACTTCCTGCATCAGATTGATTATCAGTGCTCACCTAGTATTAGATGCCCTGGTTAACTTACCCAAATGCGTCTTCTTATGGTATCTCAGAGTGGTCATGGAAGATAGTTCTTTACCGCAGATTTTGCACTCAACTCCTTTCTTTCTGGGGTCGTCGTCGGCTAAAAATATTTAATTAGTTAATAAATCACGGCGATATTTTGCAACTAACGTAGATGTATTCGCTCATGATCTCTGAGGCTCCAACCGAGTACAAATCGACGCTCACAGAAATTGCATTTGTGTGGCTTTATGATAGTTTCATCATCTGAGTAAGAAATGATCTCGCTGTTATTATCATAGATCATTGAACTTACTCGTGTGACTGCGTTTGTGCTTGTTTAGGTTGAAAATGTGGGTAAATGATTTTTCACATAAGTCGCATTTGTGTGGCTTTTTAGCATTTTCGTCGGCTGAAAGGAGTTATTTTAATCAACCTCTACAATATAATTCAAGACTTTGGTGGATAAAGCAAACCGCACTTTCATGAACTCGCATGTGATCCTTGTAGATGTAGTTGCTCTTGAATAATTTATTGCATATTTTACAAAATGCGTCCTCATTGTTTCGACGAGGATCGTCTAATGCTGAAACAATAGTAGGAATATATACTGATTTTCGAATAGAAAATAGTTACCCAGATGCGTTAGCTCGTGACGCTTGAGAATTGAAGACGAAACAAACGCTTTTGGGCAAGTGCTACATTTGTAGCGGCCAACATTCTCTGAAAATACGTCATATATTTTTATGTCCCTTAGGCAATTTTTCAGCGAAAATACTCACTATGTC
Source organism: Pristionchus arcanus (assembly GCA_900490705.1). NCBI lineage: Eukaryota > Metazoa > Nematoda > Chromadorea > Rhabditida > Neodiplogasteridae > Pristionchus > Pristionchus arcanus. The sequence continues at coordinate 115,234 of LS487160.1, read as the reverse complement.
GAGATCGGACATGGTATTTCAGAGCTTCCTTGGATGTTTGCGTTTCGCCGCACATATCGCAATCTACAGGTCCTGATGCAAGTAGCTTCGCCCTCGCTCGCAATACATTCGCGAGACCTAATTTTCGCTTCCTCGCCTTCCTTTCTTCAATTGTGAGTGTGGCGTAATCTTCTTTGGACAAGCATTCACGCTTCTTCCTCTTAAAAATGGAGCCTTTTCCAACAGAAAAAGATGCAAATATCACAAAAAAAAGTTCGCATACTGTTACATGTGAAGCCTCCTTTTCAATTTGGGCATTCTCGTTGTCAGATAGCTCGCACAGTTCGAGTTCCATATCCGATACCTCCTGAAACGAACACTAACTCCTGTGAAAGTGCTTGAATAGTTGGTTCATTCGTTTGCACTAATCACAATCCAGACAATATTTCTTCGAACTCAAACATACCTCATTCTTTGGCGATCGAGCTCCGCCCACTTCAGAAACCGCAAAATGCTCCTCATCAGTATCGGGATCCTGAGAAATTGAAGCATTAAATTTATCTCTTTTTTCTACAAACCTCTTTCTTGATATCGCACTCGGTCTTGTTCACAGATGCTATGTTATTATTCTCATCGGGAGTTGTATTAGGCCAGGAGGCGCTGAGGATCTGATAAATATAATCAATTCCTGGGCCGAAAACCCGGAGACCGATAATTATTTTAATCGTAGATCGAGTATGGCGAAACAATATATTTCAAAAATTACCTGTTGTAGGGGAGAAGATCTCGGTCGAATAGTTTCACTGTTGCTCATCCAGATCATTGTGTGCTCCATGCTCTCTGCTGTTTGATAAATGAGATTCCGTAACAAAGCAGTTCTGAAATTTTCTACTTGAGCATCTCTAGAGTATGCTTTTCGGTTGTTCATATGTGATTCAAGTTTGATTCTTTATTGTATCGCATGGTATTTCCCAAAAATGAACAACACCTTCCAAATTTAAAGTTTTTCAAGACCGTACCCATTTTTATCCGATTCTTTGACGAGGAGTCGCTCCTGTTCGAGAGTAGTCGCAGCCAAATTCAATTTCTAAAAATTCCATTGGTTTTTAGAATTTATTCTTACTTGAACGCACCTCGGAGTCAGCATGACTGCTGATTAAAGCTCTCAAGAGTTCGATAGACTTCTGTAGAACGTTTCCGATTTCGTCCTCGGAGGAGAGATCGAATGCCTGAAATAAGTCTTTTTTATCTCAAAATGGTTCAATAATTTTAATACTATTTATTCTAATATTATTATACAATAATATCTAATAAATAATTCTTACCTTCTGGCGTGTCTTCATAAGCTGGGCCATCTTTTTATCCGAATTTATCATATCCATTCAATCTAAAAAAATATTGATGAAAAAATCAAAGAAGCCGATTCAGCGGGATAGTGTTCATTAGAATTTTTGTTAGGTGGTATGAAAGGGATACAGAAGATTGCTGATTACTGTTATAGACGTCCCACTGGGTCTTTCCTATCTTGGCACGGTATTATTCGCGACGAAAAAGCATTGCCAGTGGGTATCGATAGGTCAAAGAAATGGAAGTAATAGCCAATTACAGCAAGCATTGCCGTGAAAGCTTTAGAAAGAATTCGAACACTGTTTCTACAGGAGCCGATCACACCGGGGGCATAGCTCAGGGGTAGAGCGCGCGCTTCGCATGCGCGAGGTCTGGGGTTCGATTCCCCATGCCTCCAAAAATCTTTTTGCTCATTTTTCCATCATTTCATCAAATAAATTTTTATTGTTACATTCGTTACACGTGCAAGTGAAATGTTGCGCGTTGCAAAACAAACATTATTTCAAAGAAATCAGATTACATCGCTACGCCAGTAGCAGGTGTTTCCTCATTTGTCTCGTCACATTCCGAAATCTCATTGTCTGAAGATTCAGACTCTTCTGACTCTTCTGAAGGTGTGAACAGAGCTAGCACAAAATGCGTAAAGTGATGGTAACTCTGCTGAAACGAATAGTTTTCGGCAGAGGCCGATGTTCATCGGGGGCATAGCTCAGGGGTAGAGCGCGCGCTTCGCATGCGCGAGGTCTGGGGTTCGATTCCCCATGCCTCCAAATTCTTTTTGCTATTTTCCTTGATAATAATGAGAATTCTGATTCGCTCTATCATTATTTTATCATATCCGACTCATTGGCTGGCTTAACTCTTTATCATATCAGTTCCTCATTATGTCTCATTATCCTTATGGATCAGAAACCGAAAAAAATTGAAAACGCTCTCAATCAATCATTATTTATCATATCAGTCGGAGGAAGTCTGAGCTCATTTTTTGAACTCGATCAGCTCTCCCTCATAGTATCCCTCCTTCAACATGGCTGCCTTCCCATCCTTCTCGCTGGCATCGGTCTCCCGGTAGAGAACGTTGAAGAGGTACTTCTGAATTGTTATTTATAATTATTATTTTTCCTATTTATATATTTCATAATGATTACATCCACGTCCACGGGCAGCAACTTCTCCAGCGTGACGATCTCTCTGGGCTTCAGAATTCCCGGAACGAGGTCCTTGTCGTACTCGTTTTCGAGCGTGCGAAACTGCAAAATCGGTCTATACACAATTTGCATGGCCTATACAACCATAAGCAACATAAATGATGATGACCTCATAGGCCATGTGCTTGTCGGACTCGGACGTCAGTCTGACTTTGAAGCAGTTGAATCCGGGCTTGTTGCCCTCGGCGACGTAACCACGGTTCACTTTGAGCATCGTGATGCCTTCCCCTTCGATTCGCCCTTTATTTATACCCGTAAAACCATCGAATTCGGCGTTAATCTTAGTTTGCCAAATTGGTTCAGCCTATGCAATCGGTTCTATTCTATTGAAAATGGCTATAAAAACAAACAACAACGGACGGGAATATCACGATAGACATGACCAGCGAGTGGGATCTCGCTGTCGACTCACCCGTCCTCAATTTCTCCGATAAGGGAGTCGCCACTCTCAAGCTCACCAACAAGCACCCGTACGCATTCACATACAAGGTTTGACAGATTTGTCGCTTAAGTCCTAGACTCGTTGAGAAATCACAACTGGTTGAGTCCCCTTGTAGAAGGTGTCCAAATCCAAGCCCAAATCCCAGCCAATATTAAATGCAAGTTACAGGCGTTGTGCACGTCTCCGGCCATTCGCATGTCTCCCGTTGGACTAGTTGAGAAGAACGACTTCTTCGAGCTGCGTTTCACCAAGGATCCCGCCGTCAAGCTTCCCTCTGATGTAATTAGAGCCCGAGAAATGATACCGCTGTCTCTTCATTTCACACACATTCTCGTCGACCGACCGTCCGAGAAAGAGTGCAAAATGAAGAGACGGCGTTCGCACCGTGTTATGATCCGCGCGTTTAGTCGCAATCTCTACCTGTCACAAGCGTTGAACATCTTCAGATTCGTTTGGAGGTCCAGTGGCGTCCCAAGAAGGATTCCACCAATCCCACCCTCGGATCGCTCTGGCCCGACTACGTTGGCACTGTCATGTTCGGTGGAGTGATGCTCAAAGTCAACGCACCATAATGTGACCCTATCCTGACTGTCCCTAATGATAAATGAATGAGATTATGGCGTGAACTGTGTCGGTGAAACATGCCCAACACACATTGACGATATGCATTACTCTTTATCAGAAAAATGCGAAATAAGAAATTTTAAGCTTGGCAAAATACATTGAGGCCATGTAGAAATGGAGTTCACTGCAAATTATAATTCTCACAATCTCGATTCCTTGTTCTTACAGAAGGCCATTGGCGCATCCACAAATTCGATGGAGAGGAGAACTACAATCTACGATCGGAGATATCTGCATGATTCGAATAACTATTGAATTCAACATGCCGAAACGACTAATAAAAATGATAAACTCCGATATTAATTATTTTAACGGGGAAGAAACAACGTATAATAGATACACAATCTGAGAATTCAATGGGTTGATGGAGAGCGAAAATAATATTGTGCCCCCCCCCCCCCCCATTCTTTGAGCGGCTATTGTCATGAGCAAAACCAAATTCATCATTTAAAAAATATTTGAAATGGCATGCAAAAGGTATTTGGAGGCATGGGGAATCGAACCCCAGACCTCGCGCATGCGAAGCGCGCGCTCTACCCCTGAGCTATGCCCCCGATGGATTGGAGCTAATTTTCAGGTGTAGTGTAGTTTTTAGATCGGCATTGCTTCAATTGTTGAGGAGATACGAGAGAAGCGGCTGACAATGAGGTGGTATGGCCACATAAAAAGGAGAGAAAGGGAGCATCCATGCAGGGATATCCTCCGATATCAACCTCCTGGCCGAAGGCCTGTGGGGAGGCCCAGAATGAGTTGGATGAAGGTTGTAAAGAAAGACATTGCAACGAGAAGATTGACCGAAAGACACGCTCTGAACAGAGAACTGTGGAAAGAGAGGATAGCGCATCCAGACCCAGCCTAGCTTGGAGAGAAGAGGATTGCAATTCGAAGAATATGTAATGAAGAAGATCTAGCATTTATTTTCATCGTATGATCCCAATTGTATCCGATTCGACCTGGATAAAAATGATTTGATTTGATTTGATGAAATTATTGAAATATTGATTGATTGAATGGAGGGGGAGGGGTAGATTTGCGTGCAATGAGATGATGTAATAATTGAACTTTGATCTCTTGAAGTAAGTACTTGGGTCGTTTCTGGTCGGTTCTTCTTTGTTCAGTTGAAACTCTGGTAATTCCGACAAGGACCTGTTCCCAGAAACCGGAGAGTCCGAGGGCGAGTTGAAATTAGTGGTGGACAAAGTGAATGTTGCTTGAGAAATCTCCCCCCCCCACAGATAAATAAATGAGATAGTGAAACAAAGAGGTTGGTGTTTCTTCCTGAAATGACGTGAACGATTGATGGATTCTCTTCATTCGCTAAATGACAATAACACAGGCACTCTATTCCTCAACAATCTACCCATTAGGGTTTCACGTTGTTAGGAATTGCCGTCCCGATTCCCGCACTGAATGTCTCACTTTCTCGCCCTATTTCTCGTCTCTAACCGTCTGTCGCGAAATATCCAGGCACCGATCCTGCAATCCTCAACAACCCATTTCCCCTCCGCCATAAACTTCCTTGTGACGCGTAACCTTGCTTTCTCCTGAGGTATCACACTCCCAATCACTCTGGTTCTAGCCTAGTCCGTAGCTAATTGTAAGTGGTCAGCTCGACTAGCTAATTGTATTGCGTATATTCAGGAGCCATGCATCCTGTTTTTTCCCATAATTTGCATGTAATCCATGGAATTAATCAACCCTCTCATCTAATCACGAAATCGGCACATCCTTCACTTCCTTGGAGTGTTTTTTCGAATTGTCTCAAAAAAACGAAAGTTCATCCGATCACACAAACACCCTTTCTTCTATCACATCGTAATAGGTTGTGATATCATCACATCTCCTTTTTCATCCTCGGATTGTCTTCGCATTATGCCCTTTCGATTCCCTACTAGAGTTCATTTTGCCATTCTAATCCTCTAATCTAACACATCTAATCCTCTTTCTTAGGATGCCATTTCGTAATAGTTGTTGATGGAACACATGACTCTGCGCGCGCGTTGAGAATGGAATGATTCCCATTTCACCTATCTCTCAATTCCGAGGGGAGTCGAATGATTCCCTATTGAAAAGTTTGGGAATCTAAGGATTCCCAATATTTTTCACAAATATGAATCGTGAAACACATTTCAATTGCTGTTAAAATTGTGACATTTTCTCTTTTCACGGCGATGCTGTTTGTGGTCATAACTTATGTCAAGATAATTGTTGCTATAGTACTTTCAAACAATAGATCGAATATGCAGCTATCAACATGAGTGAAACTATCGATGATTGAGGCCATTTGCAAGTGGCCATAATTTCAAAATCATTCAATAGTTCTGCAATTTTGAGCGTAGGATGTAGATGGATAAGTGAACACGTCCTCGAAATTTGGAGTCGATTTCGATGATTTCATTTTCAGTATTCCCAACCGCAACTAATCCTCGACTCTATTCCTCACAAAAGTTCACCCTATCACTCCCTATCCAATCATGATATCGAACACATCTCCCATTCCTCAAAGATATTTTCACCCTATTCTTAGCAGAAATTCGTCTGAGGATCACCCTAACCCCTCCATTCCACACAAAAGTTCATCCTATCACCATATCTCCTACTCCCTATCTAATCGTGGTATCGGACATCCTTCCCTCGCATACTTTCACTTTTTCCCAAGAGTAACTAATCCGAAGGTCCCACCTCCTGAAATATCGATCTCTAGCCTCTCTCATCCTATTTCTTCCGAGAGTGCATCCTATCACTATCACTTCCATATCGAACACATCTCATCCTTCCCTCGCATACTTTCGCTATCCGCTCGCCCTTTAGTGGGTCGCCACCACATCCTTACTTTCTCTTTTTTGCCTCTCCCGGGGCTAGGATACCCTCCCCCTTCCCTCGATCTCTCGCCTCCCTACCCTCAAGAGACTGACCGCTCTATAACCGGTCGCAGGCTCTAGCATTGCGTCTCTTCAATCCTCCCTGATCTCTAAAACTGCCTGGCCGACGAGAGAGCAGGTTCAACTGAGAGAGACCTTTTCTCTTTCTCCCTTCTCGGGATAGCTCTGAGATCCCGGGAGGAATGAATGGTCCATTGATTGGAGTGAACTGACTGGGATTGAGCCCGTTCGGCGCACTTTTTCGCGGTCTTTTTCACTTGCGTTTCAATTGTGATTCATCACGGCTCAATTTTAGTAGCATTTCGCGTTTCAAAAAACTCAAATACTGCATTCCTGCCAATATTTCTAATCAGCTCAGAATGTATCATGCTCCAATTTTTTTCTGCTCACCACTCTTCTTTTTTAGCGCAATACCAGGCTTTTTCTGTCCACACTGGAGCGCTGTGATTCTGTTTTCATGTTTTTTTTCCATAAAAATAAATGCAGTTCCAGAATGGGTCACGATTCCTCCCCGAACAAGGCCGAGATCCTCCCACCCAACTTTGTCTACTCTTCCGATGACAAGTTCTACTACGGCCCGGCAACGTGCGAATTTCTGCACTATCGGTGAGATAATCAAATCATTTTAAATGTTTATTAGAGAGATAAGTCGTCAAAAATAAAATTAGTAACGAAAGGTGCAAATTCAAGCTGCTCCCAGCACTGTCCATTGTGTTTAGCACACCGTATTTTTTGCTGCGATATTACTGGATAGCAAATTTGGGAGCAATATAATTTGAGGATAAAATTAGCACTGTCGAATGGTGTTCTTGCTCCTACTCAACATAATGAGGGCCAAAAAATTAGCCGAAACCGTGAAACGGAATTGGCTGTTCATACTTTCGAACGTAGAAACGGGATTGGCTATGCGTCACGACTTTCGCTTTCACTGAGAAAAAGGGAACGGGTCCTGCGGCTAAGATACAGTGATGCGCGAAGGGTAACTGAGAACGCATCTCGAAAATTAAATCTCAAATCGCAAGTATAGCGAAATGAGCAATCATTGCGACAATTCGAAAGCGATAGTGCTTACAATGTCAGTATTGTTGAAATAACAAGAATTTCGTGAGTTATTCACCATCTTGCAATTAGCCATCAAGCGGAAATGATTCGTGATCTGCAAGAAAACATGCGTGCTAGTCGGAGGATCTAGCAAAAGTACTTCAATAATACATATAATACATTCTCAGGTCCGCCGCAGTGCTCGGAGCAGTCATCGAATTCTTGATGATGGGATCAAGCACGTTTATCGCCTATTGTAAGTCACTGAGATCACCGTTTCATCGACTCTCTGGAGAATATAAACTATTTGATGCCCCGCACCTTTGTCTACCTGTTAGTTTCCACGCACAGAAACACATAGTTCACACATTCATCGTCAATTTGGGAAAAATCAAACCATTACGCACGTTTGATCACGATAAGTTTCACGCTCATTTCTTAATCCGCTGTTGCACAACAGTTCGATTTAGTGCACCTATTCGTCAAAAAATTACTCTATTTTTTCAATAAGATCACGTCACAGTGATGTCATAACGAGTGAGATGAAAACATTTCCTCTACGCATGCACTACTTGATCGACTTCATTTTATTATGAAAACAACAACAACAACAATAACAATAACAACCTTCAGACCTCTACAACTCCCTGGAATCGCTCGAATTCTTCGTCGTCATCTCAATGGGAGTATTCTTCGTCGTTTCAACGCTAATGAGCATCCTTATGGTAAGCGACACTAGGTCGGATTAGAGCTCGAGAAATGATACCGTCGTCTCTTCATTTCACACACTCTCTCACCTCTCTGACCGATGAGAGAGTACGTGCAATTAAGAGACGATTACCCGTATTTCGAACTCTAATGCGAACATTCGAAGGAAAAGTGGAAAGTCAAGACGATAATCACGAAAAGATATCAAATTTGATCTATGCAATAGTATTCGCGGAACTAGGTCGGATGAGAACACTCGGATGATACTGGATGAGAATCATATTTTGAGAGGTGTAGTATTTTGTCAGTACGCTCACAATGCGAGAGAAAACTAAACATTTTGGTTCGCATCTAATAGGTGGGCACACCGATATTTGATATCTTTTCATGGTTAGCATCTTCACTTTTCACTTGTCCTCCTTTAATGTTTAGAAGAGGACATCTGACATCATCCTTTAGCCGCGATGAGCGTTTATTTCGGCCCATTTTTCAGTCCTAAATACGAATGCTTGCGAGAAATATGAAAGTTTGATTCTTGCATTATCCGGTAGGGATGGCCAACCAATTCCAATACCCAATTAATTGACTTTGCGGCCGCTCACTCCCTCGGAAAATGAAGAATAAAAGTCAATTAATTGGTCAACCCAATACCAATTACCCAATTAATTGGTATTGCCTCTTAGTATTGGGTATTGAATTGACATCACTATTATCCGGTAGTGCGGTCTGTACAAAAGGGACCCATCATGCAGCCTCTAAATATGATTATTTAAAAGAAATTGTGATACTTGCAGTGTTACGGACTGTACAAGGAGGACCCGGACCTCGTCCGGCCCAAGATCGTCATCCAGGAGATTGAGGTTCGCAATTTTTACTTATACAACTTTTTTTAAATTTATAAATTTCCTCCTATCTAAATTTATAGATTTTCCCTTTCTCACTCGCTCTAGAATGGCCCAGGCGTTTCCCTCAACGTATCCCCTACCATTCTCATTTCCAACCACCACCACATTCACAGCGATTGTTCCCTGATCCACAAAAACCATAGAATTCCCTAGGTCTTCATCCCGAGACCCCCCCCCCCCCAAGATAATGTTCCGATGGCATCATCTTCCTGACGCAAGTGGCTATTCTAATGGCCACCTATTTTGGGCGATTGCGTATTTCCGGTCACTTTCCTCCTTATTTTAGATGAAGATGCCTGGCATCATCCAATTAGCCCCTAAAAACTATCATTTTTTCCGCTTCACTTCCTCTTTCTTCTTTTTCGTGGAATCTTGCTCATAATTAGTGGGCAATCTTCATGTGAATGACTTTATGGAAAAGACACTCATGTTTCAAAGCGTGACTTTGTATAATGTAGGACCCTTCTCATGCAATTGGATGTTGCCTTCGTCGTTACAGTTTATCAATTCCGCCTGATTCGCTAAATCAATCCCATGATATCGCTGCGTGTTATGATATCCAATATCAGAGACGGTGGCGGAGACGAGAGAGAGCGAAGAAATGAGAGACTTTTCTCTGTCCCTCTTATCTTCGGAACCCCATCGTATCTGCCGCGATGTTATGATTATTGACTTAGCGAGATACGAAATTGAGCCGCAAGTCTTGGATCTATCCACTCGAGAAAGAGACCTCACGATCTTGAGGGGCTTCCGAAATCTATGCTCGATGGAACCCCTTGATCTTTTTTCCTGATATCTGCATGATCTTCCTCGGGGAAAAATAGGATTAGGAAAGGCTCGAGAAAATGTAATAATTGGCACGGGTTGAGCGCTCCCCCGCACGGAGAAACAAAGCCAATAATGAGATGGATGTTTCGAAAAAGCGGGAGATAATGAGATACATCTAACGCCTACGCGTCAGGGATTGCAAGAGACAATGTTTTGTTTCTAAAAATAAACGGAAAGACGCTCTGACATGACTATACACTGAGTACACTATGTGGCATGGATTTGCTGAAATCAAAAACTGTATTTTTATTTTAAAAATAATATAAATATTTACAGATCGCTGTCCTGATTTTCCTGGCCACCTTCGCCGTCATTGCCATGTGCATCGGACTGGATGCGACGAACTACATCTTTGGATTCGTGCTCAAGTATTTATTATTATATAATTATTTAACATAAAAATATCGGTTAGGAAAGCATAGAATTGATGTTTTGGGTGATGCTGAAGTATCTAATTATTTACATTTTGACGGGTAATTCGCAATGACACCACTGAAGATCATCCGTATTTGAGGAGACTGTGAAACTCATCCAAAATCATTTTTTTCCAAGACATTTTGATCAGCACAATTCCGAGAAATGCCGAATGAGTTTCACCGCATACTCAAGTTCAGCGGTGCTCCGAATACTCTAATTCACCGTACTTTCCACCTCAAAAATATTTAATCTCAAATAGACAGCAAAATACTGTGTGTTAATTATTGCAGTTTGGTACGCGCCTCTTTTCTCGAATCGATTTGTAAGACCACCCTCAATTTTCAGTGTCGACCTAATGGAGGAGGACTTCGGCCCCATCTGGCCCTTCAACATCTCCATCCTCGCCTTCATGGCCGCCGCCCTGGGCGTGTGGTGAGGAGCTACTTTCCGGTTCTGAGAATTGCCGGCTCTGATCTCCGGATAACCAATTCCCGGCCCCACTAATCTCCGGCCATTGCAGGATCCGCATCCTGACCATCGGCGCCTGGGACTACCTGATGGATAAGGTGAGAGCCAAAGATCAAAGATCAGATTTTGAAAGTTATGATTATTTCTGAAGTAGGCTCAAGGGACAAATTAGCGACTGTTAAGAGATCAGGCACTTTCCTGAAGCTCTGAACCTTTTCCAAGAATCGAATGTGAAAATGGCTGAAATGGCATTTGAATGAAAGATCAAAGATCAAAGATCATCATTTTCAGGAATTCTTCTCGCATCCCAACCGCACGAATGTCCCTATGGAGGAGAAGAATCGCGATGAATAAAAATCGATAATGGACAATTATCGATTTTCCGACCCCTTGTTACCGTATCTTTTTCGACCCAGGTCCTCGCCTCACCGATGTTTGTGTTCACTTATGCTCAACCGTAGTCTCGCTCGCAACGTCACTTGTTGTTTGTGCTCTCGCCTACAGAATCCCCCCTAGCGACCAGAGTTCAGCAAGCGAGTCGCCGTCGCTTCATTCCGCATATTGCCTCGACACTCACAGCGCGAAGTCACAGCGCGAAGTGATGTGACAGACTTTAAAAACTGTCTTTCAGAAACTGAAACTGAAATTGAGAACTCTGAGAATGAAAAGACGGTCACTCGCTCGAACTCAATTAGTGCCCATTAATTATGCATTTCCCCTTCTCACATTTCCTATGTCATCCTCATTATAAAAAGCGCACACTCGCGAACACTCTTTTCTCCCCTTCTCTGATTCTGTGATGGAAAAGCATGCGGAATGGGTGATATTGTCATTCCTCGTTCGTTTCATCCCGTTTTTTTACCTTGCCTAACTCGAATTTCGTGCAATCCCCTAGCCAAATACTCTGACTGCGCAATACTAATCGAAACGCTTCGCATCCCCCCCCAAATATAGTCCCCACACACACATTCCGAAGACTTGTCGCCCGCCGGTTCTCCGAATTGCTCTGGATAAATAATGTTTTCATGCGCGGTATACCGATTAGCAACGAGAAACCCCTCAAAACTTGGGGGCCAATAAGGGCCACTCTCCTCATTTCACACACTATCTCGTCGCTCTGACTGCAGAGAGATAAGGTGACAGCGAGAGACGATTCTCATGAGATCCGTCTTCGTAGTTGGCCTCTCGTCGTGGAAATAAGGCTGCATTTCTGTTGTCGCTCTTAGGTGGTCGATCCCTTTATAATGCGGCCTGGGATCAGGATTAGAATCCAAATTGTCGAGCGTGATCTATTGATTCTAGAATCCTTCGCGTGTACTCTAAATATTATAAATTTCCGGTGTTTTTTTCATTTTCAAACGATAATTGTGTGATTTTCAAAGAATTGTTTACTTTCTGAGAAGTCCACTTCTCAAAAACACTCCGGAACAAATTAGTGCCCAAATTTTCTAAAGTGATTTGGTGATTATCGAGAACACCTTTGAACATTCTTCAGAATTTCCTCTAATTCTCCACGTTGTCTTGTTTTGAAAACATTTCCTTCTGAAATATTGCGCAATCCTGTAATTGCTATGTTTCACACTATAATCTTGTGTTTATCACGTAGAGTTGTTTTCCGATAGGAAACCAACCTAAAGATAGCTGTTACGGATCTCTCATCTCTGAAAGAAACTACGCTAACTACTCATATTGAAAAATACGGAGTGTTCAGGTCTCTTCATATTGCCTTATCTCTAATTCTTCAGAGAAACATCAATGCTTAAAGATACTACATCCCGTGATATGGTTGCATTCATGTTTTGCTTGAATGGATATTATTGGAATGTAAAAGCGTCCGTGACTATTCCAAGAATTCTATCCATTATCGCTTGTTTAGAAACCATACTGAAACATCCTCCGAGATCGCACATGCTGTTTATGGTGTAAAAGTATAGAAATATCCGAACACTCAGTCTTCATTAGATGTGAACAGGGAACTCGTGTTCAAACTCTGTTCAGAACTAATGAAAGTGATCAGAAATTATCTACTTTGAGCATCGACCTTTTCCTTCCTCATCTGATCATTTGGATGCACTCACACGCCTCAAAGATCTCTACATCTTTCTCAAGTTTCTTCCCCCTCATGTAATAACTATTTAGCTGCCCCCCTCCCCTCCCCCTTCCTCTCTTCCCTCTATCTCTCTCCCTCAATCTCACCACGGCAACACACAGCACAACACATCATCAGGCTCCTCCTCCACCCGCCACAGTCGGAGGCGACGTTTGGCAGACGGCGCTGCGCTTGCCGCACCATGATGCGCACCATGAGCCACACCACGAGTTCGCCGAGAAGCACCAATGACGAGTTCAACTACATTTCGACCTTTTTCTCAAGGGTCTATCAAAAGCTGTCCTTCGGTGATAAAGTAGGGTTTAGTTAATTTCTAGATAGTTTCAACGATACTTTCAGGCCGCTTCGAGCTCGAAATACTGCGACAATCGAATATCAAACCTGTACGAAACCAGGAATATCTTTAATAAGGTAAATACACTTAATTATTTAATTACTTAATGAATAGTTTGAGAAGCAAGTCTACCCGGTGGTCTACCACCCCTGCGAGCCTTCAACATCAACGTCTTCCAACCTAACTGAATACCGTACCTCCGAGCCGTCTGCAAAAGCCGGAAAACGGTTCAGAAAAATTAAAAGATTCGGCCGCCATCTGGATGAGATAATGTCGCTAAGCGTGAGTTTTCACCCTCGTTAAAGTACTTTGTGGAAAGAAATAGCATCGAGGTATCGGTGCCTTGAAACGGGGAAGAATTCACTTACTATATCAATTTATCAGAGTGTAGAGAATGCACTCGAAATGGAGAGACTATTATCCGTATTTTGAACTCTATAGGGAAGTGCTGGAACGTAATCGAGTCAGAGTCGAAGACCCGGAACGATTTGTCTCGGATAAGTCGGACAACCCGGAACTTTTGCTCGCTCCGCTGTAGGAATCAGCTGATCAAACCCATCTTGAAATTGCCTAATATACAGATTTGAGCCACTATTTTTGTGCATACCGTATTTGAAGGAACGTGAATTCGTTGAAACTTTAAAATTGGGGCTCTACTGGTAGAATTTATTTCGGAAATTCAAAAGATTAACGGGATGGCGTTCAATCGAAGAAATGAAGAGGTTTTGGAGTTCAAAGTAGCATTGTAATCATATCTAATAGGAACAAAAAAAAAACAAAATATTTTTAAAAAGGAAAAAAGAACACATGTATTGCAGATATCCACAGACTCGGTCAAACGGGAGCTCACATTCGAGTATATCAGGCCGTTGAACAAGAGAAATGTACCCTACGTGATCGAGTTTCAGGTGCGCAGACCTCACATATTAGATATTACAAATGCTTAGATATTTCATATTATTGTTTAACCATCTGAATAATCACTGGCATAGCAGTGTTTTCATCTCCTGCATGACACAAGAAGAACGGGATAGATTTACGTTTTTTTTACATTTCAGCGACTGGCGTTACTCGACAAACGGGATCCCTCGACTTCTTACACCAGCTGCTTGCAAGAACCAGGTATTTTCACAATTTTTTAAAAATATTTTTGAAACTAAAATCTTTTCAATAACATCATTGCTGAAGTTTATCGCGTGTTTATCTCGGAAACTTTCCTTGTTTTCTACATGTTTTCCTTCCTACTAATTGGTCACCGCTACTCGGCGAAAACTCTCTCGACTTTTTCGCTCGAGTGGCTTCATTTTTCCTTTGCCATCTCCAGTAATTGCGCTGAACACGTGAAAGATTAGAGCCGGAGATTATTGAGTGCACACGGAATCCGGCAAGTAGTATTCCCCGGATTCCGGATGACGGCTGCAATGGCATTTGCAGTGGGGCATCCTGTCTCCATCAAATATCTGTCTATGCATTACTGGCATTCTGGAGTGACGAGATAACAGTGAAAAATTGGTGTCTTACACAAAAAAATTCTGAAATTCCGTAATATTAATCTGAACTATTTTTCAATCTAATATTAAATATGTAATTAGACCCCTGATTTCCAGGCCCATCGCACTACACGCTGGCTCATATCGTGGACACTATTGACCAAATGAGGTGGGCATTTCGAAAATATAATTTAAAAGTAATTTAAATATTAATTTCAGGCCAGATTTCGTGTACGCAACCGCGGCCCGTCAACTAGTGTTCGTCGCGGAGAGGAATGATGACACGAAGTGGCATGTATGTTATTCTTCCTTATTTTAAACACTCATAAAAAATTATTGAACACCCAGTTTGACATTTTCTTCTGAGAGCTCTTGAGTGCGCAATACGGATCACCGTCTCTTCATTTCACACACTCTACCGACAGGTCGAATGGTGATTGAGTATGCCAAATGAAAAGACCCGTAATGCGCACTCTAGAGAGCTCCCCATTTCCTTACCAAGTCTGATATGATGATCGCATCTGAGAAGTGTCAATTTGGAAGAAGGAATATTTTATGGCTGCGTTTACTTCATTGCTCGGTCTTTGTACGGAATACATACAGCGTGTCAGCTATTTCGCAATGCCATCCCTGATCATCCTGTTTATCGGGGGCAGCGGATTGGTTAGAATAATGATTGCAGAGGGATGGGAAAACGGTAAATAGGTCTTCTCTGTTCACTTGAAGGTGTACTTTCAAATATTAGATGTGCTAGTGAGGAAATAAGGGATCTGTCAAAAATGTTTTAAAAAATAGGTGATTTTCATGGTCCCTAAATTTCGAAAATGTGCCAACTATCTCAAATATTAGGCCTATTTGCGCCAAAATTAGGGCATACAGAGTTGAAAAACACCTTAGGAAGCCTACGTCAACGCTAGACATCGGCAAAAACTACTAAATAGTGTCTGGCTTGGCTAAAGGAAGCCCAGACTTGCGATAACATGCAGGAGCCTAATCTCTTGATTGGCTTGCGCACCCGCATTGGACTTTATGCCCTCAAATCAGGAATAGAGTCAGAAATACGGGTCGCCGTCTCTTCATTTCACACAATCTCTGTCATCTCTCTGACCGATGAGAGAGTACGTGAAATTAAGAGACTGTTACTCTATTTCGAACTCTAATCAGGAAGGGGAAAGATCGGGTCGGAGATAAGTGATCATAGATGAGCTCCGGGGAACGACTTAATCGTTCCTGATACCGTACCTGAAAAGCGGCTTACCGTCTTTCTAGCAACATGCGCGTGTCTTGTGGAACGGATTAGTCTCCCGTGACTTTCGCTTTCTGATTCGAATCAGTAAATTCGCGCGAGAAGCTTAGAAGCTTTTCGTGGAAATTGCTGATGGCACGTTCGGGAAATCACGAGAACATATGTGTATTAGAATGCGCAAAACGGGTCGCCGTCTCTTCATTTCACATACCATCTCGTCAGTAGAGCTGTCGGGAGAGTATGTGAAATGAAGAGATGGCGAAAAAAATAAAGAGACCCCTTTTGCGCACTCTAATGCGAATGAACGAGCACTGACCAAGCACGAAGCTTGTCCCCGCTTATCTTTCTTGCAATCCACTAAATAAGCCGACCGCAATCTCTTCTGAGAGGTTCACTTTATGCAGTCAAGAGAAGAATAGATGAAGAAAATTCATTATTTGAGAGTGTGAAATCTCAATCCTTGCAGGTTTTCCACATCGGCTCACTCGCCTTTCTGACGACATTTGAGACGATGCGATTGGGGGTTTGTACAAATATTTTTGAAAATATATTTAAATAACTAATTTACATTGCAGAATTCCTTCGATTTCACGTTTACGGAGATGCTGGATGACTGGAACATGCTGTTCTGGAAGCGGGGAGAGGGACGGGTGAGAAACAAAAAATAAAATAAAATAAATATAAAAATCATAATAAAAGAATTGTCTTCAAAAAGGAAACGCATAATGTGAGGAAATGTGCGGGTGCGCAAGCAAATCATGAGATTAGGCCGCTGCGTTATGGGCCTGGGCTTCTCTAGCCAAGCTAGACACTTGCTTATGTGAGAATTTGCCTCTCTTATGATAATATTTCTATTGCAAACAGTTTGCTTCTCGAAATAGCTCATACAAATACGTTCGGTTTCTGTTACGGCTAATTCCCGAGAGACTTCGTTAGCTAGGATTCCGGCAGAAAAATAAACTCCGGGGATTCGCTTTCTATCAGTTTCTTTGCAAGCCGATTCATCTGTGTACGTGCCGAATCGGAAAATGCAGGAGACACGAGACGGATTGCAAACCGGAATAACTCATGATGCATGAGTCATGCAAAAGTCATGCAAAATTATCGGTTTCTGTTACGGTAAAATCGCAAGAAATTGCGTTCCTTGGTTTCGATTCTATGTGATTCCGGCAAAAATATACACCGGAGATTCACTTTTTCGCAGTTTCTTTGCAAAACGGTTCCTTGATCTGTACGTGCCGATTAGAAAAATGAAAAATTAACGACTTTCGGAACGGATTACAAACCGGAATAGCTCGTGCAAAATCGAAACCGTTCCCCTTAGTCACAAGAGGCTGCAATATCTTGATTCGTGAATCCGAAAAAAACCGGAGATCCAGACAGAATTTTCCTACCGGAATAGGTTCCTCTGTATACGTGCCGCTGATAAAATGTTATTTTCATTGCAAAACCTGGTGATCTCTCGATCATACAAAATCGAGACCGTTTCCCTTAGTCATAAGAGGCTGAGATATCTTGATTCCTGATTCCGATAAAAACGGAGATTCAGACAGTTTCCAGCTTTAATGCGAATCTGTTCCTACCGGAATAGGTTCCTCCCAGCCTACGTGCCGGAATGAACAAAATAAATGACTTTCGGAAGAGGAACGGATTATTCTTTCAGATATTTCCAGCGCGCACACATCACTAAAGCCCCACATTTGTGCCAGATCACAATCTTTTTCGATTAGAAAAAGAATCTTCAGAGATTTCAAGAAAAGCGAGGGCGGTGTGTAGTGAGAATGGCTTCGTATGAAAGAGTTTCGGGATTTGTCGACTTCTCTCATAGACTAGTTCTTCATTATGCGAAATGAAGAGACGTCGACTCGAATTTCAAGAATATAGGATAATCGCCCCTTCAAGGGTTTCATCTTTGAGATTTTGACTGACGCACAACGGTTCAAATAGAGTAGAAATGTAACAATAAAATACGAAAGGGACCTGAACAACGGACAGTGATTTATCGTTCCGCAAATTGCGATATTCCTAATATATCATAATAAAAATTATTCAGATCGCCCTTCTTCACACGCCTCGTCGTTACTTCTCCGAGTCTTCCGTGACAGTGTACGAAATCGACCTTGCTGTGAGCATTTTTTTCCGAACGAGAAACCCTTATCCACTGTGAAAAACGAGAAGCATCAAATATACAGCTCTCGTGAAACATACTTGATATCTTGCAACCGCAATACACAAGGTGCGTCGAGCTTTAAAGGGGGAGGGGCACGAATATCTGGCTAAGTGAGTTTTCTATGCCAGATGATGTGGTATGGGTACCCTATCACACTTTCGAAACTCCCAGGTTTTCAATTTTCGTTTGAAGTGAGATATGGCTGATTGGCTGGGTGCCTAGCTCCCCTGATCGTGCAGGCAACGAGCGAGAGAGAGAGAAGGGCAATGAAGAGACGGCGCATGCAAATTGGCGTGCGCCGCTCGCCTATGTTAATTGAGGCTGCATTCGTGCCTCTCCTTCTTTAAGCATTTGTGAAACATACCAGGCCCTCGTGGAAAATAAACAAATATTGATTGTTAACTGCGAAATTGTTTGATTTTCAACAATTTATAAATTTCAAATTAATTTAGATCTACTGGGTAGCACACGACGCCAAATTTGTCTACTTTGGCGGGCAAGAGGTCAAGCAGGTCCGGCCGAAAGGTACATTTCTATTTACGCGTAATTTTCTGAATACAATATCGATTTCCGTCGTAAAAGTTCTGTTATCTAAATACAGCCAAAAAATAATATCATAATTCAGGTGCCACGATGCCACTGCCGCCTCGTCGCAATGCGCCCTTTGCCATATATCGGACCAAAATCGGTGAGCGAAGTTATTTCCACATTATTGCCACACACAATATCCCTTCTTCTATCCAGACCTTGGGAATCATTGACCACAGCGCTACCGTATCCACCAAGTCGTATCGTACGATTTTGTAGCGATTTACTCGCTTATCGTCTGATTTCTATAGATTAGACGTATGGTTTCCCCATACCAGAGACCGTTTTCGCTTTCAACATAACAGTCTGAGCGAGTTACGGTAGGATGGTAGTAAATAATCAATCACCTACGCCAGAAGCAGCCGAATGAAAAAATGGGATCGGGGAGGAGGAGATAACAGAGATCAAAGATCAATCAATATTGCTCAGACGCGCACTACAACGACCGGATCCTTCGTCGGGTGTGGATTTCGCGCATCACAGATCCTCTAGTGCCCTCTTCTGCTCGATCGAATGCGACGTCAGGAAAGAATTCCCCGCCGAATTGTAAGTACCATTCAGCACACAAATCAGTCTAGCGACTTTCCTCGTTTGACATACTCGTCTCTGTCTGAGCATTCAGGACCTTGAATTCTCAATGCTTGATGCTAATAATTATGTTTCAATGCAAACGCTGAAAGAATTGAAGCGAATGACAGTGATGAACATTTGTGCTATCCGTGAAACATACATGAAACTGTGAATCGAATTTTGAAAACGTCTGAGTGATCTTTGATCTTTGCAGCGCGGAAGAGCAGCTCACGCGCGCGCATGGGCTCACTCACGGAGGCTCGGCTCGTGAGAGGTTTGGTAATTATGCATTTTTTGGTTATTTTTGGAGAATTCTATGTAACAGCTAGCGAATTCATCCGAAGGAAAACGGCCTTTACGGATCGCTGAAACATAACCAAGTCTGCGTTCATTTTTGCACAGCTTTCCCTTGATTTCGTAACATCAAGGGAAAGCATTGAAAAATATCTGGAAAAAATGGTAAATTACAGAGTTTTATTATTTTACCAGCTCACTGACAGGTAGTGCGGCCCTTCCAGCCCCGACTTCAAATGATCACGTTTCGTCCTCTGAAGGCTGCACGGCAACGCTGAATAAGTAAGAATTATTTGCTTTCCGCGAGATTGCAACTCTTCCTATTTCCAAGGATCTGGCCTATCGATTCGCGCCAAATTCATACAGGAGCTGACTAGGGTTCCCTTGATGGAAAGTGTTTCCGGAATTCCAATAAGCGAACAAAGAAATTTGACTGCTCTCGAGACGAGAGAGTGTGGAGAATGAGGAGTTAATGGAAAGTTATTGGAAAGTTAATGGGAAGTATTATACTTTCCAATAAGGGAACCCTAGAGCTGACCCAAAATGTAATTTTTTGTCCCAGATTTTGCACGATTTATGCAGGGAACCGTAATTCATAAAATAGAATTCTATCAGAATAAATTCCAATCACAGATGGCACTCGGTGCTTGCGTGGTTCGATGGAGCGCGCATTCGGCTCGTTCGGCCCCTGTTCGCACCGGAAGCGTGCACCTCGCAGGTCAGGCACACCACGCACCCCGGCCGACGTTTCCTAATCATCGCTATGTAGAGATTTTGACTGAAATGAGAAATAAAGTCAGTTTGCAGTTCGGCAAGATACAGCAGCAGTACTTTGACACGCGCACGATGCAGCTGAGCGCGGTGGAGACGAGCGAGTATAGGGTACTGTAGGAGATGATCAATCGATAACTGATTTTAAACTAGGGTTACGGTAGGCGACAGTAGTTATCGATAACTGACTTCAATTATGAGTTACTGTTTTGAAGGGTCCAACCACATTCTGGAGCTCACGGGAGCCCTTCAAGGAGGTCGGCCAGGAAGAGCTGCGGACGGTGGGTGTTTATGAGTGACTTTCTGAGTCAGTGAAAATATTTGCACTGATGCTTGGCATTAGCCGAAAAATCGAATTCCTCCAAAATTTGTGAGTAAGTTGTACTCACCTAGTGTAGCTCAGCGCCAACTTATTTAGTGATCTGGATCACTCTCCATCGAATGGCATCGAATTTTAAAGTGAAACATATCCCAACCGAGTTTGTCATTTCGTAATCGTTCGAAAAGTTTGATATCGTGAAAAATGTATAATATTTATGGGATTACACATGCCAATTTTCATCACGAACGATTCACTCTTGTTCGAGAAAAATCGAAAAATACATTATTTTTGATAAAACATAGTCTGTATTTCCTTAACCCGCCTCCACGTAACCAATTTTATTTCATCAATCTAAAGAGAAACTATTCAACTATCTTCAGTGTTAAAATAAAACAAATTAAAAATGGGAGGTTGGAGAAATGAGGAAAA
>LS487160.1:52783-80885 GCA_900490705.1 Pristionchus arcanus | reverse complement strand
AGAAAACTTGTTCAGAATAATTTTCCGCATTTTTTAAGCCAAACCGGAGGTCTCTAGCTGCTCTGGGAGCTGAGATATGACATAGCCGGGTCCAGAACCGGAGAGTACCTAAAAGCCGGTTCTGGGACAAAAGTTCTGTTATAAAAGTTTTCTCGTCTCCTATATACTCTACCTTAAAAGTTTCATTCGGATCGCTCAAACTTTCGGCTCCTGGTTCCTCAGGGGTGTCGTTTTCCTGCAATCTCTCAGAAGACGCGTGATAATACGTGTGGTATAATTTTTCAGCCGCAGCTCCCTCGCTGTCAGATAAATTCACCAGTGAGAAGCCCGTTTCAGCGCATCCCCATTTGGAGTTCTTTGCCGGTCCAAGTCGATTCGTGGATAACGTGTAGCTTTACCAATCAGTTCGGTTCCAGACCCTTCGGCTACGGTGCCTCAAGCATCACAAGCTAGGCACGACCAGTGTCTCTCGGCTGATCTTTGATCTCCTCCTCCCTACTCCCCCCCCCCACTCACCCTCTCCTCTTCTCCGCTGCTGCAGCCGTCGCTCGATTTCCCTCGCCGTCGAGGCCATGTCACCGCTTCTGAAGGGAGGTGATGTTATCGATGATGATCAGTACTGATCTCTGCTCTTGGAATACCCTCCCAAATACTCAGCGCGAGAGGAAGGCCGCTATGTGATTGCTCTATGCAGCTATCAGACTATCTGATTCAGGTAACGCTATCGAATAAGAGGAATGAAAGTATCAGAATTCGCAATACTCGCGGAACGATTAAAAAGAATCTCCTCACCTGAACGTAGCGACGAAGGAGCGGTCGGCCACCAGCTCAGCGCGCAGCTGAAAGATCAAAGATTAAAGATCAGCCAAGTGCACTAAGCTATTTCCATAATCGCCCCAATGTCAAGCGCCAAAGGTAGAGTTCTCTTGTTGGAATTGATTCCGGAATTCCAATAAGGAGAATAAAGCGTTTTGACTGCTCTGGTTGCAAGAGAGTGTGAGGAAAGAAGAGACTATTGGAATTCCACTGGAATTCTAATCCAATTAAATTCCAACTTGCATCCCACGTCCCATATCGCAACAGCACCCCCCACTTTATGCGTCACACTTTCCTCTAAAGATGGAATCAGTCACTCATTTAATCGTAGTATGGCTTTGAATAGAAAAAAAAAACATATAATCGAACCCTCCTTCCTCCTACCGTATCCCACATTTCTCGAGCCCTAGTCTCCTTCGGTGCCACTCCCAATCTCCAACCACCCCATACCGTACCATTTTCCCCCCCCCCCCCCATCGTTCTTCCTTCATCGGATGCGATACTTTCTAATCGCCCATAGCCTCTACGCTGCTTCAACCTCCTACTACACAACAGCCTTATTGCAATTTTCACTTGGCAGCTATATGCTTCACGCTCATCTCTAGAGGCTATCTCCTTCCCCGAATTGATTCGATCTCCGAACCTTGTTCAAGAAAACCTTAATTAATCGACTATTAATGTCACTACCAGCATCCACGAACCCCGTACCAGGTTCGCTAGCATTGATTTGACACTCGATACTCCAATCCCCGCCTAAACTGTACCCTCGCATTTTCCAGCTATATTCGATTGCAACTTTTCACTTGCGACTTTCATGCTTCGCTCTCATCTCTAGAGGCCATTTCACTTACCTCCCTAATAACATCTTCTTTCATGAGGTACAAACTATATCTCTGACTATCCATCAACCGCACTCCTATTCTCCTCCCGTATCATTCCCAATCACTCACCACTCCAAGCCATGCATACCTCCTTCACCACGCGGACCACCTGCTCATCGTACATGGACCGTGCCCCAATCTCCACATCTATAGTGCTGCGAGGATTGTAATTTTAACTTTCCACCTATGTGTTCCACTCTCACCTCAAGAGGCTTTCTCATTCAAGAAAGTAATTTCGCCCTGGAAAATTCGAATCATACCATATCACACCATACCGTACCTCCTTCACCACGATGGCCACCTGCCCAAGGTTCATCGCCTATGCGATGCTCCAATCCCATATTACAGAGCTGCCTCCTACGTTTCAGCAGCTCGGTTACAACTTTCACTTGCCATCTTCACGTTTCACGCTATCCTCAAAGATTGCCATCGTCCCACATTCTAATGTACTTTTTGTTGCTGGGGAGAACAATCCGCAATCGATAACTATTCATTATGCTCCCTACCGTACCTCCTCAATCTATGCCTTCTCCCTATCTTACCTCCTTTACGGTAATCACTAGCCCTGCGCTGCTTCCACCTCATACTTCCCAACGGGCCGATAGCAAACTAATCGATAACTACCGTACCTCCTTGACCACTCTTGCCACCTGGTCGTCGTCCATGGCCTCGTCCCGGCCCGAGATGCGCACCACGTCTTCCTCGCCGTCCGCAGTCGCCCAAGGGTTACTGTAAGAAAGATAATCGATAAATGAATAATCGATAACCACAGGTAGCATCAGTTCGGGGGTTACTGTAAGAAAGAGAATCGATAACCCCAGATAGAATCAGACCGGGGGCTACTGTAAGGGAGGATAATCGATAAATCGATAATCGGTAAATCCAGTTAAGACCAGCCCCTGGGTTACTGTAAGGAAAGTTTAATCGATAACCTCAACAGGAATCCATCAAAGGACACTGTAGAAATTACTGCTAACATTCGATAACCCCAACAGGAATCCATCCAATGATACTGTAGAAATTACAGCAAACATTCGATAATCACGTGAGGAATCAATATACGGAAATACGGAACGAGAAATCAAGCATCAGCACTCTATCGGGAGCGCAAAGGAAGTAGTGTAAGGACGCGTCACCTTCCAACAGGCAGCCCTTTGCATCTGATTAGCAAAGACAGACAGATCCCTTGAATGCAAATCTGCCCGAGTTCGAGAGTTCAACTTCCGACCGCCTACCGTCTACCAGTTCCTATATTTTTGTAGTCAAATTATACCTCAAAAGGGTCTACCGTATCTGTATGCATCCACGCGCAACCTACAGCACTCCTGCCGTCCCCCCAAACCATCACCCAACTACCGTACCCCATGTCCTCCTC
This sequence comes from Pristionchus arcanus, assembly GCA_900490705.1. Lineage (NCBI taxonomy): Eukaryota > Metazoa > Nematoda > Chromadorea > Rhabditida > Neodiplogasteridae > Pristionchus > Pristionchus arcanus. The sequence goes on along the minus strand of LS487160.1, from coordinate 77,813 downwards.
CTCCACGATGATCACTCGCTTTCCGCCGTCGGCTGCTGCTGCGGGGAAGGGCGGGCGATTGTTTCTGGAATTGAGTCATGGTTAGGAAAGGTCAAAGATCAGGATAAGCTCTCGTGAGCTTGCTAGCCATATTACTTGCCTAATCATATCTAATCCTTTTGTGATTGTGTTTTTTTTAATGCAAGGGTTGTAAAAAGTACTACATGCGCAATCTTCACCACTTTACCAACTTGCCATAACCCGAATCCTCCAGCTGCCCATCAACTTTGCAGCCAACCAAAATCACCAGCCCGCTTTGACTAGTCCCTCTTGCAATTTCGTTGCTCTATATCACAAAGATAACGTCATCTCACCTCGCTGATACATTCTCCGAGTACTCTCTGATGCCGTCAAAGTCGGCGATGCGCGGAATGTCGAGGGCGGGCGGCGCGCCGTCCTCGCCCACCACGAACGTCTCGTTGAGACGCGCGTCCGCGCCGCCGGAAGCGCGCGGTCGCGGCTGCCGCCGCGGCTGCTGCTGCTGCTCGAGCGCGCGCAGCGCGCCCGACCGCTGCGTCGCCGCTACTCCTGAATTATTATTGAGTTATGAATATTTTCACTGAAGCGTTCGAAGAATCATTGAGTGGGAAAGCAGGCTAATTTAGGAACCAGTGATAGCACGAAGCAACCTGGTAGGTCAGTAGCCAAAACTCGGGAGCTTTGATAAACTTTAATGATCAGCCTGTTCCCCATTTTTTTAATAACAGTTGATAAGCGAAACGCTGCGAGCACCACAATAAGCGACCTCAACGGTTCTTTAGCAACCAACTCGAACACCAATCAACCTGGTCGCTTACGCACAAACCTCGGCACTTCTTCGGTTTTTGGCCCAGCCTTTTCTCGCAGAGCATTCCCTCCCTACCATTCTCATTTCCCACCCCCTCCGCATTCGGAGCGGTTGTTGTCTGGGCCAAAAACCGAAGAAGTTCCCAAACCTCATGCATTGCGCACAACTCATTATGATATCGCTGAAGTTTAGCACCTTTTCGAACTCGCGGTTGCACGAAACAGCATGGTAAAAATTTAATTATAGTCAGCAACAACGATAAGATAAGTTTCAGGCTACATCTGGTAGTAGTTACTATTGCTTATTCGAGATAGTCGTACCGTTTACCACCATGAGTGAACTCTAACGATCTTTAGCAACCTATTCGAACACAAATAACCCAGGTCGCTTTCACACAAAAAAAACACTCCCGCATTGCTCATAATGCTTTCATTACCGTAACCGTCCGCTATCGTATCCCCCCCTCTACCGTACTCACTTTCCATCTCCATCAACTCCTCCAGTGCCTCCTCCCTTCCGCCGCCTTCATCCTTTCCCTCCGGCAGCAGAAACGATGCCACGCCCGAGGGTCGCACGCGGCCCGTAGCGAGATACGAGCGCACCTCATCCTGCAATTACAAAAAGGTGTCTCCACATCAACCCATTTACAGTCACTTGGTGGTACTCGCAAGTAAGGTCAGCTGTAACAGCTGCAATTACAAAAATATGTCCAAATATGTACGACACTCGAGAGAAAAACAGCCCTCCAGATACAAATGCGCAGTACTGCTATCAATCTATTGATAAAAACAGAAGAAGAGTAAGTTTCAAATATTAAAAAAAATGTTGGCTAGAAATCAAAACACCAAACATCTTACTCACCCTTATGCCCAACGTGAAACACAAAACAACCTTGCCCATTCATCGAGCCTGAAACTCACTTTCTCGCTGAATAGCCCCCAACGGGAGGGCAATTTTGCGACTTCATTCACGCTTTTGGACGTGAGATTTAGGTTTCAGTGCCTCATGTTATTCTCCATTCTGGCTGCCCTATGCCTCGCATCGCATGCTGCTGCACTCAAATGCTACTTCGATCGACTGCCCGGCAATGTCGAGCCAAATGATGATACGCGAAAGGTAAGGATAGTGTTTTCGACTGAATTACCAAGCCAGATTCACAATGGCAGTTGCCCGGTGCTTCATGCCCTGTGTGAAACACAAACCATCCTTCATCTGCAGACCCCCCTTTCCAGATGAAAGAATGCCCCCGGGACGTGCGCGATTGCGTCAGTATCACTACCTCGCTCGAGATCAACAATGAATGGGAAGTGTACGTCGAACGGAGATGCGCGCACAGCAAATTCGAGTGCATCAGCGCGAGAAATACGGTAGGAATTGGAGTGAAACTGCTCTTATTAGACTCGGAGAAGGCAACTAATACCAAAGATTTCCTCATTATGTCAATCCTCTACGACAACTCGGGTTCTAAAATAATAAGAGCTGGCAGCTAAACGTAACCATTTCAGTGCAACACAACCGAAGCTGAGCCGGTCTGGGGACACAGGAAAATCCAGAAACTATGCTGCTACAATGAGCTATTCACGAATGGCAGCAGCTCAGTTTTCCTGCTCACTATTATCATTTTGCTGGTTATCATAGCGAGATAAAGCTCCTAAATCACACATGAATAAGCAGAAACTAGGCTGCAGAATTGTATGAAATATTCCTGTGCGGGAAACGATAAAATCAATTTCGCAGCAGGGCGTTACGTTAAACTATTCGGTATGAAACCAAGAACCGCCAGGAAATGAACGAATCTCGGAACTTCTCTGTTTTTGGCCCAGGCTACGGCCGCTCTAAATGTGAACGGGGTAGGGAATGAGAAAAATAGGGATGGAATACTCTGTGAGAAAAGGCTGTGCCAAAATACAGAGAAGTGCCCGAATCTCAACCTTGACTGCATAACAAACTTATCAACGCCTAACATAGTAGTCGGCATGAAATCAATCCAAAACAGTTCCTAAGGTGAGCCAATATGTGCTCTCCATTTCTTTTCTCCTTCCGTTGGCCAATCTCTAACAGTCTGTTCTCTCTCCCTTCCCCCTACTCTCTCGTCTCCACGATCTTTTCCCTTTCACACTGTCCGAGCGATCGAATCGTGACCAAGAACAAGGAGTGGAACTAGATCTGAGCTTCTCCCCCTCCTACTTGGCCTACCCCCAAGGGACAGTGAAACATGGCTGAGTGGTCTAGTGGTATGATTCTCGCTTAGGGTGCGAGAGGTCCCGGGTTCAATCCCCGGCTCAGCCCTATTTTTTTTACTATATTTATCGATCTTATCTCATTTTGCGTATCTTCAGTGATTAATTGAGCTGCTGCAAACATGGCTGAGTGGTCTAGTGGTATGATTCTCGCTTAGGGTGCGAGAGGTCCCGGGTTCAATCCCCGGCTCAGCCCTTCATTTTGCCATCGTTTTGGCCGTCATTCCGAACAAGTTTCTCTTTTGAGTGCGGTCCAGAGCACCTCTCAACATGGCTGAGTGGTCTAGTGGTATGATTCTCGCTTAGGGTGCGAGAGGTCCCGGGTTCAATCCCCGGCTCAGCCCTTCATTTTGCCATCGTTTTGGCCGTCATTCCGAACAAGTTTCTCTTTTGAGTGCGGTCCAGAGCACCTCTCAACATGGCTGAGTGGTCTAGTGGTATGATTCTCGCTTAGGGTGCGAGAGGTCCCGGGTTCAATCCCCGGCTCAGCCCTTCATTTTGCCATCGTTTTGGCCGTCATTCCGAACAAGTTTCTCTTTTGAGTGCGGTCCAGAGCACCTCTCAACATGGCTGAGTGGTCTAGTGGTATGATTCTCGCTTAGGGTGCGAGAGGTCCCGGGTTCAATCCCCGGCTCAGCCCTTCATTTTGCCATCGTTTTGGCCGTCATTCCGAACAAGTTTCTCTTTTGAGTGCGGTCCAGAGCACCTCTCCACATGGCTGAGTGGTCTAGTGGTATGATTCTCGCTTAGGGTGCGAGAGGTCCCGGATTCAATCCCCGGCTCAGCCCTTATCTTTTGCCAGTTTCCCTCACCTCTAGCTCCACAGCAATCAGTCGTAGATGGTAGAGAGCAAGTTGCTCCAGGGCCGGAATGTTCTCCTCATTTCTGAAATTGAGCATTTTCAATTTCAGGGACAATTTGAGTTTCACACGTCAATAAAAGGCGAAAAGGGAGCCAATGACCTTTGACCTTTCCCATCTATACTCTTCCATTTCACCCCCCTTCCTCTTCTCCGCCGAACTCCCGTCAACAATAGTTCGTTCCGTGTTCTCTAATTGAGCAACGATCACTGATCTGCCCCAATTCGCACTGTCTAACAACGCACTGTAAGGATACTGTACCTACCGTATTCACTAAACTATTTCAAGACATTTCGTTTTTTGCAACATTTGCGTTTCATGATCAACTTGTAATGAAAATCTGGTTCCATAAAATTAATGTCGTACACGAGACATATAAACATGAAATATAAACATAGCTATAACTCACTCATCGTTCTCCCCAGCGTCGAGCGCGCGCTCTGCGGTCGCGCGCGGCGCCTTGCGCAGCGCCGCGGTGGCGCGGCGAGCGGCCAGCCGCAGCTCGGTGGCGTTGGGCGCCTGCGCGGCGCCAGAGGCCGCCTCGTGCGCGCCACTTCGCGTCGCCATCCTGCAAATTGGGCCTGATATTATAGAGAAACGGCATAACACTAATCTAGAGACAACGAATTGGCTACACGAACATTGAGTGAATGAATCGGAAACGGAAAGCGTTCGTCATTTGAGCAGCGGCACTCTATGAAACAATCAGCTCGTCGAGACATTTTGCGTCGTGGCATTATCAAAATGAAAACAGACAGCCAATCATCCTGCTATTTTGCCTTGTAAATGGCGCGAATTGTTCAGAACACACACGCACGAATACCACCCAGAAAGCCTGAGCAAACAACCCCGGAATACGTGAAGACCTCGGATTTTCACCCATTCGAGAAACTCAGAAGCTCCTTCCCTCCCTTCCTCGCTAATTGCCACTTATTCCATTAAACTCAAGCACTTTCACGGGGTCAAAGATCAACTCATGACGGAACTACAGCTGTACAGTACGAACTGTTTGAACAGCGTCGATAGCACCCAATAACACCTCGGTAAAAGGAAAGGCAAAAACACAGACAAACATAAGCGGATTTGCGAAACTCGCGAGAATAATAGTGAGCTGGGGCTAAAATCCAGGGGTGACGAGGGTCCGTGGTGAAGTGAGAGGGTGCAGACAGGCTAGAGGGATGGCGAGAGAGCAGGGAAAAGTGAGAGAGCGCCCGGGCAGCAGGCGGCATCCTTCTGTTCGATTTGCGCGCTTCTTTCCAGAGAGGGGGCGAGGGAGCGTGCCCGGGCGAGAGAGCGCAGACGGTTAGAGGATGGTTAGAGAGCGCGTAAAGTGGAGAGACCTCGTTACGTCACCCAGGAGCGAGATAGTGTGCTGAAGTGAGAGATCGGTAGCTGCGGGCCCTTGTCGTCTTCTTAGGGGGCCCGAGGGTGCCTAGACTAGGGCCTACTTACTCACGCCTCCCTTCTGTCACCGCCTCAGGCTCACTACACAATGGACAACGTCTATGACGCCGTTGAAGGTAATTAGGCCCCGCCCTTTTTTGGAAAGTTCAAAGATCATTGTTCAGCCGTCTACATTTTCATTCCGATTATTGCAATAATAGTACTGGTGGCGACAATTTATCTAAACAGCGGAGGCGGTGGAGAAACGAATGAAATTGATGAAGGTTCGGATTCATTTCGCTGTTTCCTTCCATTTCGAAAGAAACAGCTCAAATTTCAGCCACACGACAAGAGCTGGAGACGATAATTTCGAAGGAAGATTGACTCGCAGAGATCAAAGATCAGTCATTTTCAAGTCATTCAAACTCAGATATTCTTACACAGATGCCGTGCTCACTGCTCCATTTTTTGTGCAATTTTAAATTTTGTCGATAAAATTATTATCCGAAAAGCGAATACAATTAAAAATTTCGAATTTCTCGCTATAGATATCGATTAGCTTTTGAGTACAATCACCGAACTATAATTATGATTTGGTGGGGGGTGTTAACATGGGATAAATGATCCGGGGTAATTTAATAGACACTGATTCGAAAACGCGATCCTATTTATTTGAAGAAAAATCGGGAAACGAAAGTCTACGCAAGAAATGGACTAGGTAAGTAAGGGAGACAACGAGCAGAAATGATTTAATACGAAAGTGTAATAATTATTAGATCCGGGAGGAGTAATCGATAAAGTATGCGAAAAATCGACAAATATTCTAGAGTACAGGGGCTAATTTACAGGACTTTGGACAAGGATCACGCAACTCAAAACAAGAGGAAAAAAAAGGAAGAGAAAAGCAAGCGAGTAGGGAGATTAAAACATCAAGCAACATTCCAAATTCAAGCAACAGACAAAAATACAGAATCGTTTCAAAATACTTCTTACGAAGAAAGGTATAGGTTGAGAAAAGCTCATTAGATCAAGCACTAGCTAGCCGGATACGTATAGTTAATCGTGAGGAGAGGGAAGGGATGGTCAAAGGCCTGGCTACATCCGTGGTGTATGGTGTGGTGTGGTAGTGGGGGCGGTACCGTACTCCTAGCACAGCATAAAGCAATTTAAAGGAAGGGTATCACAGGGAGACAGAGGGGGAGGGTGGTAATCGATAAGGGCTCGATCAAAGAAAGGAAGGGACTACGGTATCAATCGAAGGAAGGAAAAGGGCTACGGAATCGATAGGAGGGAAAGCGAGCTACAGTATCAATCGATAAGGGGAACTGAAGGATGGAGGAAGGCCTACGGTATCGATCGATATTGAGGGTCGAGACTACGGTAGTCGAAGCCGGGATCTGGGGCCGGAATTCAGGAGGCCGGCGCGTCCGGCATCGCAATCACCTGCTTGACGAACTCGGCGAACGCGCCCTTGTCGTCCACCTCGGCGTACTGTAATCGAGAGAGAATTACAAACTGATTCAATACTGAAAGAGTTGAAAGTGTCATGATATTGCGGCACTAAACATTAGTTATTTTCAAAGAAACACCACAAGTGAACACTAATACCAATGCACAAAGTTGCACATAGAGAAAATTTGAAACACGAAGTAAATAAGTCGAAATGGGCAAGTCACAATTCCGAATTGTATTTCCCGATATCCATCTTCAACTAATGTAACCGGAATCAGAAATAATTTTAAATCCATCTCTAGCCGAAATTATCAATAACAGCTGCCCCTTTCTTTTTTTATTGCTAATTAATACCAAAAAAATCAATGCTCGATAACCCCCTCACCTCCCCCCCCCCCCTGGTGTAGAAGGTCTCGCCGATAAGCGTCTTTAGCGTCGCGCGCTCACCCCCCCCCCTAACGTACCTTGGTGTACAGTACGCTTCTCTAGATTTCTGTGCTAATTAATACCAAAAAAATCAATACTCGATAACTCTCTCACCCCCTACCGTACCTTGGTGTAGAAGGTCTCGCCGATAAGCGTCTTTAGCGTCGCGCGCTCACCGGGCAGCTTCTTCAGGCACCTGTAAACATTTTTTAGTTTAAATGTATTTACTAAGCGGTGGTTTCATGTCAAATTTGAGCATAATGCATGCTACCCTTCACTAGTTTCTCAATTTAGCCCAAACATATTTTTCAATAACCAAAAGAATTGTAAATTACGCAAAAATACATTGTCTCTAGGTGACTTGGTATCACAGCGAGTTAACAAGTACGCGCTGAATTCTCAACGAGTAATTCAATCGCGAGTGACCAGATAATCAATAATCAGAACCACTGGCCTCTATCATCGACCACCGTAGCAAGAAAGTATAGAAAATAGAGACAGACAGACCACTACTAGTGATGCGAATCCTTGGTGCGACAGTGCACTAACAAAGTTAACAATGTTAGTCTAACATGTACGTGCCCCAAGGGTAGATGGTCTGGCTGAGAGCCTGTCTCAATTTTCAACCCTGGTGATTTCCTGCTCCTACGCCAGTACATGACTTCGAGAACGTGCGATATTTGATTACCGTGTTTCCATCGGATAAAAAGAAAGAAAACACTCACTTTCCGACGAAATTGCACAGCTCCTCGGAGAAGATGTCCTTCGGTAGCGAGGGAGCGGGCTGAAAAGAAATCAGTTTGCGATTCGACCATTTCATCGATTACCGTATACCCATTCTAGAATATTGTGCGCAATCGAAAGCATCTTCTTTGTTAGCAACAATAAAAAAACAAGCTGATACTAATAGAAACGCTGAAACACGAAATATTCCAGACAAACCCGAAATCACTGTTGTTAATTGCATAACCCAATTTCCCTTTATCGAAGTGACTCTTTTACTCGACCAATCAATACGCCCTCGCTATCGTATTCCCCCACCTACCGTACCTGATTGACGATGTACTCGAGCATCTCGAATATGGCCATGTTCGCGGGCGACACGTCCTCGGGCACGGCCACGTTCGACATCGCCTATAAATTCAAATTATTGCCGTTCGCGCCAAAATTATTGGAAAATTCGAAAACTGCGACATTTTTGCACTACTCCAGCGAGTTCGAAAATTTATAGGCGCGAAGCTATAAAATTCAAATATTCTTGCGCACCTCGGCCGTCTCGTCCGCCAGCACGATCTCCTCGATGGGCTTGTTGAAGATCTGCGCGTAGTCCTGCTTCGTGATGTTCGGCACCGGGTACCTGGGGATAACAATGATATTAACAATAATAATACAAAATTATTTTAAATATTTATTATTGATACTATTCAAGACCAAATGAATGGCTGGTTCATTTATATTGTATTCTAAAAGCGGTAGCCACACGGTATCAGCTCAAGGGGAGCATGCCAATATATGTAAACCCTGTGAAACACAGATCGGGCACAATTTCCAACTTTCGAAAAAAACAGAAAAATTGGTCATTTTTGCACTACGACAGCATTTTCGAGTATTATTATGGCGGGAAATTCAAATATTCAAATACATGCACTCACTTGCCGACGGCCAGCTCGATGAGGGTGAGGCCGAACGACCAGATGTCCGACTGCACCGTGTAGTGCGAGCCCGTTAGACGCTCCGGCTGCAATGAGGCAGATTGAGATACAGTCTGTGCTCATTTTATTAATATTTATATTATTTAAGAATGACTTGGAGTTAAAATGGTCTATATTGTCAAGTGTTGGAGTTTTTGTGCCAAGTTTCAGGAAGAATACCTATCAAATTGGCAAACGCACGCTAGTATGTGTAGCGCCTTTGAAACACAAAGCGAGATTCATGATTTAACAATCAATGAACGGGGAAAGGCATGGATTTCTGGCAAACTTCCCGTGTCATCTAATCGATATCATAGTCGATATGCGGCACAGCGCATACTTCTTCTTATTGTTAGAGGCTTGATAACGTTACTCTGGTAAACAACAACAACAAAAACAACAATAAACAAAAATAATACTAACCGCCATGTACGACCTCGTGCCGACGAACGAGTTGGCCATGCTGTCTATCAGCAGTCCCGAGACGCCTGCAAATTGTTAATATATGCATTTAATAAACAAATAAGCTAAATGAAATTGTGACAAGACCCGATCAGCGAACGAAGGGCCAGTTTATTTTCAACAAATGGCTTCTTGGATATCATTCGCGCATGAAACGCAAAACTAACTTGCATAGTCGTTGCATCGTCAATTTATCACGAATTATTCAAGGGATCTCAAGATTCGAACAAACATCGCTTGTAATCGCTAGCCCAGTCCATCTACTCAACCTGAAACTCAAATTCCACTTACCGAAATCGCACAATTTGATCTCGCCGTTCGAGTTGACGAGGATGTTCGACGGCTTCACGTCTGCAAATTAGAATTTAATACAAAAACAACAACAATAACAATGATAATAGTGAAATCTCTCATCGACCGATCTTCCCTCGCCCTTTGGCCGCATAACAGAATGAATAATAGCAGAAATGCAACTTTTTTGGAGCATCTTAGTTTGAAGTTTCCCCTATTCTTCATTATTGAATACCGATCATCTACCTAATGCCATGGGACTTTCTATCGGAATAATATTCACATATTAGCAAAACAGCACTCACATGGTCAGACAACGTGAAATAGCAAGCAATCAATAACACCTGCTACCGTACCCCTCCCCAACCCCTGTCGGCTCTTATTTACGCGCCGTAAATCGTGAGCAGAATAATCGATAAATGCTACCGCTCCCCTTCCTGCCGTACCTTGTGCCCTTATCTCACTGAGAATATTCGATAACTACCGTACCCCTTCCCCTCCTACCGTACCCCTCCTACCGTACCTCTGTGCAGGATCTTGATATCGTCCTTGAGGTAGGTCAGCCCCTTGACCACGGCCACCGAGATCTTGCCGATGAAGTTCTCCTGTAGCCGGGTCACCTGAAAACAGGCGGAATAGTTTTGTGAATCCATACAACATTTTTTTGTTTCGTTTGTGAAATCTATGGAGAGGCGCATCAACTCGGCGAGCCCGTACCTGACTATGCCAATAGGCCGCAACTACGATCTCGCAAGTTTATATTTCAATTACAACATTTGAAATTTTTTTCCCGCAGAGATTCAAAGAGATCAAAGTGACTGGAACACACCACATCTTTACCAATCTACTGCAACCCCGAGCCGACTGGAACATCACATTTTTTGAAACCATATTCGAGTATCTAACTTGCCTCACAGATGAACTGGGTGGGAATTTTTGATGTTATCGAACTCATACCATGGGAATTTTTAACCCAAAATGGCTCATACCATGGAAATTTTTGGCCTGTGCCGTGCCTGTGCCGTGCCTTGTTACTCCACGTGACTATTATGTTTACAGTACCCTACCTCCCCCCCCTCATAAACTCAGTTCCCGCTTCCATCCCACAGTGTGTCTGCCGTACCTTCTTTAGCACCAGATCCAGACTCCGCCCATCCATGTACTCCATGCAGATCGAGATGTCGTTGTTGTCGACGAAGGCGCCGTAGAAGCCGACGATGTACGGCGACGAGCACTTGTGCAGCACCGACAGCTCTGCAAGGCGACGTTTGGGCAATGTCAGAAAGCAGAGGCGCACTCGGCGCACCGAGCTGTACACCGTGTAAAAATATCTCAGTTTCAAAATTAACTGTAAGATTCCCGTTTCTCCATTATCATAAGACAAGTGAAGCGGGGTGGAGGCTAGTACTACGCAACTGTACGTTTGGAATAGAAAAACCAATTGATGAACAAATTGTATTGCTGTTCGAAACCCCTGACAAATATATGTTTCAGGGTCGCTACACATCCAAAAGAAACACGGGTTTCAACGATCTGCCCTCATCATCAAAGCGTTAAAAAAACAAATCTATATCTAGGAAGTCCTGTCAATCGCTGTCTCCTACGCTACGCCTCATGCACCATTGATAAACGTCGCCCCTCCAGCCGCACTCAGCGCACCACCCCCACCACACCACTCACCCTTGATGATCTGGGCGCGCACGGACGGCTTGACCTCGAGATGGACCAGCTTGCGCGCCATCACCACGCCCTTCTCCTTATGCTGCACCTGCAAAATTTAATAATTAAACATTTGAATTTTAAACGTTCCCGTCAAAAAGAGCAATTTTCAATGTAATTGCGGCAAATTTTCAGATGGCAAATTTGCGTTCCATCAACAAGGTATAATGCTCTCCCAGCTACGACTTTAATAGATCTTCCTCGACATCCCACTACCAAACAATCAAATTAGGTTTTTTTTACAAATTCAATACTACCCCTTACTGCGCCTGAAACCAGCATAATCAATGAAAACCGTTTCCTCTACCATATCCTCGAACTAGCCTGATCAATAATCCACATACCGAACCTTGGTGACCCACCTACAGTATCGCCAACTATTCTAATCAATAACCAATCAATAATCCCCTACCGTTCCTTGGCGACCCACCTACCGTACCCCCTACTATTCTAATCAATAGCCAATCAATATTCCCCATACCGTACCTTGGTGACGACTCCTCCGTTGCCGTGGCCGAGCTCGCCCTGGTGCTCGAGGATCTCATCCGAGATCTCCTGCAAATAACAATAAATAATTTAAATAACAAAATACAAAAATAAGGGCCTTGCTTGGTCTAGTTTCACCTGCATTACATATTCTAGATGAAAAAATTTGTCGCGGCCCTGCTCGATTCCCGTTTCACCAATTCCATAAAGAGCTACAGGAAACCCTAGATTTAATTAAATCAACCCTTAGCAACACAAAAAATAATGATGAAATTATCCCAACCTTAACAGTCCTCAGAAACCTCTCGGGCAGGTACGCTAGTAGTTCCATCTCTTACTATCAGGGGAAATTACCCCTACCCCAATCCTCGATATATACCCAGCATCGTTGCCTTTATTCCGCCCATATTCCGAAGTGTTTCGCATCCAAATCAAGTGCATACCACACAGATAAGTGTCCTGCCACGTCGCTAGGCCACTTTTCACAACTTAAAATCCGATTTGGGCGCCTATTTTAGGGGATTTACGCCCAATATAGATCGTAATCCGCTCATAACAAAATGTGTGGGGCGCACTATGGCCATTGAACATCATTATGTTCTTTCACAATCGCCATCATTAAATTATCTGTCATCATTCGCGATTAATCCCTTAGCGAACTCTCTGCGAAATTTCACACTACGAAACGGGCACAACGCCCCCGTGGATTTGGGTTTACGCGTTATGCCATAATCACGATGGATGGGAAAGCATCAATAGAACATTCAGTTTGATTCATTAGCAATTTCGCTAACATTCTAACAATGATTCTCCGATTACACAATACCTACAACTACACATCCCCGCGCATTCGCGCTTCTGCTTTTTGCCATAACGAAGCAAAGCAGGGTTCATCGATCAGAAGAAGGATAGTTTCTCACTACTTTTAAATATCAATAATCAATATTGCCACCGTACCCCCCAGCAACTCCTTGACCTACAGTAATCATTCATCCTGCCAAAAAAATCAATATCCAGTCAATAACTCAAAACTACCGTACCCCCAGCAACTCTTTGGCCTACAGTAATCATCCATCAAATAAATCACTACCCAATCAATAACTCAAAACTACCGTACCCCGAGCAGCTCCTTGATCTGTAGCCATTCGGTCAGCCGATCCCGCTGGCTCTCCGTGATCTGCAGCCGCTTGAGATGCTCGCGGATCGAGTCAGCCGCCGTGACCTCCTCGGTCTGAAATTAGGTATAATAATAATAATAATAACCTACGTGTATCAACTATGATTTCTTAATGACTATAGAGTGGCCTCTTCGGTTCGTAATAATTAAACATATTTAAATTAGTAACAAATTAAAACTATTCTAATATTTACAAATCCGTTGTTCTTATCAGTCTATTTGTTCATTAAACCTAGGCCGTCTAGCCACACGCATTCAGCCCCACTGCAAGGTCGATTTCTGGGCGCTAAATCTGATTTTCTAAACTTTCGCCTCCCCGCACTCCCGCGTTTCAGCCATTTTATAACGCCCTCGACATTTCTTTCCGGTTACTATGCTCTCTCAATCGAATAGAAACAAAAATAAAAACAACAACAACGCATCCGTCATTGCGCCTCGCCCCCATCTGTCTCATGTGCCGCCCAATTTCCTCCTACTCCACTTTAATTTACGCCCACCTCCCTCTACAATTTCCCCCCCTGTATAGATCACGCCTGTCGTCTCCCATCTTAGTAAACAACGTCGTCGTCTCTTGCTTGCCTTCTACTCCCTATTTAGCGCACCTTACACAGTCATGAGTAGGGAAAAGAGGCGAATCAAGCGGGGCAAAACAGCTGTTTTGAGGCAGGAAAGCGGACCAGCAATCGAAGAAAAGCGACTAATCCCAGGCGAGAAGCGCCAGCGAGGTTCGCGCTTCGCAAATTTTACTTGAGCAGGCTGATACCAAACAGAACAGTATGTCCAGCTAATCAAATCAAAAGAAAATCACACCTGCCACATTGCCACAGGAGCCCGTGTTACTAAATTGATAGGATGATCGCTCAACTAGTAAATACCCGTACCTGACCAGTTCAAGGGCGTGGTAATCCTAATCCCGCAACGGCCGATATCCACGTCAGGTGCGAGTTTCAGGGGATACACTAACGACGTTCGCGATTCAATGCGTTTGCTTAACCAGCCAAATCACGAATACAACAATACATGCACGTCCTTTGTCCTCTCAAACCAATCTTACCTGCACGTTTCCTGACTCACGGATGTTACTTGACTATACTTATCGGATTCGCATCGATAGGTAGTCTAGCTTGGGGAAACTACTACATTAAATTCCCGAGCACGTCCAGGGTATTCGGAAGTTTCACAAAACACGCCAGCGATATTCGCATGTCAATGGCCGACACTATCAATATCTCTCAGCAACGAACCAAACCCTTACAAATGTACTAATGTTACTAATGTTACACTACTAATGTTACAACCCTTTTACATATATGATTAATAATAAATAAATATATGTCCCAGGTCAAGAGTCATCCTCATTCTTCATAATCGTAATCCCACCGATTTCAAAAGTGTATTTATACAAATAAATATATAAAACCACTATAAAACGACCTTGTTCCCATCGTTTCGTAAAATTTAAAATAAACCTTAGAAGAACCGGTGAGGTTCTCGTTTCAGCAGATTATGATCAGATTGGCAGGAAGTTGTTCCTTATTGTTAGTATCTTACCTGACCCCCCGTCGTTCCGTCCTCGTTCACCGTGGGCGGCAGGCTGAGTCCCAACGGGTTGCGCCGCTTCCCACTCGACATCTTTCGCGCGCCTGAATCAGGGGCTCAATCGATAATCACTAAACGAAATCGATACAGGAAAACTCGACATCTGATTCGCAAGCCTGAATCAGGGGACTAAACGATAAAACGCGGATCAAGGGCCTAATAATCCATCAGGTGCGAGATAAGTGGGCGCACCAGCGAGGTTCACGATTCAATGTGTTTACTAGTTCAGATAATTCGCGAGCAAAACAAGGTACATGAAAATCGATACCGAGGGCGGGAGGTTTGAAATGCATATCCGAGCTCGACTGCGAGCGAACAACAATAGCGCGCGCGAGCTTTATTGCCAACGCTGGCAGACATGCGAGGGACGAGAAAGAGAGTCGAGGGAACCTGAAACCAGGCAGGCAAAGCGCGAATGCACCTGGTTCTCTCCCTTCATTTTGCTTCATTAAACTTGGGTGGAGACGAGGGATAGCCGAGTTCTTTCCCTAATACAAATAGAGCAAATGAAGCGAAGCGAAACACAGAAACTCTCGAATCAAAAGAAGCAGCGAGAACGCATTAAACCGCCCATCCATTACAAATTCACCACGCGAGCACACGCATTCCTTACAAGTTTGCATCGATTTCCGCCAGTAAAACACCGGCTCCGATTTCCTTCTAGCGGTTCCACTTTCGAAAAGGGCCCTCACCAAGGCACGCAAACTTAAAATGCGTCAGTGGAAAGCGGGGTGATTAATGACTGAAACATAAACAAGACGGGAACGTCGCATTGCAAAGTCGCGCGCCCTTTCCCTTCTAGTCCATTACTCCCCTTCAAAGGCGGCTAAATGAGAGGGAAGAAGCGTGATGCGGAAGTGTGTTTCAACGTAAAGGAAAGCGAGAGACGAGAGGACCCAAAAGAAGGGCGGGGCTTGGCAAAGTGCCAGCGCTACCGCAGCGCGCTAAACACCGTAAGTTCAGCCGCGAGCAAGATATCAGTGAACGATTACCCGACGTGTTCCTCAACCAATTCTTGTTGTTTATCAAAATGCATTTTATACTACATTTGAATGCAGATTGACAATTGAAATGGTACAGAAAAATGGCACAGAATTAGATTCACAGGAGAGTTTTGACTTCCTTATAACGGGTAAGGTCACGGTTTGATGTCATTAATCGAGTAATTAGCGAGTATTGAAAATATCACAGGTTAAAGCTCACAAGAATTGAAGATTCACAAGCGTGTTCAGCGTGGAAATTCACAGGTTTTTGGTAAAACAACAAATCACAAGGTGGAAACGAACGGTTAACAATGAATTAATACTAGAATTCCTATCAAGAAAGGAGAGAAGTAGAGATTGAGCATCATCCTTCAGATACGACGAGACTGCAAATCGATAATGATTATCTGTACCGTATCCCGCTTCAATCTTGCCGTGATTCTTCTCTCACAAACCTACCCAGTCCGTTCTCAACCTCGTTTGCATCTATCCTTGCCCCCTACTGTAGGCGCTCTCACTGTTCCATTCACCTACCGTAACCAATTATCGATCAATTGCAGTTGATGTGACCCTACCCTGACCCACCTATTCTTGCACTACCATAACCAATATTCGATTGTAAGCACTGTCACCCACCGTAAGCGATCATAAATTGAAGCCACCATATGATGCTTGATCACGGCTTTCACGTGGTCCCTCGTCTTCTGGTCGAACCATCGGTGCAGCACCGCGCTGCGAGGGCGAATCTGTGTATTATTATTATTTGTACGAAAACGTATTTCAAGAAAGAATTGACAACGATGAAACTAGTTCCCTATGGCATATGAACGAAACATGAACCCTCCGATTAAAAAATAGAATATGCCGAGACATTTCCACTTTCTGGCGTATTCACACATTGCTAACTCCCCCACATTTGCTCAGTAAGAACTTCACGAGGCACATTACCGTATCCCACTACCAATCTATCGCCTCCTGATCAATCAATCAATCAATAAACCGAGGCTACCGTACCCGAGACTCGGGGTTCACTTTCAGCAGCTGCGTGATGAACTGCTGCGCCACTCCGGTGATCGACTTCCACGAGCGCGAGAAGATTAGACGGCCTGCGAAGGGGTACGGTAATTCAGTTGGCGATTGGCATGATACGGTACTTATCAGTTCGCGATTGAAGTGATACGGAATCCATTTCAGTGAACAGTAACCGAAGAGTGGATTTGCGCTTCTTAGAATACGAAAAGAAAGCGAACAGTTGAACTGGCACACCTGGGATTTACATTTTTCGCCTAAAGTCACAATGAGGTCCATGTTTCACACATATCACAAAGTGCATTGAATCAGCGATGCCTTGATTCCTCGTTCGTATTTCAAGGACAAATATAATATCACAATTTTCGCAGCATCCTTCATTTTCATCCGATTAACCGTACTCCTATTTATGAACACTACGGCACACCCTGTACATACTCAAAACTCATCCCCTCTCGATCGCGTCGCTGAACATCCCTCACATATGTCGTATTCCTCGTATACTCCTCACCTTCTATGTTCTTTTATCAGAGGTCCTTGCCCAAGGCCCTTCAGTATTCTACGATCTCACCGCTAACGTCCCTCTCACCATTCTTGATCTGCTCGTTCAGCTCCATTCCGTCCTCGTATCCCTCGGAGAAGGGCGGATACCCGACGATCGCCGTGAACAGCACCACGCCCAGCGACCAACTGCAATTGAGGGATGGATTGCTAAGATTGAATGTTATTAAACTCAGCCGAAACCGTAATCTCACGAATACCAGAAGCAGACTAAATCTAAAGCAATCGCCACGCCCAAATGATCGATTTATCGATCGATCGATTGTACATTTCCCAACTACCGTAACCACTCACACATCGACGGCCGGGGTGTACGGCTCATTCTCGTTCGCCAGCATCTCCGGCGCGATGTACGTCGGCGTGCCGCAGTACGTCTTCATCTCGATGCCTACGGTGGATTATCGATTAGATACGGTAGAAGCAAGGATTATCGATTGGATACGGTATCTGGCAATTATCGCTACGATGAGACTTGTGAATGATCATCAACATTTTTTGCCAAACAACAAAGAATTTCGGATTGATTGGTAGACGCAGAAGCTGCCATTCTTGTGTGTATCAAGATACACAAAATCACCCAGTTAGAATTTGATCGAAAATTGTTTGTGTTTGCATATGCGGTGTATATCCCCAGTGATATCTCAGTGCGTACTTGAAGCAGGGAAATATAAATCGAAAATCAATCGATTACAGTAATCCTACCGTACTCACCCGCCTTCATCTGCTTTGACAGGCCGAAGTCGGTGAGCTGCAATGGAATCAATCAATCAATGGTGGGATGTACCGTATGCCCCCATCACCCTCTTGGCTCCTGATTCCCGCACCATGGTCCATGGCCGACACAACCCTAACAACCGTACCTTAGCTAATCCCTTGCTACCGTACCTTGGCGACCGTATACTCTTCCCGGTCCGCGAGCAGGATGTTCTTATGCATATACAACACTATCCTTCCCTGTTTCCTACCGTACCGTACTACCGGGCTACCGTAGCCCACCCTTCAAGTGTGTGTGGTGACCTACCGTACCCCTTTCCACCGTACCTTGGCGACCGTATACTCTTCCCGGTCCGCGAGCAGGATGTTCTCCGGCTTGATGTCCCGGTGGCACACGCCGATGCTGTGCAGGTACTGCAAGTAAATCATTTGAATCGACAAAATGGACATGATCGGGAAATTCGAAATATCATGTGTACATAGAAAAGGCGAAACATTAGTGAAGCACGATACATCCCCAGCCTCTAATCGCGTAATTGCTGCTGTGGTACTGTAAGTTGAGTATTTTAAAATTCCAAACGAAGGAGAAAGAACAGCAGTATGGTTACATTCTCACTATGTAAAGAACGAGAAACATCAATGAAGCGCGTTACAAGTCCAGTTTCTAGTGTCATAGTTAAAATTAATGATTTGAACTGTAAGTACTACAAATAAATTATTAATTTTAGAAATGGAATCATCCCGGTGAGATCTCACCCACATCGTGATTCGTTGTAATGTACAGAAGGTGAAACACCACTGAACCAAGTTATAAATCCGCTAACATCGTCAAAGAACTAGAAATGATTTATTTGATTCTCTAAAAATGAAAATCAGAACACTTCATTGCTACCATGAAACGAGGTATTTTTCTAATTCCGACAGATCTTTGCTACTAACAAATCATTGAGTCTGTCCATGACTATGTGCTAGAGTTGAAACATAGCTTCACTTAGCCATTTTGAACACAGAGAAAGAAAATAATGACGTCCGTCATCCCCTCATCACCGTACCTCGAGGGCGTCCAGCAACTGGAGGGCGTAGAACTTGGTCAGTCGCTCGCCCAGACCATTGTTGCCTCGTGCAACATCGACGATGCGGTCGTAGAACTCGCCTGCAATGTTGAATATGAGGACTTGCGGGTGATGAAAAAAGCTCAATTTCGAGAGTCTAGCGCATTTTTCCACATGTGCATGGACACTGGCGCATGGGTACGAAGAGGTAATGGTCGGGGAGGTCATGTGCAACTGCATGGAATAGGAAAGGAATCGCTCGAGTTGTTTTATTCTAATTAGTTCCGGATAGGACGAAACAAATCAGAAAACTTCTACGCATCCCAAATATGTGCTACACATGAAACATCATTTCAACTTCCCAGATCAGTGACCGGGATCAGCTCCCACGAAGACTACCAAAGAAATCCAGAATATTTGAAAATGAAACATGTTCAAATGACTATGTGATTCGCCGCCCCACCATACATGAAAAAGTTATGTTTCAAAATCCTACGAAAGCGGGGTATGATTATGAAAAAGACCTTGGAAACCGACTAATTCTATGAATGCGGGGTATGTTTGCGAATCGTAGGTAACATGCCTTGTAAACGAAAACCTTAAAAGCGGGCTATGTTTTCAAATTCCAGGTAGTTTTCCACTAGCTTTTTCATGTCTGCGCCCCACACATTCACCACCTCTCGCACACCTATTACTGGACTAGTGAACGGTTGGGTCCTTAGGCACAAAAAATATAATTATTATTAGACGAGAAAGACCTCAATCTGTGCATCAGACACCGCCTAACATCACTGCAATAATCCTCCCTGTCCATATTGTACTCATACCATTCAATCGAGATCGGTTTCGTTATGACCGCGTGAGAGGGGCGGTATGCAAAGACGATGCGAAAATCCCGCACCTCGAAAGGGAGAGAGGACAAAGGATGGAAGGGAGAGAGAAAGGAAGGGTGCGCGATTTTCGCACTCACTTTACATACCGCCCCGCTCGCGCGGGAATACCGATACCGAACCTGCAACCCTATCGCCTACCATACTCCTCGATACTGTATCCCTATGAACTAGGGCTGGCTAAACGGTAGCGGGGTAGCGGCCCGCCACGAGAAATAGGTAGCGGCCTCGCTACATCCCGCTACGTTTCGGGGAGGCGAGGAGAGGCGAGAGCGAAGCTCCGCCCCCTTTCTCTCGCCTCCGCCTGCTCTTCCCAACCCGTCTAGACTAGATCGCGCGCTTTATTGAAGACTGCGTGGGTAACCGCCCTTCCCCGAAACGTAGCGGGGTAGCGGGGCCGCTACCCCGAATAGTCAACCCTACTATCATATGAACGTTATACCGTACCTCCATCCACATTTTTTTACTCCCCTCGGACGGCGCTCGAACTGGGCTGCCGTCTACTGCTATCCCGCTAGGGATTGCCTTTTGGATGTGACTACCGTACATGGACGTTCCATGTGTGGTTTAGTTACGGTATGAGGCTAACTCGTACAATATCAATCAATAATACCGTATCTCCCCGTTTTGAGATTCCTACTAGGATCACAGTTGCAGAGGCCACTTTCCTAGCAGGAACACAGTTGACTTCCTACTAGGAAACCTGCAAGATACCCACTAGGAAGTCAACTGTGATCCTACTAGGAAACTTTTACCAGAGTTATTTATTTCTCTGACTAGACTTATTGATCACAATTTACAACTAACAATAAAATAACAGGAGGCCTATTGAAAGGGGCGGAGTCTAAAAGTGGGCGTGGCCTGCTTCCTTACGTGGTTGACTTCCGTCATGCATACATTCATATTTACTCTGGAACTAAGGCTGATGGGTAGAGTGCGCAATACGGGTCGCCGTCTCTTCATTTCGCACACTCTCTCGACTATCTGACCGGTGAGAGAGTGTTTGAAATGAAGAGACGATTACCCGTATTGCGCACTCTACTGATGGGCCTGCTTCCAGGACAAATATCATGTGTAAATGCCGGAGCTGACAATTTTATCAATACCTAACAAGACATCAGAGATTGTAAGACATCAGGCAAAACATCTAAAATGATCGGCAACGCGCATCGTGGTTTCAGGTCTACATAAAATCTCGCACAACGAGGCGTATTCAATAAATCGAAAATGAACATTATAAAAATTTAACAGGCAAATAAACGTACCTTGATGGCGACCCATCGCGCCTTGCTGTCGCGCACCTTGCCCAGCACCACCTGCAAAATTGTTGTTATTGTTATTGTTGTTCCAGCAAACAACATAGAGTGCAGTACTCTGGCAAGTTTATTGCTTTCACCATCGGTAGCAGGCATGTTGGCAGTTACCCGTTTTCGTCTCATACTTGTTGCTGCTTGCCAACTTCGACCCACCCGGAAGGTTGAGGTTCCACCCTCTGCCTATAACTCGAAGTGACATGGTGCTCTGGCACTCCGTCTAGAATTTGACAGATACTCGCAACTCTGTCCTTCTAGCCCGAAGTGTCAGAAAATAGCTCTGGGCTTTTCCCCACATGTGATATTCTGAGATGCGCATCCAGAAGTACAGGCTAAACATGTACAATTCTGGACCGAATCCCGCATGCGCAGGTCAATTCGGAATATATCTTGATAGTGGAACCAGGAACTAATTGGTGTGAATTATGTCGCACGTTTGCTCTTTTACATCATACACGTCGATAGCTCACGATATATCTCTGGTGCGCGCGCCCAAGTTGGAATCAAGTAGAAAGGCATTTCCAAGTTGGGATCAAGTACAGTACCCCGGCCTCGAGCTCCCAAGTTGGGATCAGGTACAGTACCTCTGGCTTCCAAGTGGGGATCGAACAGGCTTTCGTACCCGTCGCATCCAGCACGCGCCTAGGCTATAAGGTCCCATTTTTCTGCCCTCTTCTGACTGCCTTCGGGCACGAGTGCGATTGATTATCTACGGTCCCCAGTAGGACTGTCTTTTGAATGTGACCACCCCCATATGGTCGTACCGTGTGGGGCCATTGGTTACTTGTATCCCTATGAACTAGGGCTGGCTAAACGGTAGCGGGGTAGCGGCCCGCCACGAGAAAGAGGTAGCGGCCTCGCTACATCCCGCTACGTTTCGGGGAGGCGAGGAGAGGCGAGAGCGAAGCTCCGCCCCCTTTCTCTCGCCTCCGCCTGCTCTTCCCAACCCGTCTAGACTAGATCGCGCGCTTTATTGAAGACTGCGTGGGTAACCGCCCTTCCCCGAAACGTAGCGGGGTAGCGGGGCCGCTACCCCGAATAGTCAACCCTACTATCATATGAACGTTATACCGTACCTCCATCCACATACCCCATCACTCCTACCGTGTCCCTAGCAATAACCAACAGTAACCATCCTCCATCCAACCTGACAGGGACTACATGCTCTTTAACCCGGTGCTTCTAGGACGTATCCTTCTCTTAAGATACGCGTAGCTACCCACACTCACCTCCATCCACATACTCCAGCACGATGAAGGCGTGGTTGGGCGTCTCGATCACGTCCTCGATCCGGATGCAGTTTGGCTGCAGGAAAAATAGCATTTTTCCAATATTTTTCGTCAAACTCTCTCCAATCCCCGTGCTCTCTCGCTTTCTCTGACCAGACACTCATTGCTCACAAATTACGACTGAAAGAACAGGAGGCGTGGCCCAAAAGTGGGCGTGGCCTGCTTCCTTACGTGGTTGACTTCCGTCATGCAGGCGACCTCGTTGTTGATGTCGCCGGGGTCGGCGGCCGAGCGGGACGCCGTCGCGGCAAGCTTCGTCTTAGCGATCGTCTGCAATATGCACAATATTATACATACATTCATATTTACCCTCCTGGAACCAAGGCTGATGCTTCCAGGACAAATATCAGTGTACATGCCGGAGCTAACAATTTTATCAACACCTAACAAGACATCAGAGATTGCAAGAAATCAGACAAAAAAATCTAAAATGATCGGCAATGTGCATCCTGGTTTCAGGTCTACATAAAATCTCGCACAACGAGGCGAATTCAATAGATCGTAGACGAATACTCTAAAAATTCAAATGGCAAATAGACGTACCTTGATGGCGACCCATCGCGCCTTGCTGTCGCGCACCTTGCCCAGCACCACCTGCAAAAGGGTTGTTGTTGTTATTGTTGTTCCTGCAAACAACACCACAGCGTGCAGTACTCTGGCACTTTTATTGCTTTCACCATCTGTAGCAAATGCGCGTTGGCAGTTACCCGTTTTCGTCGCATACTTGTTGCTGCTTGCCAACTTCGGCCCACCTGGTAGGCTCAGGTTCCACCCTCTGCCTATAACTCGAAGTGACATACTGCGCAGGCACTCCGTCTAGATTCTGACAGATTTTCGCAAATCTGTCCTTCTAGCCCGAGGTGTCAGAAAATAGCCTTTTCCCATCGACCGAGGAAGTTCACGTTATTCTGGGACTCGCATTATGAAACACAGACTAAAAAAAACTAGTGAAATTCTGAACCGAGTGCCACAGTAACAGGCCTATTCGGGATATAGCCTGGTATTGGAATCTGTAACTGAAGGGAGAAAATGAATGGGCGGGGCGGTATCATTTTTATTGTCGTTCAAGTCAAAATATCCGTCGATTGCCGATTTTAAACCTACCCAGGAGAGTCAAGTTCCATCACCACGATATAGCCCCAAACGCCCTACAGCGATGGCGCTCTGTCTAGAATTTGACAGATTATCGCAAATCTGTACTTCTAGCCCGCAGTGTCAGAAAACAACTCTGGGCTTTCTCCCCATAGGCGATATTCTGAGATGCGCATCCAG
Source organism: Pristionchus arcanus (assembly GCA_900490705.1). Lineage (NCBI taxonomy): Eukaryota > Metazoa > Nematoda > Chromadorea > Rhabditida > Neodiplogasteridae > Pristionchus > Pristionchus arcanus. The sequence continues at coordinate 54,098 of LS487160.1, read as the reverse complement.
AAGTACACGCAAAACATGTACAATTCTGGACCGAATCCCGAATGAACAGGTCAATTCGGAATATAACCTGATAATGGAACCGGGAACTAATGGGTGTGAATTATGTCGCACGTTTGCTCTTTATTGCTCACACGTCGATAGCTCACGATCTATACAACCGTAACCTTTCCGTAACCTACTGTCCCCAGCATGCCGCGCGTGATCAGATAACGTGAGCGTTCCATCCTACCGTACCCCTCAATTACCGATCGATCAAGCTTCTTGTTGTAAGAGCACATTCCAGCTAAAGTGACCGTCGATTGTCAACTTCGGCCCACCCGGAAGGCTGAGGTTCCACCCTCTGCCTATAACTCCAAGCACCCTTCTTCGATGGCACTCCGTCTAGAATTTGGCAGATTCTCGCAGATCTGTCCTTCTAGCCCGCAGTGTCAGAAAATAGCTCTGGGCCATAGGCGATATTCTGAGATGCGCATCCTGAAGTACAAGCTAAAGATGTACAATTCTGGACCGAATCCCGCTTGCGCAGGTCAATTCGGAATATAGCTTGATAGTGGAACCAGGAACTAATGGGTGCACAATTTGCCGTAAGTATAATCTCATCTTACACCACACCTGCCACAATCGATAGCTCTTGGCAGGACACTCATTCTTGTTGTATTGCAGCAAGTTCCAATCAAATTAACCGTCGATTGTCAACTGCGACCCACCCGGAATGGTAAGGTTCCACCCTCTGCCTATAACTCCAAGCACCCTGCTGCGATGGCACTCGGTCTAGAATTTGGCAGATTCTCGAAAATCTGTCCTTCTAGCCCGACGTGTCAGAAAATAGCACAGATCTTTTCCCATGATGTGTAACGACCCAGGCAAATCGAAATATTCCGGCACACGGGCTCCGAAGCACAGGCTAAACCTGTGAACTTCTGGACCGAGTACCGCGGGGACAGGGCAATTCGGATTATAGCCTGATAGTGGAACCTATAACTACTGGGTGAATTTGCCAAGATCGCCACTGATAATTTCAGGGTATCTACCTCTTGTACAACATTCTCCTCCGTTCCCTACACAACGCCCGAGATAGGTTTCCAATCTTACCGTACCCCTCAGTTATCGATCCAATCATTCTACCGTAATCTACCGTACCTTTCCGTATCCGCCGGTTCCCAGCACGCTGCCCGTGATGAGGTACCGCTCCTGCAGCTTGGCCGGCAGCTCGCGATCCGACCGCGCCTCTTCGTACATGTACGCTGCAAGAAGTACTTGTACATTAAAAAAAATTAACAGCTCACCGCTTATGTACTAGGGTTGGGGGGGGTGC
>LS487160.1:40019-52279 GCA_900490705.1 Pristionchus arcanus | reverse complement strand
ATTTTTTGTGTTGGACTTTTTCTTGAAAATATTTCCTTACGAAGTTACAAGCTTTCAAATTGGTTATTTTCATGAGACGGCCAACAAAGCATATTTAAAAAGCTGTAACTTCTTAAGGAAACGTTTTCAAGAAAAAGTCCAACACAAAAAATTATCAGTTCAACGTGCTCTTCAAAATGAGCACCAACACGGGGGTATTCAGTTATTTTTATTTTTTGCCGTTTCAGAAAAATCGATATTAAAGAAATTTGGCAAAAGTCAAAATATCAACCAAATATACCAAAATGATCAGGAGAGTGATCAGGACTCTTTCAACTCTGAGCGGGTCCGCTCGTGCTAAGCCTCGGATAAAAAAACGTCTATATCTCGAAAACGAAAAATGATAATCATATTTCAACATAACCAGGAGATAGAGCTCGAAATTCTGATATATACGTTTAGAGTTTACGAGTTTTTGACTCGTTTCTGACGAGAAAAACTCGAAAAACGCATTTTCAGGCAAAATGAGGGGGTGCCCCCTGGAGCGAAAAGGGGACATATTGCGAAATCTACCATACTAGCTTGTTCAGCATCGAAAATAACCCCTAGGGCCAACTTTTGACCACTTTCGATTTTTTACCTGTTCCAGACCCCCGTTGAGGCTTGTTGATCCTAACGCAAACGGCCTCATATTATATATTCAGTTCCGAGCCGAGAGAGCATTGTCAACCTTCTACAAGAGCAGCAGTTTAGGGATGCTTGGTGCCGCAAATTACCATGTAGAACAAACATTTGCCAGGTTTGAGAAAGATCGAATCAAGCATAGGAATCAAACATTGCTTCGATAATTCCATCACGTATTTATTTTTGTAATTCTCTAGCATATCCTGGTGGCATTGGCAACGTGATCATACTGAGCAAATGATACGCCCACGAAACCCTAAATCTACGGATGGCAAGCAACCCTCAAAGCTGTTTGGAGCACAGATAACGCATATCTTATCATGTTAAACAGCATTTTTAATATCCCGGGAATATCAATAATCGATAAACCAATAATACTCACAGTAGAAGGACGCGTGGCCCATCGAGATGACGTCACGGTGAGCGATCTGCGATGGTTTTATAATAACAATAATTAATTTACTTCCAGAACCAATTAATAACGCGGCACTTCGAGTACCTTACTAGCTCGATAACACTGGGTTGTTTCCGGATTCTACAGCAATACTTCGCATTTGAAGATGCTACTGTTTCGATAATCGGTAGCTTTCATGCCCAACTTCCCCTCACACAGCTAGTGATAAAAAAGTTTTCGTCGAACATTTCGTGGCTCATGATTAGGGTTTCAATAGACATTATTGAACTCTCATGCCCTTTCAGCAATAATATTTCGTAGGTCCTCAATCGTTTTCCTCCACTCTCTGGCTTGCCCATCAGATCCGTGTTTCAATTAAATCATAAGTGTTGCTCACCGGGACGCTCTTGCCGTTGCCGACCAGTTCCCGGTTGATGAAGGTCCCGTTGCGACTCAAGTCCGTCAGCATCGCGCTACCGTCCGCTCTCTGCGATTGAATATCGATCAATCGAGGGAAATATCGATTGACACTATAGAATATCGGATGGTAATATGAAAAAAGTCCCATATTGAATACTCTGCTCACGCTTTTCGCGCAGACCTTGAAATTATGATTTTGCACAACCCGGTTGAGCCGAGTTCCACTGTCGGGATAGAAACCCCACTGCCCTTTCGTAGCAATACTTGCCCAATGGGCTTCTTTAGAAAAAAATAATAACAATACTCCCTCGAGTGTCGGAATCATGTTTCGGACAAAATAGAAAGGCCAAATGCCGACGGTCGGGTCCCAAAAGACAGACTTGCGAAAAGCCTGTCCATTTCGGAACCGAGCGCCAACGGGGAAAGTAAATTGGAAGTATAACTAGACAGTGGAACACTATCCTTCCTAGTTCTTGTTCTTGGCTCGCTTACGTAAATTTACTGTCAAAACTGATCTGTCAAGATAATATTGTGTCTTTAATTTAAATAATATTATTATTTCATCACAATACCTTCTCGAGGGAGAAGTGTCGTCGGCTGAGCGTGCTCCAGATGGCGAGCTTCGTCTCGCGCAGGCGACTATAAACCATGAATATTGAAAACTGGTAATAAATACAAAAATGACTGGATAGCAATCACTCCACGTCTTCCTATTGCCAGTTGAGTAGTGACTGAACTGTCCCCCAATTTGACGTTGGATCACGATTTAAACACCGTTTCTTCATTTCGCACACTCATAGTTCATGTATGTGTGAAAGTATGCGAAATGAAGAGACGATTTCTGATTCGCTTACTTGACGTTGTAGTCCACCGCCGGGTCGTCGTCGCTGCGCCCGATCACAATGTGCGACTGGTTGAAGTCTGCAATGTAATGTAATGTAAATCAATAATTGATCAATTAATATCATTGGGAAAAGGCCTTGATGTTGTGACTGGCACATTCTCAAACACTTGTTTTTCGTTCTTGGCAGAGTATCGACCCAGAATAGACCATTTTCAGATTCTAATAATAAGCAAACAAATCACATTTGCTGACACTCGGGTCTCGAAGGACAAATTTTCAAAATCCTGTCGTATTCTCGACCGAGTGCGAGCGAGGTGGGAAGCTGGGGACTATGTGCCAACGATGGAACTCGAAACAACCCAGTTCGGTGCTAATTGGTTTGTATCTTCGTTTTTCATCACAGATGAGTTTGAATATTTGCAATGGCCTCTCGTTGGACAGAGAGAAGGTGAAAGTCGTACACATTCCAGGTTCGTAGCAAGGAAAAATGCAAAAAAATGGGTGGAAAATGCACTTTAAGGTGAAATTTAAAAATTTGTTTTGCTGAAACTAGCACATGCTCATCGATCCGAACTAAAGGCATGAGGTGAGGATAATCTTACCGATGCGCGCGAGGTCGCTGTCGAGCGGCGCCAGCCAGGCGAGTCGCTCGGACGGCGCGCGTCGAGGCGACGTCTCCTCGACGATCTCCTGACTGGAAAATCAAAATTAAGTAGTAAATTAAGGTAACTTTGGCCAGGGATAGGGCCTAACTTTGGCCAGGGCAATCGCTCGAAAATGGATCCAAAGACTGCAAAGTGAATACCGGTGTTGGAGCCGGATGAGATAGCAGGGAAATAGGTAATGAATATGTGTACCTCCGATTATGCAACGGGTTTGAAGACCATAACCACAGATTTTATACTAAACCTCCCGAAAAGAGTCATTCGTCCGACGTTGATGCTCATCACTGAGCAAAATCCAACCTGGAGAGGGCCGGCTGCGTTCCGCACTGTGAATCATTGACGACATCGTCGAACGTGCCCTAATTTATAAATATTACAAACAAAATAGGAAAAGTAACCGTAAAAAGAAGGCAAATCGAGGAAAACAGCGAACCTCAGTAGAGGTGGTTGAGGTGTCGACGTTATCGAAGGACCGCTTGCGGAACTGCGAGAAACTCCGCCGCGGCGAGAGGTCAATGCCGCCCATCTAGCCGAGGATGAAACTGCAATCAACAAGTGAACTTAAAGAACAGGATCAAAGCGGTTGAAACGGAGTTTATAACATACAATACCACTTGATAGCACATTCGATGAGTAGCTTACGGAAGGCCTGTTACGATAGAAAAGAGGAAAGAGGCGTACAATCAAGATCAGGGCTGTTTACAAACGATTTAGCAAAAAAAAAGGGAAAAAATTGATTTAAGATCGCTCGATATCGCTATTTTACCGTAATTTATTCGAAAATTTGGTAATACTTCATACGGATTTCCCTGATTCTCATGAATGCGGGAATTTAAATCCGGAGCTACAGTACTTTTGTAATATTGACCTCATTTTTGTAAAAACAAATTGTTTTATGTTTTTTGAAGTTTCAACTTATATTTTCGTAGATTTCTTTTCTGTGTGAGCTGGGTAATATCTTTAGGCATCCTTTATGGACAGGTTAGTGCATTAATAACTTAGAGATCCCCCCAAATATTTGAAAGATCTTGCTCACTTCTGAAGGGAGGTTAGGAGGTTTATTTAGCGATCCCGCTGATCACCTCATTTATGAACAGATCGTGCTTTCTGAGTATAAGGGACGTACCGTCTAGCGAGGAAAGGGAAGGGAAGGGAGGTGGGAAATGGAGAAGGGAAGGCCTTCTAGAAGGGAGCCGGTTCGAAGCCCTAATATGCAGGAATCCCGGTGATCACCGCATTTATGATCAGATCGGGGTTCCTGAGTATAAGGTGCGTGTCGAATAGCGAGGGGAGGGTAGGAATGTGGGGATTGAAGGAGGAAGAGAGGAAGGGAGCCTGCTCGAAGCCCTGATCTCCAGAAATCCTTGCAAACAACACTCAACTTGTGTCAACATACAACATACAGAGATTCCTGAGGATTAGGGACGTATCGATAAGCGAGGGAAGGGAATATAAAATCTAGGGTTAGGTGAAGATAATAGTAATAGTATGATTATATAGTAGTATTATAATAGTAATAGTTACAAGATTTATATGATAACAACAAGAATTAAGATTTAAAGTTACCCAACCAGGACAAATTATCGTTTGAATGCGCGCGAAAACCGCAACCGCAAAGTAGCGACCAAGCAACGAATGACTTTATTTTTTAACTGAATTAAATAATTTATTGAATTATGTTCATCGATTAATTGTTATGCCATTACTGACTCTGGAGAGACAAATGAAGAGTCAGTGAGCCGCAGAAAGCGAAATTGGGCGGAGTCACAGCGAAAAACAATTAAGTCTCCCTATATTCCAGTTTGAATTGCGCGCGGTTGCCTGGCTCAGGGCCGGACCAGACCGGGTGTTCCAGCCCGCTTTTTAGGGTCATTATTGATTTTCTGACTTTTTTTAATACGCGAGCAATACTAATTCGACCATTCGCTATCCAATGAGCCAATAAAAATAGGGGGTCAAAATCGTCCTGGTTGGGTAACTTTAAGTGATGATGTTATTTCGAACAATATTTGTAATGAATCCGAGTTTTTATTTTTTTTGTCCTGGTCATAGTACTAAACGATACATCACTTTATCAAACATCTTCCACTGTTATGCGTTAGAAACAACTCATAAATAAACGTTATTCGACAGGGATAAATAATGCGCCAGAGATCAATACTACAGTATAACAACGACGGGGAGAATCGCTTGGAACGTAACGTAGCCTAGAACATTCGTTAGGGAAAAATAACAGGAGGCAATCGATTATAATTAGAGAGTAAATACTAGACAGAAGTAAAAGATACACAGCAGAGGGGTGATACTAGAGGAGAAATCGATAATCAATGGGATGGGGAAGGGGAGATATCGGTAACCTCCGGTACCCGTTTCATCTCGGGTGCATCATTGCTACCTTAGGCTCGCAGCGCAGCGAACTCCGCAAAGACCTGAAAATCGATATTCTATAATCTGTTCAAGCTACCGTAACCCATCGTGCATCTACTGTGACCCCTCATCGATTGACACCGTTACCTCTCCCCAGTGCAATAGGACTAACGTAGTCTTACCTTCGCGAATCGCCCACTGTACCCAAACCTTGACTACCGTAACCCTATCTCCAACAAGCTATCGTCACCCTCATACCGTACCTGGATGGCTCCCATCAATAAAGTGACTACCGTAACCCAATCCCTAACTGGCTACCGTACCCCTCATACCGTACCTGGATGGCTCTCTTGTCCAGATCGGCCTTGGCCACCAACTGCTGCTCCAGCTCGCCGGCGAACTCGCGGATCACCGGCTCGTGCTGCAATGAACGAAGGGTTATGGTCCGGCGATGGAACTTGATTCCGCCGGGTAAGTAGTTGTACGATTTGGCTGTGAGCCCTCCCCCCCCCCAACCCCATAATAAAGAATATTCGCTGCAGAAACAAATTTTCATTCAACCAGGAACAGTCAGGTTGCAGCCCCGGATTATAACCCAAACTGGCTTGCACGAGTGGCGCTCTGACCAGATTTAAACAGATTGCACATCTGTTAACCTGCTCAGGGAGTCGGAAGATCGCTCTCATAAAAAGCCCAACGATTGTTAAGAGAGCGGATCGGTAATTTTCGACCACCCCTTGGCCACGTTGCCCTCGGAATGAAAAGCACAGACCCATATTCTATACATGAGTACCCCTTGACCATGTATGGTGCACGGTATATTTGGAATCCAAATTCCATTATGGAAAATTTGAGGCTCAAATGCGAAAAACCGTAAAATCATAAATTTTGAACGAGACAAGCTAGACTCAAAATTGTTTTTGCATTGTACTAGGCATGACTAGAAACCAAAAATAAGCCATCTTGATTTAATTTAATCTCACTGGAAACTTGGTTTCATCATCAACTTTTTCGTATTTTCGGCCAAAATTTTTTTATAAAGCAATAACGCACGCTCTCACACGGCTTAAAAATTACCCAGAGGGATCACACAAATAATCCACTTACAGAAACGGATTTAATTTTATTCCATTTTGCCTTCCTAGACGCTCAAATGAGAAAAAAGGTGTCATTGGAGCGTTTTCTTGCCTATTCCATGTACTATCTACGTGATATCTAGTTCAAAATAGTTCTAATAGTATTCCCAACTGTTCTTACGAATATTTATTGACATTGGAATCGATTCCGAAATGGTCATTTTTTTGACCCATGACCCTGGGTTCATGCCTCAAAAGTGATCCGTGACCATGAACCCCGGGTCATGGTCCGAAATGGACCGAAAAAGTCATGATGGAGGAACTTCAAGTACTATACGTCAGTGTATGCTACAGTAGCCCAGTAATATATTGTAGCCAAAATTACCGTAATACGACAGTTGAGGAATCGAGAACTGGCTTTATAATCAAAATTTCGAATAAATCCTGTTTGCGAGACCTGTATTACGGAGATTTGGGCTACAATATATTACTGGGCTACTGTAGCATACACTGACGTATAGTACTTGAAGTTCCTCCATCATGACTTTTTCGGTCCATTTCGGACCATGACCCGGGGTTCATGGTCACGGTTCGCTTTTGAGGCATGAACCCCGGGTCATGGGTCAAAAAAATGACCATTTCGGAATCGATTCCAATGTCAATAAATATTCGTAAGAACAGTTGGCAATACTATTAGAACTATTTTGAACTAGAGATCACGTAGATAGTACATGGAATAGGCAAGAAAACGCTCCAATGACACCTTTTTTACTCATTTGAGCGTCTGGGAAGGCAAAATGGAATAAAATTAAATCCGTTTCTGTAAGTGGATTATTTGTGTGATCCCTCTGGGTAATTTTTAAGCCGTGTGAGAGCGTGCGTTATTGCTTTATAAAAAAATTTTGGCCGAAAATACGAAAAAGTTGATGATGAAACCAAGTTTCCAGTGAGATTAAATTAAATCAAGATGGCTTATTTTTGGTTTCTAGTCATGCCTAGTACAATGCAAAAACAATTTTGAGTCTAGCTTGTCTCGTTCAAAATTTATGATTTTACGGTTTTTCGCATTTGAGCCTCAAATTTTCCATAATGGAATGCTTGAATTTGGATTCCAAATATACCGTGCACCATACATGGTCAAGGGGTACTCATGTATAGAATATGGGTCTGTGCTTTTCATTCCGAGGGCAACGTGGCCAAGGGGTGGTCGAAAATGGTCGAAAATTACCGATCCGCTCTCTTAAAACAAATTTTCAAGTTGGCTGATTGGCCGAACGATTCAAAAACAATAATTTTCTGACACTCCGGGTGCAGAAGGACAGGCAAACCTGTCGGATTCTGGACCGAGTGCCACCATGGGAGGGGGCTTGGTGTTATGGCTCGATGTAGGAACATGAAGTTTCCTAGTTTGGCGAAACTCTAATTTCGACGATTTTTCGAATTTCAACAATAAACTTCCGTCGTTTTAGTGTTCTAAATAATTTGCAATCGATCCAAAACTTTGATAAAATCCTGCTGCAATGATTTGGCAACACGCACCAAACAATACCTTTCATTCATTTAACCCACACTCCCACACACTACAAGCTCTACCCCTACTTCTTTCAAACCAATATCTCACTGATCTACCGTACCCCATCGCCACACCACAACCGCGTCAACCCCACTCACCGCCAGGAAGACGTGTCGCATGCGGCCCTGCACGAACGTGTACCACAGCGACTTCTCCGCGCCGTCGCCCTGCTCCTGCAGGCGCGCCGTCAGCGCCGTAGCGAACTTCTGCAATGGAATCGTGTAGACACCGCAAGTGGGCCAGAACACTTCGTGTGCGCCATTATTTTCCCCAACCATAATCCATGTTTGACACTCTGGTCTAGAAGGACAGGTTTTCTGAAAACCTGTCGACTTCTTGACAGAGCGCCACAGTGGGAGAACTTGTGAGGTTATGAGCCAACGCTGGAACCTCACCTCACCTGGTTTCACAAAAAACAGCACACTATCTTGCTCCACGCTACTATTTTTTTCTAAATAATTTATGAAACACCGTAAAAATAAACTTTTCTCCTACAGCAAGCTTGCGCAATATCAAAGAGCAACTCCATCGTTCTGACTTCATGCACCTGCTGTATCATCAATGTTGCTGGCGCCCGCAAGCCAGCTTCCCTAAGTCCACATGCTAGTCAAATACTTCAGAGATCAAAGACCAAAGACCAAAGTTTCAACACTCACCATGAGCACGTCAAGGAAGATGCGCTTCTGGGCGTCGGCGAGCGCCTCCACCTCGGCCTCCTTCGTGAGCAGCTCGCCGTCCATCTCCGCCGCCGCAGCCTCATCGCCCTCCTCCATCTTCTGCAAAACGGAGCAAGATTACATGGACGCCTCATCCGCGCAAGCACACCACGAGTGCGTCAACAAACTATGCTGCGATGATCAATGGATTATCCCAATGCCCTCTCTCTTTCATCCCTCAACCCTCACCCTAACTCTGACAATGAGAAAGATATCCTTTGTCTCTTCTAAAGTTATCACAAGCCATGTGGTGGTGATTACTATAGATTATCGATTAGCCATTTAAAAAAAGAAGAACCACATTTCGGCAGCCGGGTCTCGAAGTACAGGAAGACCTGTCAGCTTCTTGACCGAGTGCCGTAGGCGGTTGGACCACTCTGGTTATCTGCCGACCGTGGAACCACATTCCTCCTAGTTTCCCCAAATCTTAATTTTTAGGCAACAATTTAGCCATACCTCCCCAATTCAGCAAATTACTTTTCGCATTTCGCAATCCCCCCCATCCTACCGTATCCAGTCGGTTCTCGATAGCCCCCTCCACTCTACAGTACTCCCCCTCACCTCCTCATTCGTCTCTCCCTTTGCCTCTTCCTTCTCCTTTCTCGCCTTCTCCTTGCGCTGCTTCGCCGCCTTGAGCGTCTCCTGCAAAAGGTGGTCGTTTCATGTAGACACTTTTATTTATTGCAAAATCTTGGCGGGAATTCAAAATTCAATTTTTATAGCAAGTTATAAAAATTTCGAAAAAGTTGGTCATTTCATGTAGGAACTTTTATTTCTGCAAAATCTTGGCGGGAACTCAAAAACATTCAAATATTTGCTCCTCACCAGATCCTTCTTGCACTTGGCGACGTGCTTGCCCAGCTTCTCCAGCGAGTTGTTCAGCATCTCCCAGAGCCACTGGCTGCAATAGTGTTCATGTTGATACGGAAACACACACCGATTAGTGGGTGAACGTGAATTTCTTCTTCAAGAAGCACTGAAGCATAAATGAAGCAGGATCGATGTGAAGTGCGAGAGGTATTTTTACGTGATAGAGACGAAACAAGAGCAGCAAGCGCAATGGTAATTCACGCCGCTGTGAAGCAGTGATTGAGGGGCATTTTAGAAATCAATGAATTACTAAATAATACTGTAAATCTTGTTAAAAATGTTAAAAATGATCATAACGACCAACAAATTAACTTTTCATTTCCTGACTGCCCTTTAACCATCCCTGTGGCTGAAATTCCGCATGGGAAATTCGCATAGGCAATGCTCAAACAATCAACTATACTCTTCGGTCATTGACAATTTTTTTGTTTCTACGATTTCCCTACACACTAAATCAAAAAGTACTTTAGCGGCCGCCATTCATCCATCACACGAAACCTCGGCGTCACTGGTGAGCCCAAACTATGCACTGAACCCTGAACTACCCCCACTACTCAGATACTACAAAGATCAAAGTCCAAAGATCAACTCGCTCACCGTGAGTGCTCCTGCTGAGCTTCCTCGCCGTCGAAGATCCACGCGACGACGACGGAGCAGTCAAGGATCTGCATCTTGAGCAGCTTGTCGATCAGTATCAGCATCATCTGCAACGAGATTATTTACACTTGAGGGTTCGGAAGGTAGCAAATTAGAATTGCGGGTGCTCTCGAATCGCGAAATTGCGGATTCCACAGATGCGGTTCTTATGAAATGGTAGTTTTTCGGTCTGATCACAGCTATTTTGCACCCCACTCCGTCGCTTTTAGAAAACCTTAGTGATTCATTAACAAAAATAGCTTAATTAATTTAAAGATACCTTAATTACCCAAAATTAACAAGCAAAATTTGCATCGGAAGCAGCGAAAAATGCGACAAAAAGAGTTGCCCATGGGTGGAATCGAACCAGCGTCGCCGCGGCCACAACGTGGAGTACTAACCACTATACTACATGGGCCAACAGCGGAAGCGCCGGAGTGCACACAAGTTCCCGGGCCCTCCTCTCTCACAATCACTCTCATGCATAGGATGCGCACGCTTTTTTTGCCCCGTTCACAGTCAATTGATCGTTCTTGACTAGCCAGCCTTTCGCCCTTCTCAAACTCAGAGAGCACAAAACGAGCAGGTCAAATGTGCAGTATACATCCTGCCTTTTCCTCTGCTTCAGAATTCCTCCATCAGACATTTCATCACCTTGTTTGCGTGTATCACCTACGTTCCAAGAATTTTTTTTAAGCCACAACCAAATATCAAACTGTTCCAACAGCTAGTCAAGCCATTTCCTCTCCAAAGTTCTTTTAACTAAAAAAACGCTGAGGCCAAAAATAAAAGATCAAAGACCAAAGATCAAAGATCAACCTGGGTGTTGTTCCTCCAGCAGCCGTAGAGGGTGGACAGCAGGGTCTGCTGCATGACCGGAGAGTTGGCGACAACGTGCTTCAGTGTCTTGTGGTATCTGGAAAGCATCAAATAATATAATATATATCATTCAAAAGGTAAAACTATCCCGTTAATCAAGGCCCTTGCGTGTCGCGGGAGACCACTACTAGGCCAGCGCTTAGGCAAGAGAAGGAAGGGTGGGTGGGTGGGTGGCTAACGAATTTATTGTTAGCGTTTCCTTCAAAACTATTTTTTTAAATTCCACAGATCGCCTACAACAACTCAAAACGACAAGTCATGATCATGTAATATGCATGCAACTTTAACGCGCCGAGACTGAATGTTACGAAAAAAATGCACTCAAGACGACAAAGTTGTGGATCAACAACTAATAAATTGGCGTTCTGAAAACTCCTCAACTATTCTAAATGCAAAGATCAAAGATCAAAGACCAACCTCGTCAGAGCAGCAAAGTTGTGGGAGAATGACTTGCTGGCCAGCTTGAGAAGGACAGCGAAGAATACAGCGAAGGAGCGCGAGTCGAACTCCGGACCCTCCCCGGTCTGCTCCTCCTATAAATGTTAACTAATATTTGCACAAATAATTAAATAATTTGTAAATTTATCACAGGTCTTCTGAGAGGTCGCAGGTGGCCATTTACAAAATGTTCAAAGTGCTTCGATTCGGCCCAAATTTTCAGGGTTCGTGCATCCATGGACCATGAATGATATCCTAACTTGAATAGGCCACAAACTCATTCCTGCCAAAAATCCGGCTCCGGAGCGGTCGGATTTTCGAAAAATCATAACTTCCTTCAAAATTGAGATAGAGATTCGCGAAAAAAAGCAAAATATAGGTTTTGAAATTCTCTACAACTGTGCTTTCGAAAATTTAGGTGAACGAAAAAAATGAACTTTCAATAGTCGAAAAATCATTTTTTTGACATGAAAATCGTCCGTCTCCGAAAAAAAAATGCCCACGTTCCGATGAGATCTTTTCAGATTCGAATTCTACGCACTTTTTTACTATAGGAAAAAATTTTTATTCAAAAGTTTCATCAGTATAACCATGTTTCCCATTGAGCCAAACGCAAGATTTCACGTAAATTCACTCAATTTCTTTTGTATCTCTTTCTCGCGAGTGTTGGAATAGAGTTCCAATTTGAGTGTCATTTCACTTTCAACAAACAAGCGATA
>LS487160.1:9780-21338 GCA_900490705.1 Pristionchus arcanus | reverse complement strand
CCCAATGCCCAATAACTCACGGCATCCGGTCCGTATCCATGCGTGAGCCATATGTGACCACTAATTGCTTCCAAATAGATCAAGGCGACTGGTCTGGCTGTTTATGACCAACTACTATGACCACTTTTATCATTCCGAAACAGTAGCTCACAGCAAAAAAAATCGTATCCTGCCCCTTCCTAGTTACTCAAACTGCCCCCAACAACTCACGGCGTCCGGTCCGTATCCATGGGTGAGCTGGCAGTACTCGAAGATATTCATTGCACTTTTATTCCTCGTTTTCGAGGTATCGAAGATAATCAATTGGGTTTTGAAAGTAGTTTTACATCCCCAATGCCCAATAACTCACGGCATCCGGTCCGTATCCGTGCGTAAGCAACCGGTGATCACTAATTGCGCACAAATGCCCCAACAAATCAGCAAAACTGGACGTATTTCGATTTTAGGTAGTTTTTGACGACCTTTTTCTATGACAATCTTTATCCCTCTGAACCAATAACTCACCGCGTCCGGTCCGTATCCATGGGTGAGCTGGCAGTACTCGAAGATGACGTGCGCGTCGTCGCTCACCGCGTGCGGGATTCGGTCGGCGACGGGCAGTCGCAACGAGAGCACCGTCTCGCGCAGCGATCTGGCGATCCCACTGAATGTTTTTCGTCATATCATAAGGGAAAAGCCAAAATCTCCCGGGCCAGAATATGCTGTAAGCGCGATTCCACTGAAAGAGAGGAGCTTTGTTGGCATCATGGAACCAAAATTTCACTGGCCAGAATCTACGACGTGCTCTTTACCACATCATAATCCACTGGTAGAATAGGAATTTCACAGTAGGAAAAGTGCCGAAGCCCCCACTCCATCACCTTTCTTTGCCTTACTACCGTAACCCTTCCTACGATACCCCTGCCTACCGTAACCCTGCCTACCGTACCCCCGCCTACCGTACCCCTTCCTACGATACCCCCTCCTACCGTACCCCTTCCTGCCGTACCCCTTCCTACCGTACCCTCGGCTACCGTACCCCTTCCTACCGTACCCCCTTCCTACCATACCCCTGCCTACCGTAAACCTTCCTAGAAAACCCCTTCCTACCGTAACCCCAGCTACCGTACCCCAGCTACCGTACCCCTGCCTACCGTACCCCAGCTACCGTACCCCTGCGTACCGTAACCCTACCGTACCTCGCAGCGGCGAATCCGTATCGTCGCTCGTCCACGTCGTCCCGGGGCGTCCCTCTGACGATCTCCGCGATCAGATTCTTCGCGGGAAACGACCGGCCCGCTTCGGCCTCCAGATCACTCGCGAGCGCCAGTGCTTCACCTGAGGAAGGAATGGGGAAGGTTACGGTAGAAAGGTGACGGTGTGGGACAACATCCGCAAGACAATAAGATTCGCATCGATACTGGTCTGTGGGCTCCTCTGGTCTCTTTCACATACACATAATGAAAATCCATTAAAAATCAGCACACTAAGAACTCAATGCGAGTGGAATCACAATCAGCGTGGTAATGGTTTCCCACACTGCGTATTTCAATTTCACAGCACATTTTTTGGATTCCTTGTGGGAGGAAGATTACGGTATAAAGGGAGTATAGTATCCCTACCCTCGAGGAGCGCGGTGAACGTTCTGTTCCGGGCGTTCTTCCTTCTGCCCGCAGCGAGGAGGATCTTGTGCTCCTTGAGCTGATCGAACAATTTCTCACAGTTGTTCGCCGTCTTCGCCCTGCGAATTATCGATTGATCAGATACGATAGGAGTACGGTAGTCGTTATCGATTGATTAGGGACTGATTGATTATCTAGGAGTTAGCCGTCTTCGCCCTGGGAAATATCGATTGATCAGATACGGTAGGGGTACGGTAGCCGGAATCGATTGATTGGGGACTGATTTATTAAGGATTCGCCGTCTTAGCGCTGCCAAATATCGATGGATTAGGAACTATTTTTTTGCCAGGCACTTCTCTGTTTTTCGCCCAGCCTTTTCTCGCAATTCACGGAGAAACTTCTCACTTCTCACTTCTAGATCAATCCCACAAGCTACCGTACCCCCTCATTTATCGATCGCCCAAAACTACCGTACCCTACCGTACTCACTTCTTGAGCAAACTTCCGAGGATGGACAGGTTGAAGCATTCGGGCTGACGCACGCGACGATAGACCTCAGCCACGGTCACGTTGTATCGCTTGTTGTTCAGAGTGAGGCGACCGGATGTCTGGAATACGTTGCACGTCTGGCATAGGCTAGCCATACATGAAAGACTTGGTGACAAAATCCTTTGAATCCCGGATATTGTTATCGGAAACCTCGAAAGCTATGTTTTGAAATTCCTAGTAGTTTTCGAATACCTTTTCTCATGTATGGCGGTAGCTACACAGTTACGATACTGGAGCAAACAGTTTCTTGCAAAAGTTACAGAATACTTGCGATGCCAAACCACCGATTTTCCGCTGAATATTGGAGCGAACCCCGGCTTAGGAGGCATCACTGCACTGTAATCACAGTAGCACGGGGGTGGGATACGGTACCATCGAGAGAGAGAGACTACGGTACCTCAGCGAACGAAGTGGATCCCGCGGCCTCCTCGGTCCAGTCGGGTAGGCAGATCAACCCCTCGGGAATGGGCGGCAGATCGATGCCGGCCGGAAACTGAAAGGGGAGAATCGATGAATACAGTAACCTTGAATCGACTTTCGCATATTAATCCTATCTTTCATTTCGCAAATTTATCTATTCCTAGGCACCCTATTCCTAGTATACATTGTCACAGAGAAATTAGAAACAAACAAGTAGGATCTAGCAAAAGTTCCGTAGTGTGCGCTAAACACCGTATTATCGAGCCTGAGCCTTTTCCATAGTACTATACCTTACGGTATCAACTTGATACCGTAATCGGATGCTACCGCATCTTCCCAATACTACCTTAGAAGACCAGAATATTTTTAAAATACATTAGTCTACAATCGTTGATTATTAATCTAATGGTCTAATGGTCTAATGGTGCAAAGCGGTTACTCTACTAGGAACTGCTCACTAGGATTAAAGGATAGAGGAACCGAACACCCATTCTGGTCTATTGTGTGTCTAATACCGTACCTGGTGGAGATGGACGGCGCTGCCGTATCCGGCCGCATTCACGCGCTCGAGCAGCGCGGAGATTTCCTCCTCGAGAGCTTGCAGGAACTTGGTGAAGATCGTGGCCATCTGTAAGTCTACTATTAGGTTGATAATGACCACTATTTGGTTAATAACAAGCACGCTGAACTCTCTGACCAAACCATCTGTAATTGCGGAGACATTGAATAAGCATGATGAAGAAATGCAACCACGCAAGTATTGAGTTTCACTATTAGGCTAATAATAGGCACGCTGGACTCTCTGATGATGTAAGTGCACACAGTCTTCAAATACTAATGTTGAAGAAAACATCCCCCGTAATTCTTGTGCTTCACTATTAGGTTAAGCACGCTGAACTCTCCCTTGCTCTGATCATGGACAAAGTTTCGTGGATTACACATTAAAATAGCTTCTCACATTCAGGGTCAAATATTCGACACATTAAAAAACTAAAAATATGGTCATTTGACCACTGATTGCGCATTCACAGTTAGCTTGTCAGTAAGCTATTCCAGGACACGAACCATCCCTAATTTCGAGATACCCTGGCTGTGTTTCAGTAACTCCCCCAAATCACTCACCAGTCGACACTCCTAAACGCCCAGTGCGTGCGTTGCGTACGCGTATGAAAGGCTCCGCCCATTTTTTCGCAGCGCCGTTAATGAAACCCGGCATGTTTTTGTTCCAGTAACTCCCCAAATCACTCACCAGCCGACACTCCTCCACGCCCAGCGCGTGCGTTGCGTACGCTCCGCCCATTATTGCCGCGCGGTTAATAAAACCCGGCATGTTTATGTTTCAGTAACTCTTCAAATCCCTCACCAGCCGACACTCCGCCACGCCCAGTGCGTGCATTGCGTACGCGTATGAAACAATGAACAATCAGTGGTAGGCTCCTCACATTTTTTCGCTGCGCAGTTAATGAAACCCGGCATCTTTGTGTTCCAGTAACTTTTCAACCTCTCACCAGTCGACACTCCTCCACGCCCAGGGCGTGCGTTGCGTACGCGAACGTCCTCAAGGGCGACGCGAGAATGGCCGCCCTTCCGCCCTTCCAGCCTCCTCCCGACGTCCACTCGTCGAGCACCGAAGAGAAGGACGACATTGCGGTCCTGCAACGAGCGGGGTTGGGTACGGTAGGCAGTGCAGGTTACGGTAACTCCGCATTACACTCCAATGATTAGTACTGTCCTCGGATAAACAACCAAAACCGGGAGTTATAGGCTTCAAGGGCAGCACAAAATCAGGGGCACTGTTTCCAGTCAGTTCTCATCACTGCTCTACTGGCTCTAGCACAACCCGGTGGCTCTAGCACACACCATCTCCGTAACAGTGTACTCACCTCGCAGCACTCGTCTCCCCTGCAGCCGCAGCCAGCGCGGCGGGCGACCGCATCGTTCTCATCATGAGCAGCGCGAGTGATCGGAGCGGGAGGTGGGCGAGCAGCAGCTCGCGATGGTCCGCCGACAGCTGCACCGACTCGGCTGAAATGTGGTGGATACTGTAGATGATGATCTTTGATCTTTGATCTTTTGCTATTTTTCTTTACTACAAAAGAAGTTGTTCACATCGCTGCATCACATTGATGGCCGATGTAAAATATCCTTGAAACACAAGCCGGGATGCTGGGATTCGAGTGGAGATATTGTAGTACACATGCGACAAATGAGCTAGTTTTCTCCCCACAATAATCCAAAGGAAATCAGGCTGTGGCGGACTACGGTACCTTCGAGGATTTGCCTGACTCTCTCACTTTCCCATAATTCCTCGCATCTCTGACCGGCTAGAGAGCGTTGCTAAATGAGAGAGTCTGACAACGTACTAACTCCGCCCCTCCGCTCTTTCTAACTCGGCGCGTCTAGAACGCCCACTCTAACGATATCGTACCTTCGAGCAGGGCGGAGTGCTTGCTAACACTAAGTTCACGCTGCTCCCTAACTCCGCCCCCCCCCCTCCGCTCTTTCTAACCCGGCGCGTCTAGAACACCTCCTCTAACGATATCGTACCTTCCAGCAGGGCGGAGAGCGTGGTGAGGGCGTACTGCTTGCGGTTGACCGCCTGCCCGTCGGGAAGGGCGATCGCTTGCTTCTAGAGCACCTCCTCTAACGATATCGTACCTTCGAGCAGGGCGGAGAGCGTGGTGAGGGCGTACTGCTTGCGGTTGACCGCCTGCCCGTCGGGAAGGGCGATCGCTTGCTTCTCGAGCAACTTCCTCAGCTCGTCTCCCGTCCCGGCGACCTTGCCCCTGAAGAGCAATTATCGATTGATTAGGGAGGAGTACAGTACTAATCGATTACTGTGGTCTACCGTACCTCTTGAGACTATGCCCCTTACAATTATCTGTAGGGGTACGGTACTAATAGAGTACTATCGAGCTTCCCTTGTGACCGTATTCATTATATCGACTCATTGGCCCCTATCTCCGCATCGCAACAATCACACAAAAAAGATACTTATAATCTTTGATCTTGAGGAACCAGAATTACGGTAGCCTACCGTACCTCTTGAGACATAGCCCCTTTGCAATTATCGACTGATTACTGTAGCCTACCGTACCTCTTGAGCAGCGGTCCGATATGGGTGTGGGTGAACGCTTCGGGCATGCTGGCGCGTCTCCTGATCTCGTCTGTAGTGACGTCATAGTGGATCAGGGATCCGATCACGCACAGACGGCCGACGATCTGGAAAGAGATTACGGTAGAGTTTTTGGGTACAGTATCTTGAAGGCCACTGATGATCTACAGTATTCACAGCACATTATTACGATAATCGCCCAAGAGACTCAATCGACGTTTGAGTGTAAATATAACTTTTCTAGGGGATATTTCATACTCACCACATCAATCACGCACCTTTTGACACCATTCACGAATTTCTAGGTCGATATTTTCGAAATTAAATTGGGTACGGTATCTCGAAGGCTCCCAATAATCCACCGTACTCACAGTGGGAGAAAAGAACTTTATCATTTCACTACGGTGCACAACGGCAACCAATATGTAGTAAGGATCCTACAGAATGGAAGAGTGGCATTTCTGGACAGATCTCAGCGTTGATAATCGATAAATTATTATGATTATAACTCACATTGGTGAACACCTCCCCTGTCTCCGTCCCATCCGCGTCTGGTTGTTCCGTGTTGATAGACGTGTCCAATTCAGCCTGACATGAGAATGATCTCAACTCGAATAACTCAATCTTCATCATCGATGACTGTGTGCGAATAAAACGTTAATACTGCTTGAAATTCGAATAATAACAGCAATTCACCTCTTCCTCTTGGATAACTTCAGCCTGCTTACTCTTGCGTCCTCTGATCTTCTTCTTCTTTACTGGCTTCGCTTCCATCGCAACTGGCAGATTGGTGTTCAGCATGTAGGGATAATCGGAGAAGGAGTCGTCGGCCTAAAATGATAATTGTAGAGTGGCTGTACGACGTTTGTATTTAGAAGCGACACCGATACTGCTAATACTGAATTAACTTCAAAAATAACGAAAATTCTCCTCTTCTGCTAAGAAAATTCTCCTCTTCTACTTCAAAAATGAAGAAAATTCTCCTCTTCATCTGCTAACTAGGCCTGCTAACTATGTGCCGATAACAAGTTAATTCTGAATGAAATTTGAAAAAAATCACCTCTTCCTCGTAGCTAACTTCAGCCCGCTTTCTCTTGCGCCCTCCGGCTTTCTGATTCACCGGCTCAGCTTCCATCTCAACTCGTTGGTGGATGTTCAGCATGTAGGGATCGACAGTGAAGTCAGCGGGAGGAGTGTAAACGTCGGTCTGAGATACGGTAGGATTACTGTAGGTATGGGTGCCGTACATACATTTTTATAACTATCCGGGGACTGATGCTGATAACCACAGCTGGAAGCGAAATTTTGAACCCCCGAGCGTACAGATGTAGTGGTTAGATAACTGACTGGGTTAAAAGCATAGTGGTCCCATTACCAGCCCGGTTGTTACGAAAATGTATGGTACCGAACAGTGACAAAATATCATTGAGAATCCTATCATTCAAAATACCTAATATCTAAAAACATACAAAATAACTTTAATCAACTATACCGAGGATTAGAAGCCTCTATCCACCTATGTTCCTGTCATGTCGTATTTTCCCCGTGGAACCAATAGGTCCTCCATCTCACTCCCCATTTGCGTGAAACGTCAAAGGTACCGACGGAGGACCAATGGGGTGAAACCTTTTCTAGTCCCTTGGTACCGTAATGATTACCTCATGGGCGGGAAAGTAGACCGGGACGTCAAACGGCTGCAGCTGATCACTGGCCTGCGGCTGCTGCAGGGGCTGCAAACACAGAGCTTTTTTTATTAGAAAAACGGACCTTCGTGTCGGTATCTACATGTTATTAATTTGGCACATCCAAGACTTAGCGTGGGATATTCTCCCTCCTCTCTCCCCTCCCCCCGGTCTCACTATCCCGATGCGTCTAGCGCCCACGCTCAAATAGATTAAAAGCGCGCTCAGGTATGAGGACATCAACGCTCACCAGTGGCTGCAGCTGCTGCAGCATGGGCTGCATCGGTCGCAGCTCCAGATACTCGGGCTCCTGCTTGGCCATGATGAGCTGCATCGGCTGCAGATGGTCGTCAACGACGAGAGCCATGCCCTGCTGCTGCAGCTCGCCGTGCCACGGTTGGTAAGCGGCGTCCACTACTGAAAATGGCATGATTACTATCTGTGGGATACGATGGTGGAACTTCTCTGTTTTTTTGGCCCGGGGCTAAGGCCGCTCTAAATGTGAAGGGGGTAGGGAATGATAATTGTAGGCAGAGAATACTCTGTGAGGAAAGGCTGGGCCGAAAAACAGAGAAGTGTCACGATGGTATGCTGTACAGGGGACGTAGGTTCAAACTATTTTTAAGGAGATTACGTTTTCAGGTCTTTAGACAAAAAAAGGTACGGTAAATAGGAAATGACCGAGTAGTTCGCGCCGGATACTGTAGTAGTACTGGCAAGAAGCCGAAGAACTCACCGGGAAAAGCGGGCATCGGGAGCGCATTCATGAAGAATTCGTCGCCGTTGTAGTTGTTCATGTCGAGATGAGTATGTGATTAGTCGAGTCGGAAGGGGAAAGGAGTCTGGAAGGACAGTAATTCGTCGTATGAACAATCAGTCTGCGATCAGCGTTCGTAATCCTTGTTCGTTCGTGAGCACTATGGTCAGCACCTAGGGTCCTGGACCAGGCCTGTGCAAAAATTTAACGGATCTCTCATTTCGCAATACTCTCTCGCTGATTCTAACCGGCGAGAGAGCTATGTAAAATGAGAGACCGTTATATTATTGCACAGCCCTGTTCTGGACCTGAACCTTGGGCTACTAGAGCAAGGATGCATGGGTTGATACTGCCAGTGTTAGTCAAAGCAATAGCAAAGTTAGGGCAAATATGTCTTCTGACCACATACAAATAAGCCTTTTTATGATCTCACGTCTTCATTAATTTTCCTTTATCATGCCAACTTAACTTAGAATCTTGAATACAGACTGGAAATCGTTAGAAAGTGCTCATAAATTATACTAGGAACGTACACGTTAAATGAAACATAGATTCACTACAGCGGATCACAGAATGCGAAACAAAATAAAAGGGTACGATGGTTACACAGTGGACAACTCGAGAATAAAAGTACGGAAAATCGCTCAACAATTAGCGAAGGGGAAACGATCAAATGCCACTCTTTCACGCGTTTCGTGTGATTTCAGACTAACAGAGCAATATGAGAGGGAGGGAAAGCAATGGAACAATCTTGTAAAGTGGGCGTGGCCAAGCCAGAAAGGGGCGTGGCCAGGCCAGAAAGGGGGCGGAGTCTGCAACCTCCTCACTCTGCCTGCTGCAGTCGCTTGAGTCGTCTCTCGAGTGACTGGTAGTCCACCTCCGACTCGGCTGCAGAGATGCCCAGAGTACCTGATATCGATTTAATTAGTTACACTCTATGGGAATACCGTACTCCACATTCTAATACCACGTTTTGAACGCCTTACTTGCGAAAGGAGAAAATGTTAGCCATCGGGCTTAGAAGAACAGAAGACCTGTCCATTCCTTGCCCGAGAGCCAACGGGGTTTGATACTTTGGAATATGACCAGATGCTAGAACTCAACTCCTCCTAGTCCAGTGCTACATTTCACCACGTAATTTCAGTGGACTTTCTACGCCTCACGTTACCACGCTATTCATACTTTCCATAGAAATGCTAGCCATCGGGCTTAGAAGAACAGGAAATCTGTTCATTCCTTGACCGAGAGCCAATGGCGTTTGCTACTTTGGATTATGGTCAGATGCTAGAACTCAACTACTCCTAGTCAAATGCTAAATTCACCAAGTGCCCGTACTCATTAGACATGATCGTATCCCCTACGTTCCTTCTTCATTCCCATCAGAATTTCTATCGTATCATGGCTTCCGTAGTCCCATTCGTCCTACCGTACTACTCACCAGCGGGTACGGCGGGTAGATCAAAGAAAAATCAACGGGTAATACCATAGCTACTGTAATTTTACCGTACTACTCACCAGCGGGCACGGCGGGTAGATCAAAGAAAAATCAACGGGTAATACCATAGCTACTGTAATTCTACCGTACTACTCACCAGCGGGCACGGCGGGTAGATCAAAGAAAAATCAACGGGTAATACCATAGCTACTGTAATTCTACCGTACTACTCACCTGCGGGTACGGCGGGTAGATCAAAGAGACCGGCGGCGGCGGGCTGTCTGGTCGGCGTGGGCACTTTCTTCTCCCTCTTGTCCGCGGCCAGCAGTGCCTCCAGCTCATCTAAAGGAGAGGGGATTATTGATTTATTGATTATACAGTAGGCGTATTAGCTACAGTACCCTCAGGATCATGATTATTGATTATTGATTCGTGATTTCAGCGACCGAATTGCGCTCGAGGATATGTTTTTTTGTTATAAAAAATGATTGAAAACCATTGCCAGCAAAGGAGCCAGATCATCTTATGAAACTTGTGAAACTCAAAAGAAGACACGCCTTTAGACTTTCATTTATTCAAAATAAGGACTGTTTCAGTGATAAATATAGCCTCAATCTAGGGATTGCAATCGATATATAATTTCATCGCAACCGTACGCTTGATTATCCATCCATTGCTACCGTATCTACCGTACTCTCGAAATACTGACTATCAATCGATAACTACCGTAATCCTACCGTACCTTCCAGATCGGCGCCCATCGCCGCGTCGTGAATGCCGTTGATCGGCTGCGCGAGCGCCTCCTGCAATAAAATAAATAATAAAAATAAATAATTAATAATCAATACAAACAAAAATAATGCACAAATAACACTAGCGGGATTTCTACTGCACTCAATTGTATTGGCGCATTCTATTTTCAATATTTTGAAAACTTCGAAGAAAACGATTTGAGAACATTTAGGTTTCACGTGATCCTCAATTGGAGCAAATTCATAGTTTATTAATTGTGTGTGAACATCAAAGGCAAGAAACCTTTAATTGGCACAGTAGACGAAGTTTCGAAGAATAGAAGAAACCACGAAGTTTCGCACTCCTTCTTCTGTACTCCTACCGGATCTCCTAACCTACCGTAACCCTACCGTACTCATCAATCCCCTGTACCCCTTCTACGCCTTCCATCTCTCATTGTAATCTTCAATCCTTCATATTTCTACCGTACTCTCCTCTCCTCAATTCTACCGTACCTCGGTGTATCCGTACTTCTACCGTATCCTTCCATATATCGAAGCCCTACCGTACCAAGACAACTACCGTACCCTACCGTCTATCATCATTCTACCGTATTCCAACCGTACCTCGATGTCCCTGTACTCCTCCGTCGCGTTCATCACCTCGTCCATCGTCTCATCGATCTGCAAATGTTTTTTTATTATTATTTTATTATTTAAAAACTAGCCAGCTACGCTCGCTTCGCTCGCTCGCTGGCTAGATGTCGCCGGGTTATCCCAGTCATCTGCAAGCGCTTCGCATCGCCGGGTTATCCCGGTAATATGCGAACTAGAGTTGTTATTCCGAGTAACTCGGCACTCGCGAGTGAAAAATGAGAAATCCACTCGCGAGTGAAAATCCACTCGCGAGTGGATTCCTTTGTTCGCACTCGCGAGTCAAATCCACTCGCCGAGTGAAATTAAATTCGCCTCATTCCTTCTTCCCTCGCCAATGCCTGGCGACCGGTCTCACTATTCTATGGAGGATTGAATGGAGAGTTCATATTAATCAATTCTCGATTCGAATTCTACAAAAACACTCGCGAGTGGATTTTCACTCGCGAGTGGATTTCTCATTTTTCACTCGCGAGTGCCGAGTTACTCGGAATAACAACTCTAGTTCGCATATTACCGGGATAACCCGGCGATGCGAAGCGCTTGCAGATGACTGGGATAACCCGGCGACATCTAGCCAGCGAGCGAGCGAAGCGAGCGTAGCTGGCTAGTTT
>LS487159.1:157172-176628 GCA_900490705.1 Pristionchus arcanus | reverse complement strand
ACCGGATTTTGTCTGCTTGTCAAGAGGACGGTGCTCATCATCACTGACAGTTGGAAGGGGAGCGATAGGGAAAGGATATGAAGAGATACGAGAGGGGAGCGGGGGATAGCGTTGATCGAGGTGTCGATAATTTCTCGAATATCAAGCGCAAAAAGTTAAAACAGTTTTGAGCATCCCTAGTCGTGGTCTCTCCATGGTCCAATGGAAATTCAGAATCTCCACGGACAGTTGGCGACCTTCCATGTGAGCTCCCTTGCACATCTTTCGATGACCACTCTATCGTACCTTTCATCACTCCCTCTTATCCCTCCTTCAGTCGACCTCGCAGCGGGAGGAGGGTAGACGCCAGAGTTGAACTGAAAGAGGACAGTGGTTAATTACCTTCGGTAATAGTGATATTGCAAGCGAAACGAGAAGCAAATAAAAGACAAGGAAGAAGGGGCCTGCACAGAAGGATGGGGAAAGGAGTGTACGTGCGAAATCGAAATTAAAGTTTCGAAAATAGCCTGTCAAGCAATTATCATCATGTGTGCGCAGAAGCAGGGTCTGGTGCTACAACGGACAATGTACAGCGAAAATGTTGATGGCACAGCTTTTTAGTAGTAGGGGCGTAAATGCACAAGGGTAGTAGGACTATGGGAAGCACGAGAAGGGCAAACAACACAGAATGGTGAATGCAAATTTGGATGCGCAATAAGAGCGGTATTAAGTTTCATGTGCAGCGACAATTGGAAGCGTTTTTCTTTTTGGAAGCGCGGAACACGGCAGGATATCAGCAACTTTCAATAGATTATGTTTCGTAAAATTATTATTTTAATAACATGAACAAATAAAGTATTCCTCTAAATATATAGATTCACCTTGTCGACAACGTGTCCACGGGCCTGCACAAGGGCAGGAAATCCCGAAGCAGCAAACTGCGTGGCGCTTCTGAGCCACGTGCACCGTGCGGTGCCAACGATGGAGCACCTTAGTAGGTGCGAACATGCGTCCTCCACGGCACATGAATGCTCCCTGTCCTGAGCGGTGCGTGCCGCCTCCGCGAACACGAGGAATACGAGCGACGACCGGTTCCCCGGGATTCAGCAGAAGTCTGGTGACCTGTTAATTTAATTAATAATACTTTATGAATATTAAAATTAGCATAAGCGCAAAAAATAATCGCTCACCAGCCTCGGTAGAAACGGCATACGACCGCCTCTTGTTCTTGCTGGCTGGAAGCTCACGAGATCGGGGCGAATGGGAGCGCGGAACACGGCAGGCAACTTAAGTGTGAGTGGCCTCGTTCTTGTCACTGTAGACCGTGACGAGTGGACGAGCCGCCATATTACCTGAAATATTAACCATTAGACAACAATTAAATCAATTTGCCGTGGAAGATGATGAGGGCCAAACAGACGAGCCGAACTTGCAAACAAAGTGCACGTACACACGAGTGCTACTGGTTGCTTATCATACTATCCCCCTTGTACTCGCGAGGCAAGCGGTGGCAGAGCTCCAGGCGCTCAACAAATCACGGAAGTTACGAGGCCTCGCGAGGGAAAAGTCAAAAAATGTGATTTTCGAAAGTAAGATTCAGCTCAAAACAACGTCTCTCAGGACCAACCACTTCAAAAACAGGTCGTTCTACGCTAGAAGCCAAGCACGAATGACGTTAGCCATGATTCAGCGCCGATGTCATCATCTTAGAGGCAAATGAGCAACTAATCGGCAGCAAAAACAGAGGAAAGGGCGCGAAATTAGGAGCGAAGGAAAGGGTGCAGCACGACGAACGAGCGAGTGAGAGTAGACTGACAGAGGAAGGGAAGGGACTGACTGTCTGGAACCCCAGACGATCAATATCCGAGAGTGGTAGAGGCAAGGTAGATCAAAGGGGCGCTATCCCTCAAAGATCAAATGATCAAAGTAGTTCAAGCGGAGCGCATCACCTGTCAACCTTTTTACCAAGTTTTCGCAAAATGAAAATTTATGACACGAACTATTAATATTATTTTTTATTATGTTTTGCTGCTATAAATAGCTTTCTAAATTAATAAAATATGCTCTAATGAGAACAATGAAAGGATATTTAACATAGTGATTGGAAAATGAACAAGAATCGCTTGAGGGTTACGGTAACTCCTATTTCGAAACAATTTTTTTCAAAAACGGCTTAGAGTTAATTTTTCATCTCTTTGCATAGGATGCAACATAGGATCTTCTCCTCTCTTGTCCTCTCTCCTTCCCCCTCATTCACCCCACATCTGAGGACATGGACAAGCCTGTTTTCGTCTTTTTTGATGTCCAAATCTGACCGCGAGTGCTACCGAATTCTCTAATGCGCCCGGTCACGCCTCAATTATCGCTTCGGCTTATTTTATTGTGGTTTTGTTTAGGTTTACACTAGTGTTAACGGCTTAAACGGCTCCGAGGGAGTTCTCATTGAGAACCCGCTATGAGAAGGGAAGAAGTCCCTTTGTTCCGCGCGCACTCTCTCTCCTATAGGATGCCTCCTCCCTTCTCTCCTCGTCTCTCATTGCAATATTTCAGCGCTTGATCGCATGCTGCTCAGTTGTTTTATTTGTTCAGAATTTAAGTTGTCCAGTAGTTTCAAAGATAATTTGTTTATGCATCCCGCTTGTCAGTTGAAGTCATATTCTTGGTTTATTGTTGAGAAGAGGAAATAAATGTAGAAGATTGGATACCGATTGCGTGTTTGAAAGTGATGCAAAAGTGTGAAGCAAGCGAAAGTGCAGCGAAAGTGTGCAAAGTCAAGCATTCAATGCGATTTATCATACTGTTATTGAGGCGATTTCGAAACTACGATTTCCTTCGACCTTCGGCGAAGATGTCTACTTTAAAAATCTTGATTGTCCTCTGTTGTTGTCGGAGAGGGCGAAGGGGAATCCTTGCCGAGGCTATCGTACAGGATATCTGCAATTGGAATGGTTAACTAGAAATCAAGCACATTTTTTCTCGAATTTTTAATAAGAGGAACCCGGCAAAGTGCTCGTTAGGAAAGGAAGAATCGAGAAAAATAAAAATAAACAAATTGAAATATTCTCACAGATGCAGACTGCCGTCCCGAGCAGGAAGGTGATAGCACAGGCCGCCCACACAGCAATCCGCGTCTGACGGGCTGCCAAATAAAGTCATTTATCAATCGCATAGACATGAATAGATACGGTAGCTACAGTATTATTTCACAAGAAACGAGTTAAAAAATCTGCAACAGCTACTGTATTCCTACTGTACTGTACTGCATGCGGAAAATTCCCGTTATCATGCGCACTCTAATCGATCCATACTCGTTACCGTAATCGTTATTGCAATTACTCACGCAGTTTGTCCAGCCGCTTGAGAAACGTGCGGTCGATGCAGGTCTTGTACACGAACTGGAATGAAAATTGGGGAAAAATGACCTTTGATCTTTGATCTCTAAATCGTGATCTTTCTTCTCCTTACCTTTCTCGTTATCCTAATGCGCCCGCCGCCCGTTGTTGTGCTGCGAGGACCCTCCTTGGAGCCTGAAATAGGTTGAATAATCAAATGTACAATGTATGCATGCTTTTTCTACCTTCCTGACCACGTCGTCTAGCTCACTCACCTGGTAATGGAAACCCTAGAAATAAGAAAGGAATATTCACCAGTGCCGGTTCTCGTCTTTCCCTCGGCACTCCGTCCCTTCTCCATTGAGATGCTCTTGCTGCCAGATGCCGTCGTCTTCGTCTTCGATGTCGAATTGACCTGAAAGTATTTCGAAATTATTGTAGTTACTTTTCAATTGGCGATGGGTACGGTATCTACCATAAGTCAAATGACTCCCGAGTTTTTGCAATTCGAAAATAAGTAATTGTTATTTTTGACAATCCGAACTTCTGTCTCTGTATATTTTCATCGGAAATATCAAACATGTTCCCAAATTCAAGTCATGAACGAGTGTACTGTGTCAATCGCTAAAGATCAAAGATCAAGTTGATGATCAACCACAGATATCAATCACCTTCTTCTTCTCTCCTTCCTTCGGCTTCGTCTTCTCGGGCGGGAGCTGAATTGATCGATTATTATACCACAACTACAGTACTCAAAAGCTTTACCGCGACGCGTTGGGGTTCCCCTTTACCTTCTCCGGATCATTGTCTTTCTTGTTCTTCTTCACCGTCTCACTCCTATCCACGTCCTCCTTCTCCTCCTCGGTGATGAACCGGTTGTCCGTCGGGTCCTTGTTGCCTGCAAAGTGAGGCTGATCTTTGATCTTTGGTCTTCACCCTGATCTGTTGTAGTTTCCCGTATGGTCCTAATACGGTAGTTACATTCATTATCTATCTCATTGTCAGCAGGGCCAGGATAGCTCAAGATCATCAGGGTACGGTCGACTACCGTAGCCGTGCGATCGAGGTGCGATCTACCATTCCCATCAAGGACAGTGCACCCCTGCTGTTGACTAGACTACCGTACCGAGTGTGGTGCTCGGGGACAGGGCCATGATCCGATTCGTCAGGTCGTCCTTCGTGTCCTCCATGGGCGTGCGTGCGTGTCGCATCAGCTCGTCCGCCTTTGCGCCGAGACGCGCCGACTCCGTTTGGTGCTCTGAACGGGAAGAATACAGTAGTTAGAGGGTGAGAATGATAGGGAAGGGGTACGGTTGGATGGGGCAATCTACAAAGGAATATCGAGACGCGCCGACTCCGTTTGGTGCTCTGCAACGATATTATGCTAGCTTGAAAAGACAATTTGGGGTGGGGGTGGTGGGCAAGGTATGCTTCAACTACAATAGTATACTTCAACTACAATATGGTGACCTATAGCGAGATGATTCCGTTTGGTGCTCTGCAAATGAAAAGGTAATATGGGAGATTCGGGGAATAGTTGGGGTGGGATTACGGTAGCAGGGTACGGTATGGATAGAATAGGCAGTTTTAGGGTAAGATACTAGACGCGCCGACTCCGTTTGGTGCTCTGCAAATTGAGACATGATTAGGGATGGATAACGGAACTACGGTAGAATGGTACGGTAGTGAGAAGACTCCGTTTGGGGTTAATATGGTCGATTGGAAAAGGCACGGAATGAGATCCGTTTGGTGCTCTGCAAATTGAGACATGATTAGGGATGGATAACGGAACTACGGTAGAATGGTACGGTAGTGAGAAGACTCCGTTTGGGGGGGGGGGTTAATATGGTAGATTGGGCGAATAGTAGGGATAGGATTAATGTAGCATGGGGTGCAGTAGAATAAGGAGGCATTTGATGCTCTGCAAATTGCAATTACTGTTTCATCGTACAGTAGGATTGGGATATCGGTTCGGTTTCGTGCTCTGGCAGGAGGATATGAGTACGGTAGGACTATGATAGTACGCTGGGAAGGTACGGTAGGAAGAAGACTCGGGTAGGTGCTCTAAATGGAATATAGTAGGATGAGAGTGCAGTCAAGGGGAAGGTTTGGCATGCTAGTTAGCATTGAAAAGAGCTTCTTTAGAGTGGAACTACTATTACCAGTGAAGTACCATAGGATCTCCCCCATCTCACCTATCGCCGCCTTCTTATCCTTCCTATACTTCTTCTCCTTCTTCTCCTTCTTCGACTCTCCTTCTCCTTCCAGTCCTGTTCCCGTCTTATCCTTTGGTCCTGAAGGATCTTGTTTGTTGTTTGTTATTGTTATTGTTTACTTGTAGATCCTCCCGTTCCCTCAGTTCCTCCTCCCGTCGTTGAATAGTTCTTCTGCTTTCTCGACGTTGGATCTGAGTGGGGAAATTGGGTTTATGATAGGGTTCACTTTTTTAGGCGATGAATATTCGACCTGAAACTAATAGAAAATCATTTCTACCCGCGCGGGTTTTACCTATAGGTCGGAATGGAATGAGAGGGAATAGTTTTAGGTCACCTGAAAGAAATGGAAAATCCATTTCTCATTCTTCCCCATTCTGAGTGCGGTGAAAAATCGAAGAAAGAATATGTTTCAAGATATTTCAAAACTGTTCATCGATTATTCTCAATTATATCAGGTCACCCAAAACAATTTTATAAAAGGCATTTTACCTGATCAGGTAAAATCGACCGGGCTTTTTACCTGATCAGGCGGAATGACCTGAAAAAGTGAACCCTAGTTTATGACGTCATTCAGGGTACAGTTACCGTAATCCATTATCGTGCCCAGTTTGCCTACCGTATTATCGGGATCGATATTCATTACCGTAACCCGTTACCGTACCATTATCATTAGAGCTACCATGCCCAGTTAACCCTGCCGTATTGTCGGTATCGATATTCATTACCGTAACCCGTTACCGTACCTTCACCGTACGTTATCGTACCTTATCTATACGTTACCGTTACCGTACGTTACCGTACCTTATTGGAGCTACCGTAACCCGATAGCCTACGGTACCATTGCTACAGCACCTTCCGTTACAGTAATCCCTTTTCATACCGTACCTTCATTATTGGAGCTACCGTGATCCGCTAGCCTACTGTACACTGCTACCGTACCTACGGTTACCATAACCCACTACCGTACCTTCATTATTGGAGCTACCGTGATCCGCTAGCCTACTGT
Organism: Pristionchus arcanus; assembly: GCA_900490705.1. Taxonomy (NCBI): domain Eukaryota; kingdom Metazoa; phylum Nematoda; class Chromadorea; order Rhabditida; family Neodiplogasteridae; genus Pristionchus; species Pristionchus arcanus. The sequence goes on along the minus strand of LS487159.1, from coordinate 170,095 downwards.
ACACTGCTACCGTACCTACGGTTACCGTAACCCGCTACCGTACCTTCATTATTGGAGCTCGGTTCTTGGGCCTTTTTCTCTTTCCTGCTCTGCTTTTTGCTCTCTTTCTCCGTGTTCTTCTCCTATGATAAGAATAATACGGTATGGATTACGCTAGTACGGTGGGATAGATTTCAATGTGTCAGGACTCTCTATTCCTCGTGTTTTTGGCTACTCTGACCGGCATCCGACAGGGAAAGTTCTGGAGGAATGAAGAGGCGGGTTCTTCATTCTGATACCTTCTTCGATTTCTTGACGGTGGCCGACTTATCGTACTCGTCCTCCTTCTTCGACTTCTTGCTCTTCCCCTCGGCCTCTTCCTGAATCGATCAATCGATAATTAAGGTACGGTAGGATGAACGTATGGTAAGAATTAGGGTAGGATGGGGTATGCGGAATGAGTATGGTAGGATGGGGTACGGTAGGATGGTGGTAAGGTAGGGTCTAGGATGACGTTCGGTAGCATGAGGTAAGTAAGGCTGAGGAGTACGGCAGAACGGATTGTGGTAGGATGGTGTACGGTAGGGTGAGTATGGTCGAATATTTGGATTACGATAAGATGGAGAGTTCCGTGCAATCAGGGTTATGGTAGGACGGGGTACAGTATGATAGGGATCCCCAGAGGGGTCCTCGGGGGCCAGGGGATCTCAAAATAAGGTGGCGGAGCCAGTGACCGAACCTTCAGCGAATTCATCTGGTTGAGGACACCAGTCGGCGTCGAGCGAAGGGTGAAGAGTGAGGGGAGGAGGGGAAGGAGGAGGGGAGAAATAATGAGAAGATGTGGAATAGGGAAATGAAGATGAGAGTGGAAAGAGAGTGTGGAGATGAAGGAGAATAATTAGAAGTGCGAGAATAGTAAAATGAAAGATAATTTGCGGAAATGCAACAAATACATTAGAACTTCTTTATTTCTATTCTTTTTTACAACAGAGGCAGGAAACATGAACAATATTAGTATTTCTTAGCAGTCACTAACTACAAGATCTGTAAACAGCTCAAGGAGATTGGAGATTCCCACATGCCAAAATTCAACTAGGGTTTGGTGGAAATACTTTGTTCTACTACTTGAGAAATACTGTTACTATATTTAAGAACCGGATCAGAATACAAAAGGGACACATGATGGGAACGAGCATTCTCTCACTTTAAGGTTACACTCGTTACACACTTTTCTATTATCCGGCAGATCCTCTCCTTCTTCATCGTCAGAGGATGCCAGATTGTAAATGGCAAAGAGGGCTAAACTACACAATGACCTTCTTACAGGAGGGATCTTGTCATTTTCGCATAGAAGGAAACGGCCGCCGTTGTTATATACGCAGAATGCGTGACGCCCCCTGAAAAAAACATCTAATTTATTATGCAAGACTAGAAAAAATATCATTATTTGTTTCATCATACACAGCTCATTCGTATCCTCATCCTTGCTTGCTTGCAGTATCCGTTGTACCTGATGCACTGCGCTTAGACCCCCGACGACGACCGTTTTTGAGGTCTCGATAGAATGAACTTTTAATTATTGAAGGAAGCAATTCATATCTCGTGCCACAATGAAAATCGAATGAATCAGACTGCCGGATTTTCTGTATTCACTATTTTGCATAAACTCCATCACCATGATCGAACCAGACTTCATTCATCAACCCGACTGTTTAATCGACATAACTCGCCATGTGCAACTGGGAGGAAAAGAGACCAATGAGAGAGGCATCGAGAAACAATCAAAGCGTCCGAAACATAATGAATTAATTTCTTACATACATAATAATTGGTCTTAATTTAGGTGTCTACACTTGCAGGGGGGGAACGCATAATCGACAGAATGACGCGAGACTGAAAACATGCAGTTTAGTAAACGCTTCTGAATAACACATACACCATAGCAACAAGAAAAAAAAACATCCCTAAAATCTTAAAATAAGTAAACATCAATAATTTTAGTGTACAATATTGCAAGCTGCCGTGTAGACGCTAGTACTACAATGGAGGGGACTGGTTCGAGAGAAGGAGAGTACATTTAGATAGTCAAAACAGATAAAATAGGAAATACTCGCAAAAGGGGATGGAAAAGGCGAAAGGGAATTGATAAATTCCTGACTGGATGCATCGAAAATCGATCGATTACTCGGGTTTGGCTGCCAACTTCAGAGCAAGTCTCGCCTTTCTCGGCTTCGGCTGTTGCTGATTGGCTGCGGGGGCTGCAGGGGCTGCTGCAGCTGCAGCAGTGGGCGGAGTCGGAGATACGACGGGCGAATGGGCTGCGTCCAGAGAGGGAGACGGACCAGTGCGGGACTGAAAACACATTCGTTCACTGTTGTGTTTCACGCATGCAGTAACTTCAGAATAGTGTACGGTGAAATGCTAGGTGTACAATGAATTTTCCAACTCAAACCCAAATATCGCGATATTTCACTATAATGTTGAGCATGTACATACTATCGTGTTTCGCTATGAACAAAAATCGAATTACAACCTATCCATCGATTTGTTACGCGCACTGCATTTAATAAAAATCCCTTTTCTGAACTTTTCGTATTTTTCTCCCCCAGTGTCTACGTTTCACACTCTATTCAAGATCATCACATTCCAAACACAGTTATCATTTCTTTCATTCATTCACAATATAAATCACTCCCCACTGACCGTTCGTCCTCCTCTCGTTGCTCCTCCCCTTCCCCCTCCTCCTCCTCTATGTGCACCTCTTCCTCCTCCTCGTCCCTTTCCGAATCCTCGCACACTCGCCGGAGTCAGATCAGTCACCTCAAAATGGAATTCATTTCACTTTGATAGCAAGATTTAGACCGGGTGAGAAGTTTTCGAGGCTGGAGACAACTCCTCAAGCAGATCTAATCACACAACTAATAGCAGTGCAATCATTTACAGTATCTAGTATTCTATTTAGTAGTGAGACTGTCACTCACCTTATCTCTCACATACTCCTCAGGTTTCATGGCCTCCCTTTCTCCTCCACCTCTGCCTCTTCTTCCTCCTCGACCGCTCTGATCCTGATTGTTGAAGCCGCCTGCAATTTTTTTATTGAATTATTTTCTTACTTACAGTAATCCTCCTCTAAAATCTCTTTCCTCGATCGGCGCCTACCGTACTCACCCCTGTGGTTGTTCATTCCCTGCTGCTGCTGTTGCTGCTGTTGCATCATCTGCTGCATGATATGGGGAGGGGGCGCGCCGGGCGGATGACCGTGCAGCACCTGATGAGCAATTATTTACATATTTAGTGTTTATTTAATTATATATTTATTGTAATAATTACATAAATAATTAAAATAATAATTCCCCACCTGATGGGCCACGTGCATCATCACCTCCTGCGGTGACGGCATTCTGTAATTAATTTAAATAATCGTAAAAGTACTGGTAAGAGCTTCTCAAAAGACCAGGCAGATTGATGCCGCATCGAATCTACTAGTCCTCTCACACCTCCTGGTGATAGTTGTCCGATAACGAAGATAGAAAAAAATTACAAACTTTATCAACTCCCGTCTCAATGTGCTTCGAATTAATTATTTTGTAACTGACGAAAAAACACACTTTGATCACTTTATCCCCCTCGACTATGATGTAGCTATGCAACGCAAACTCGCGCAGTCGAACTATCTTTGATTTCATGAATTTTTCTCCACCCGATATAAAAATACTATTACCCCATGGGAGGTGCTCCGTATCCTCTCTGCCCTCCTCCTCCTCCTCTTCCTCTTCCATTCATATTGATTGGGGGCAGACCTGGTCGACCACCGTATCCCATCATCGGCCCATGCTGCTGATTGGCATGGGACTGCTGCTGTTGCTGTTGATGATGCTGATGGTTGTGAGACGGGCCTCCTGAGAGAATGCGGGATTTAGAGACTGTATTTCGATTCAAAATCATTTTTTAGACGACGAAAAATTTTTCACATAAAAAAAGATACATCCCAGCTACTTACTTATAGCTAATCGCGCAATCACCTGTCCATGCATAAATTCTTTTCATGATTTCAAGACTTTTCTTCTCTAGTCACCAATTCCTTCCCTCACCTCCTCTCTGGTTCCTCGTCGGTCCCCAGAACTGATTGGCTGCTCTTCCACGGGGAGAGGGACGGGCCTGCTGCTGCTGCTGCACTTGCTGCACGGAAGGAGTGGAGACGGTGAGGGTCTGCAAGGAGAACATGTTAGTACCAGGTTGCATCGGGTTTCATGGAGTTGTTATGCGGGGAAATCTTTCATGTCCTCAATTGGATCCTCACGAAATGCTCAAATTAGCTTTATGTTTCAACCAATTCATATCTTTCCGACCAGATACACTAATCGTTTTTTTCTTTCTTTTTTTTTCTTTCCTCACCTCAATCGCTTCCTCATTCTCCTTCTCGACCGTAGTCTCTTTCTTCTCTTCCTTCTTGTCTTCCTCTCCTTCCTCCTTCTTCTCTTCTTTCTTCTCCTCTTCCTTCTCTGGATTCACTCCGAGCATCGCGAGTAACTGGAGAGATTCCCGTTTCATCGATAGAATATGGGAAATTCGGTTTGTAAAACTCCTAATTCCATTTTCTAACATCCCCCATGACTAACATTAAAGACTGCGCTCATGTCTACGATTACTCACATCTTCTGTGCGAAATGAAAAGAAGTCTGGTCATACATCTATCTCTATCTCCGATGAATCCCGATGTAAACATGTAATCACCGTGTTCTCCATGATGGCCTTCTTCTCTCCATCCTCACTGACCTCGTTATTAACGGGAGGAGTCTTCGGACGGGGACTCCACACTGCCTTCACGTCATCCTTTGCCATCTGCTTCTGCTTCTGAAGTTATCAATTATTAAAAGTAAAAAAAATATTACAATAAAACAAGGTCAGCCTTTCAATAGAAAAGTTAAGGCTGCACCCGGCATCCTCATTCATGGTTCATCAATAGCCCAGAAATTGGTCACTATGAATATAAACGATGAATTCTGAAAACTACTTCGTATTAGCATCACCCCCCCCCTCCCTTCTCGATCTCAATTCACCACCCGCTCAATCGTCGTTTCAAGTGATTTATATCACAACTGCAACCAACCAATCGCTGATCCTTCCACACCCCGTTCTACCCATCTCCTCTATCGACCCCTCACCCACCTCCTTCTTCTCCATTCTTCTCTCTTTTCTATTCGGCGGTCGTTCCTCTCTCGACGTGGACGGCGTCGACTGCACGCTACCCACACTGGAACATTTATTATATCTTAGAGTAAACCATTTTGAAATACTATTGTATTCCCCTCAGATTCATCACCGTTTACACTGCAAGTTGATCTTTCATCGCTAATCCTGTGGCTTTGCAGTATATTTGCGCACTCTTTCTCACATGATATTCCCTATACTCTCCTCATTCATTGTCAGAAGGGTTCATTATTGAGATTCATTGTCAGAATTTCTGACACAGAAACTAGGGCAAAAAAGAAGAGTTTTTCCTCCCCGCCCCTCCCCCCTCTTCCTCACCTCTCAGTATCTCCCTTTCTGGACGACGTCTTCGATGAGGAAGCAGTCATCAGTGACGCCAGAATGGCCGCGCCCGCTTCCGCTCCTGAGAATGAGAAACAATGCATTTGCTTTCCTAATAACTTTGCACAAAAAATAAATATCCTATCAACATTTACGCTTCATAGCTATCATGCTCACTAATGCGCATTTGATAATGCTTTACGAAATTCCATCCGAGAACTAAACACTACCAATATTCTTACTCTTACTAAATACTGCCCATCCCATTTGCTGCTTCACAAAGTCTATACCAGTTCATCCTTCTCGCTTCTCCTATCTTCCGTTCAATCCACTCACCCCTCTTGTTTCTCTCCTCCTCATCCTTCTCTTCCGTCGATCTCTTCTCCTCTTTCTTCTCCACTTCCTTCTTCTGCTCCTTCTTTCCGCCCTGCAACGACAATCGTCCACTAGTGATGGCAAATCGGCAATTGCTTTTCTAATATTTAATGCCCTCTCACCAGTCAGCCAGGCAGGAGAAAAAAACATGAACATTGAGGAGACAAATTCGACAATTTGTCAACACTACACGTCTACCGTAATCTTCTCATACGTCTATTTTCTACCGTATCCCTCCCCCTACCGTACCTTCTTTGTAGTCGGTGCGGGACCTCCTCCAATCAACATATCGAGTAGTTGCTGTGCTTCGGCCGTCTTCTCTGCCTTGCTTCTCTTCTGATTGTCATTCGGAAGAGGAGAGGACACTGCCACGCCCGACACCTACAAAAATGAGTGAATACCCCAATTTATATTTGTTAAATAGTTTTCCCCTCTGTAGAACGTATCCAATGGTAACCATCATAATCTCATAATTCTAGACAATATGATTGGATACGTGAATGAATCAAGGAAACCAATGGTTTTTGTTTGTGTTTTTTGGAAGATAATCATTGAAAATATTGGCATTTTCAAATTCCATAAAGCTACATAACCCTGATGAAACCCAAAACGCAGCGTGCATTATTTTTTAAACACATCAATCGAAGCCGCTGAGAGTTCTAGTCTAGATGAAACCCGTATCTCCCTGAACTATCATCCCATCCCTCCTTCCGATGGGTTGTTTGTCTCTCTCATATCTCACTGCTCTCTCGCACTGTCTGACAGGTGAGAGTACCGAGATCCCCCCTCCTCCTTCCCTTCCACTCACCGTCTTGGCTGCATTCGTGTTCTTGAGCAGTTTGAGCACCGTCGCGGGCGGGCTCTCCTTGTCCTTACCTGCAGAGGGGATATCGTAATCCATATCTGCCAACAACCGTACTACACAACTTGAACTACAGTATTATCATATACTTCTATAGTATCCTAAGATTGACCTACTGTATCCAGGCGTCATATACGTGTGTATGTCTCACATATTGTAGTTATGATAGGCCCAAAGCCAACGTATGTGACACAAAAAAAGCTCTACCGTACCCTTGGATCCACTGCTGTCCTTCCTATCCTTCTTCTCCCTCTCCTTTCCTCCTCCTCCTGCCCCTGCTCTCTTCTCCTCTCCTCCCTTCTTCGATCGATCTTCCCATGCATTCTTCTGAGGGGCGCCACTGTAGGCCTCCTTCTTCTTCGGTACTGAATATTATTTATTATTATCTCAAAATCTTCACTCGAATTGCAACATCTCAACCAGTTCAGAACTTGAAGAACCTATGGAACCCAGAACAAACAGGTTGTCATCAACCAGATATTTGAAACATTTGAATGCTAAAAAACTGAATATTATTAATTATCTGAGGATCCATCAAACCATTGGTACATCCCATCTAGTTCAGCACTTGATGAACCAGTGCAACCGCGAACCAACAGATTCATTGATCAAACATATTTTGACAAATTAAGGGATCACTCGATATTAACAACGAATAAAATATTCCCGTAATTATATCTCCCTGCATCGCCAACCCACCTGGCGGTCTCATCATTCCGGTCGTCTTCCTTTCCTTTGCGAATGTCATGTTCACAAGCGCCGCGATGAGCACTCTGGCGCATGAGGCGGATGTGGATCTGAGAGATCAAAGATCAGATTGAATAGATCATTCAATCAATACTCCATCCCTTCGGCTAACCGTTTCCTCTTTCAGAGTATTCTAATCCCTCTTTAGCATTTGCATACCCTACCCCCTCCCCATTCAAAGCGGTTGTTGCTTGGGCTGAGAAAGTCCCGACTACTGTAGCTCATCTTGATTCCAAACTGATCTGTATTCCCTCGCACAATGAGAGAGATCAAAGATCAGATTGGATAGATCATTCAATCAATATCCCCCTTCCCTACCGTACCTCATCTTGATTCCCGTCGGGAATTCCTTGTCGAACAGCACGTCCACGTGGTCCGTCCCGTGCAGGCCGATCACAGTGCCCTGAGGAAGAGATAATAGTGTGATAAGAATAGCTGCACACACGGGATCAATTCAAGACTGTTCCTACATCTAGTAAGGAATCGCTGAAACAGCAATCAATCTAATGCGTTATGTTCGTGCAAAAATGAGAATTGTTTTCCGGATCAACTTGATTAATCGTAATCGTCAAGTTATTGTTCTATCACCAGACATCAACGATGTATCAATTCTCAAAAAAAATCTTCCCTCTTCTCGGAACCGCAATACACACAGTCAATATGTAGTTCATGCTTATTCTACGTCCAAAACATTAAACGAAATTACGTCCCAATTTAAATACTTCTAAATCCCCTCCATGAAATTCTTCTACTCACAGTCAATCCAAAGGGCACACTCTGATTATCCTGGGCGAAAGTCACTCGATCGAAGAGGAGGAAGTTCGCGTCGGGATCGGGTCGCACCTTCTTGCTCGCAGAGGTCAACGAGGGCTGCAAACAAGATCAATTCATATCTTTGAAAATTAGCAAGAGACTTTGTGATTCAACTTTTCGGTAAAACAGGAAGATTGGAAAATTGGCAATGATAGAACGTATTTCCCTTACAAAAAACATGATAGAAAAAAGAAATTGTCCGATTTACGTTTCACCATATCTTCGTTAACCCAATCCCGCCAAATTGCCAATCACATCGTAACTATAAAAATAATGTCTGTGCTGACAAAGCTTGAACAAAACTACGTTGTATCCAGTTTGTGCTTCACCTCACCTCCATTATCCCACCATTCTCAAACTGTCAATAGTGGTGGCGTTTCAGATGCAATTCCTCACCCTGTATATGAGTGCCGGTTTGACCATACTCTTCCTGAACACGCATTCCTTCGTCGTCGCAGCGAGCACGCTCTCGATGTACGCTGCAATACACTCCACTTTGCAAAAACGCAAGCACACGAATTTTTATTGTATGGTGCACGCCGTCACGATAATCCATTGCTCACCGCAGGATCCACCCGCCCATATAAACCGCGTGAAACCCAACATCCCCTAATAATAATAAATTGTTCGAAATAAATGACAGTCACAAATTAATCAACAACCAATCCGTCTCATCTATACCCTGCACGAAACTCAACTCATCCAGCCCATACGAATCAACAACCATTGCTCTGGTGCGCGCGCCCAAGTTGGAATCAAGTAGCTCCCAAGTTGCGTACAAGCTTGGGGGCAACTTGGAAATCGCTTTGGTCTCTCCATTTTCCATGCTATCTCGCTTTCTCTTTTTCTCTCACTCTCTCGCTCGGGCGCCCAAGTTGGAATCAAGCAGGGTCAAAGTACTGTAGGCGAGAGAGCGAGAGAAAGAGACAGAGCGAGAGAGTATGGGAAATGGAGAGAGCGGTTTTCCAAGTTGGGCCCAAGCTTGGGGGCAACTTGGAAACGCCCCATCCTACTTGATTACAACTTGGGCGCGCGCACCAGAGTTATGACGTTCTTATGACTTATGAAATTTCTTATGACGTTCTTTTTCGTGCACTTTTTGTTCAAAATTCTCCCCCGTACTCACCGACAGCATTTCTATCCGCGTACTCCTCTCCTCCTCTCTGCTTCGTCTCACTGAACGATGGCTGATCCTCCAGAAACTGTCTCAATTCGGCCATTCGCTCCTTACGCTGCTCCTCCTTCGGCCAGATATCACCTATAATACTTGTTTAGATACTACCAGAGAGGTTGATTGGGACGCCCCATGCTCAGCCCTCTATGAGACACAGCTGAAACACAATTACACCCTGCCTAGATCTGGAACGATATTGATTTTTTAGAAATACTTCTGCCAGACAGATTGAAGAAGACATTTTCCTCTCACTTAATGGACTAGTTGGGGCACAAGTTCACCATGACAAAAAAATATGATTTATTACCACGAATAGGAAACTCACCATTGGGAAACCCCATTCTCAAACCATCTTCTTATCGGTGAAAATTTACACTATTCTTAATTGTTAAAATTGAATAAGGTCAACCTATTGTCCACTTTCCGTATTCCAAATGCTATATCTCAACGATGAAACACAACTGTCCCTTGACTTCCCAACATCTCAGCTTCACCAACCCGAGTAGTAGTCGTCGTCCATTGAGTTGTTCTTCTCGAGGTACTTGAAGATCTCCGGGAATCTGCAATCGATAATTGTGTTATCATCTACCGTACCTCAAACCCCTTCCGTATCCCACGAGATCATTCGTGTCTAGCAACTTGTTATTTTTCATTTCTGATGAAAAGAAGAGAAAATTGTATTAACTCATGGCTAACACACTATGTACAATTGGTGCAACACCACTCCGCACATTCGATCCAAACAGCACCTACCGTATTCCCCACGGACTCTCACGCCTTGTATCATATTTTTTCATAAGAAAAGAAGAGAATATTGTATTATCTCATGATCATCACCCCATGTAAAATTCGTGAAACACAACTCCACAATACCCTTTGAATACCGTACTTGGTCTTGTACTCTGCAAGTGCTCTGACAGTGAGGATAGAGTAGATCCAGTATCCCTCTGGCAGTCTCTTCGCATAATCGGGCGTCTCTTCGTTCCTCTTACTCAACTTCAGATTCAGACCCACGTTCAGCTTGGGCGGACGGAAGGATGCATCCTTTGTCAGCTCCTCCTGGAATAAATCAATAAATCAATAATATGGGACTACGGTAGGTAGTAAATCAAAAATCAAGATTAAAGTATTCTCACCTGAGTGCAATCCATGATGAAAACTGTGCCGGTGAGACGCGCGATCAAGCCTCTGTCCACTGTAAAATTATTCGTTCAGGACACCGAGATCAAGACCATTGGCTGGGAACGCCCATATCGCTTTATCACTCCTAAATGTGCAAATCCAGACCAAAAACCTCACTATCCCTATTTTATAATTGCCTCTTTGTCGCATACATCTACCGTCAATCAACCACACGACCCGTTATTCATTATCCGCTTAAACCTCCCCCCTACAGGTGAAAATCAATCCAACTCACATCCAGTCTGTCGTTGTGACGAGTATCCATCACACCATATGAGGGAGAACTTGGCGGGTTCACTTCTGATAGGGCGAAGGTCCATCTCCTGCTTCGGCAGCGCGTACTGCACGGTTAGGCGGCCTGCGAACGTTTTTATGCGTTTTTTATAACTGGAGGCCACAAGGACCACTTATCAACAGTGTCCGATTAGCATTCCCATTCATCCAGCCTGTGAGCCACAAATACACCTAGTCGTCAAAATACTGAATGCATGGAGCTAAACAGCTGCTAATCATTTTAATGTCGATATTGGAAGTGAAAAATCGATTGATAGATTGATATCGAAAAAAAGATGATGGTTTCAATAAATCAATCCATGCGTAAAGCACCAACCTTCCAGGTGAAAACCAACTTTAAATTTCAACAATAAACTAACAATTGGGCGTATCCTCATCGATGATCTCCTTGACGAGAGCGGGATAGCCGTAGCCACTCCACGATGGATCCATCACGAACACCTGCGAATAAGAAATATTTTGCAAAATAATGTATTTAATGATGTTTGAGATATCATTCGAGTACATAACGCAATCTAATCATCGGACTCATCTTGGACTCGTAGTGAGACCCACAACCACAGGTAGTTTTTCTTCAATTCAGGCAGCGATTTTTGTCTTTTTCACCGACATTGCCCCGTATGATCGCCCGCCTTTCATTCCAGTGATCTTACAAACACACTGCACCCCACAGCCTCCACGATTCCCCTTCTACCGTACTCCCCTCTACTCCACCGTACTCCTCACCTTGGTTTCGACGGGGAAGGCCTCCTTGATCGATAGGGGCACGCGCGAGATGTTCTCGTTCACGAGCACACCCTGGAATCGATATGTAATCAGTTTGCGATCACCAGGGCAACAGTACTAAGATCGATCCTAAACTACGGTACTATTATCGATTAAAAAACTCACTATGCACACCAACTGGAGTGGGACGGGCACGGCGATGTCAGCCGGCGTCCACTGACGACGAGGAACAACCTGGAGGAGAGGAGTGACTTGATATTTTGTTTTATTGAGCTAGCCAACGACGGTCAATTACAAAGAAGCGCAAACATGATATGAAATAGCACCCACGTCACGCGAAATCACCGGCAAGTAGAATATTATATTATTTTTCTTAAACCACGCGAAGACTTGATATTTTCGAAAAAAGACATAACGATCAACCACATAGAGTTCGCGCAGCGAGAAATCACCAACCTTCCCGAAAATATTTGTGATTTGCATAGTAGATTAGTTACCCGTCGTTAATTGACAGTAAAGGGATTATTCTCAAGAAGTACAACTCTCGAACCTCGCAATCACCTAGTCCTTCCTAATCCATACCCTCCCGCTCTCTACCGTACTCCCTCCTTACCTTGTCTCCCTCCACTACCATACTCGTTCCCAGCAGTCTTCTCACTCTGGCCATTGCCTTCACTGCTCCCGGCTCGATCGCGTATCGCTCCATCAGACTGCAAATCGATTGATGGATTACTGTATTATCCATCCTATCTGGATGAGGATTACTGTAGCGTCCATCGATTCTTCTATCGTACTCGCTACCGTATACATACTGTAGACTACATTCGAATCAGGTCGATACGAAGGTTACTGTAGACTCCATCGATCATTAATCGTACCGTACTCGCTACCGTACTCACCGATCCTTGGTGTCTCTTCTCCACAGTGCAAACTGGCTCTTCTGATCCTCGTCCAGCTTCTCCGCCACAATCTGAGAATTAATTAAACTCATTTTTAAACGTTATTCCCAGAACAAATCAATATTTTTTAGATGAATCTCACGAACGGACAGGTACTAATCGCATCCCCGATGAATCTTTTATCTATCATCCGCAAAACACGCCTTCTCCATCTCCACTTTTCAAAATTATTCGCTAATTACCGACTATTGACTCTGAATCAATCACCTCCCCAATCCCTCCATATCTCTTCCCTTTGAAACCCCCCCCCCCCCCCCCCCCCCCCCCCCCCCAAATCCCA
>LS487159.1:126250-157159 GCA_900490705.1 Pristionchus arcanus | reverse complement strand
GAACCCCCCCCCCCCCCCCGCTCACCTTTCCCTTCACTTCCTCTCTCGTCTCCTCGTTGTAGCATCGACGGAAGCAGTGCGTCTCCGTCCAGATCTCCTCCACCAGACCAACCTGATCATTAGATGTAGTTAATAACAATATTTCATTTATTAATTGTTATTAAAATCAGATCAAATCAAGCGAGTAGAATTTATTTTGCAGCTTTGAAACTTTTCGTAACATTCATGTTTCTCGCTCATTATATCTCGGGAAAAAACACGGAAAAGATTCGTGCAAGAACGAACTTTTAAAAATATTCCAAAAACAACTATCTAGATTTATGTTGCACAACCACAATATCAGGAGAAGGATACGTCGCGGAGTGCTAGATGATCAGTTGTCACCCGAATAAATAATATCAAATGCTTACCTTGAGCACGGGCCAATCGATGCAGACCTCCTCGCCCAGCAGCTGCGCCGAGATCGACTCCACGTCCTCAAGATTGACAAATATAATCTTTGATCTTTGATCTCTGATCTACCCGACTTCAAAGTAACATAGTAATAAAGCTAAATAGGCTGATTAGACCGCCCATCTTACCCTGTTGAGGTCGGGTCGGTCCAGGATCGAGAGCACCATCGACAGCTTGCGTGAGGCCATGTGGAACACCTGAGATGATATGGTAAGGAGATAGTCACGAAGCTAATATTGACCTTATGCAGCTCGTTACGATATTCTTGATTCCGGCGCCCGCTACAAACGCCATACAAACGCATATATAAGTGAGGGGGGGGGGGCTTATCAAATCGTTATTGCAAGCGCTTCTAAATCGTAACCTTATCCCCCTCTCGTAACCAAAATCAACCAGACTATCACATCCAAATTGAAGTTTGTTGTTATTTCATACCAGCAATGATTGTATGACACTTTTAACTAATAGAAACTTTAAAAAAAAAACAAGAAGCGAAGGGGGCTACACTGTAGATTTTAATGATGTTATTTTTTATCATAACCAAACAACATCACATTTCTTTTTATTAACCAAGTCTGCGACTCATACCAACGGCCTCTCCTTGACTCTAACTAGTGCTCATCATGAAACCCGTAGTTACCTCGTGTGCATTTAACAAACACTAAATACTTTTCGCTCCGAGCCCAATGTCAAACTTATCAACCTGAGTTCGCTATCCCAGAACTATCACAAAATTTTTAAACGTCGACTTGTCTTGCATCTTACAAGAACAAAACCCCCTTTATAAGACTCTGAATCACGATCTAACCTCCCGCCTGCAACCCCATCTCACTTTGACATGGGACTATTTCTGTCATAATGCCAGTTCGTCATTAATTGCTTATCGGCCTTTGCTCGCCTCCACCCTGTTCACTGATGAGCTCGAAAGGTGATTACGTGGGGGCATCCGCAAAAATGGCCCTGGCCATGCCTTCGGACATCCGCAAATAAAGAAATGTCGCCTTTTAGTATAGGTGCCAGTCCCCCAATGACAATGAGCGCATCCGCAATTTCAAACTTGTCACCTTTCCTAGCCCACCAGTGACCCTGTTATCTCAACCTACTGAAACCTCACCTTGACGTGTGCCTCCTTCAGTTCTCCCGCGTGCGGAAGGTGCTTCATCGTCGGGAATCCAGGGAAGAAGACGTCCAGTTTGACGTTGGGAAGGAGACCGTGCACCACCTGACAGAGATCAAAGATCACAATATGTTCGAGAGATGAAAGAAAAGAAAATGGTATAATTTTACCTTATCGACTGGGATGCGGAAGGTGTCCTTTTCGATTTCGGCTCGGCTGGAATTATTGGATTTACGATGGAAGAAGAAGACGGAATTTTTTCGGCATCGATGTATAAGGAAGAAGCGGTGAAACAAACCGGTTCTTATCGTCTACACCAGCTCGTTTCATCGCAACTTTAGTTACTAATCATCGATAATCCCTCCTTTCAGCCTCCATCCCTTGTTATTATTGGATAATTTTTATCGTTGAACGGCCCAGACGCACTAACGAAACGCTTCAACAAATTTCCGAACTCCAAATTCCTCATTCTCTTTCACGCGGAAGAAATTGCAATCCTATCATTCCATCCCTATCCTCCCTCCCCCCCCCCCCCCTCCCCCCTCACCTGCACCAGTTTCCATTCTCGGGAGCGTCTTTCGTCGTGAACAGCAGATGCGGGCCGTGCACGTTGCGCGCCCGGTCCTCCGCCGCCAGAACCGGCTCCTTAATATTAGTTAATTATTTAAATAAATATTCGATGAAGTCGAAAATATTGCCCTTCCATCAATCCTTCCTTTTCCTCATCCCTTCGAAACATCCCTTCCCCTGTCTCAATGCACTTCATACTTCTACTCACCTTCTCGTGTATCGCCTCGAGTAGTCTCTTCTCATCAATGAATGGAATAAGGACGACTGCCTCCCAATCGTTCTTCTTTCCATTCAGATCCGTACGGAATTCCGTCGGATAGAAATCGGCGATCGTCGACTCGGGATTGCACATCAGGTCCTGTCATTGGATATAATAAAGTTATTGATGCCACACGAGTTCCTCGAACTGAAACGTGAAACGCGTACTTCACAAGAAAAGTGATTGCACGTAATATTAATTTTTACGATAGCTCTCTCGAAAGTACTAACGTATTTCTTCACTTTCGCACTATCATCCACGAAAGAAACTTGCATCGGCCAGTTGTTTTTTTCAATATTTTTTCATTCAGTAGCTTGACGACATTTCATTGTTCCTCCACAACCATTAAGCAATATGAATATTTCGTGCAACTGCACACCCCTAGGTAGCCTACCTGTGTCCATCACTACTATCCTCCTATCCGGCCCAAAACTACCGTACTCAATAACTTCCGTAGCTGAGCCCACCCCCAGCCACCACCGTAATCCCTCCCAATCATTAAACTACCGTACCCATCTGAACTCACCCTGAGGGGTCTCGGTAGGCACTCGCTGGAGGCAGCAGGCAGGACGGCCAATAACTGCTCGAATGGTTTGAAGGGCGTCGACATCTCGAATCCCATGGACATCTCAGTGAAATCGAGCACGTCCGAGATGTAGGGAGCGTAGTGGTGACGGAAGTACCTTAAGGGAAGGGATTTCGATTTATCGATTGAAGGCAAATATATCAGATGTTATTTAAAATTCATTAAAAGTATTGGGCTTACAGCAGAGACAACGACTGTTCATCCCATCATCCACCCCTTCTAACCATCCTATGAAACGCAAGAGAAGCCAGAGAAAAATCAATGGGATTGTCGAGCCACCTCCTTCAATTCCGGAAAAAAAATTTCAAAATATGTGTTTAGTGAATGAAAAAAGTTCCGGGATTATCTCTCCAATTTAAAACTTGCGCTCGTCACCGACTTGTGAGAGCATGCATCGATGTCCTTATTGACCATGACCTCGATGTTACTCCTTTTTATATTTTGGATACGTCCCGAGAGATCGATTGCTCATCTCATCTCCCGTCCCTCATAACCATCCTATGAAACCCAAATGCAGCCAGCTAAATTTTCTTTGAACATTCTCGAGCCACCGTAACCCCCTTCATTCTATCGTACTCACCAGTTCCAGCTGCAGCATCCGTGGTAGTAGTAGTGCAGATTCCACTGGATTGCTCGCACGTAGCCCTCCGCCTAAAATCAGATCTTCGTCTCCCAATTTTCCACTAGCTCTCGCCTGTCAAGCAGAACGAGATAGTGTGTCTAATGGAAAGTCTCACCTACCGTCCCTTCTGATTGTGAGCCTCCTGTGAAACCCAAGTGAAGTGAGAAAACAATCAATGGAATTGTCGAGCTACCGTACTCCCTTGACACTACCATACTCAGAGAGAGCGCTACCGTATCTCACCTGTTCCCTCAATTGTCCCTTGCTGATATTCCCCATTCGCAGCTTCTCGCTGTAGTATCTCTTCTTGTGCCTTTTGAAGTCGTTGTTGATCGAACGCGACCAGCATTTCTGAAAGATTATTTTTCAATTGTTGAATTAGATATTTCTTCAAGATCCATAGAATCAATCGCCTCACCTATTATCAAATTCGTGAAACTTCATTTCAGTTATTTTTAAATATGGAATCTCGTTCCAATCAGTTTGAGAATACACCAGCTTCTATCTATTACCCTTGAAACTTCAACCCTCCTTCCCCACTCACATCGACATTATTCTCAAACTCTGCATCGTCCATATCTCTGAATTGGAGGGCAGCCAGTTGGTCGGCGAACTCATCCTCCACTGGATCGTCCTCTGCAATGAAAATTTAAATTATTTTTTTTATTTCTAATTATTTCACTTAGTCGTTGCTTCACATGTCAGTTTGGTTGTATGGAATTACCCTAACCTTGATTTGTCCGAAGTGAGTACCTAGCAAACATTAATATTTAACTACCCCCACATTTCACGTTCCACCGGTTCGTCAATATACCAAACACTTCCTTCCGAAGATAATCTACTTGCTTCCATTTCAACATCCAATCCAATCATTAAAGAACTACAATAATATATTTTTAAAATGATTCGCAGTCATTCCTTGTTTCACTGGTTCCTTAACTGGTCAGGCTCATTCCAGCGGAGATAGGCTCTCTGCAGCCCCCTCAACAACCAAAATCAATGACTAACTCAGCTGGGCGAGCAGATCAGCGGCTCCTCCGATGCCTCCATCGGCCAGAACTCCATGTGAGGGACCACCACGAGAGGACGGAAGGGCGGGAGAGGAATCGTCATCGTCAGATGACTGTAATAAGTCGATAACCTACCGTGATCAATCAATAATCTATCGTAAACAATCCATAAGCTACCATGCCCAATCGATAAGTTAAGATAGGCAATCGATAACTTACCGTAACCGTCAAACACTACCGTACCTGGAAGGCAGCCTCTGTGTCTCCACTGTTCGCTCCTTCCTCCTCATCACTCGCCGTCGACATGTCATCATCGTGGAACTGCACCAGTGTGCCCTGAGGAGGATACCGTAATCTACCACATGTACCGTGCCTAACGAACTACCGTAATAGCCTATAAAACTTAGAATAAGCCCAAATTCTTTATTGATTGAATTGAATTGACTGTGGCCTACCGTAGTATCATACAGTGCCACACTCAATCTACAGTATCCTACCGTATTTACTACGGTACCTCGATGTCGTCATCGATGCCGGTCGCTCCCATCTTCGATGCGAGATACTCCTCGTCCTCCATCACTTGCAGGAACGAGTTTCTTAAAGGACCAAATACCTCATGAAATCGAGTTGCTGGCGAGTATCTCTTATATAGACAGATGATGCGACATAAATCAAACAGGATATTTAAAGACAAAGATTCACCACTTAATCGAAATAGCCACATTCGCATCACTAATGGCACATCAGAGTGGCACTAATCTAACATGTAAATAGATGCTAACCGATCATTCCTCGAGAATGCCTTGAGAAACTCCTGGAATCGATGCAGATTCAGATGGCCGTCCTCGTTGATGTAACCTGAAAGTGAACGTAATAAGGATAAAGTGATTCCGTTAATCAAGACACTTCCGTCCTGCAGGAGATCCCAAGTTTGACCGCTTCCCTATCAAACTAGAATAGGTCTCCCTATGATCATCGCATGAAGAAACGAGAATTTGTGATGAACGTGTGGATGAAGAGTAGTAGTGGACACATCAATGCAATGCGTGCATCTTGTTATACGTTCCATTGAAAATAAAGCGACGACCCGTAAGAATTGAGTTAGACCTGCTACTCAAATCACATTCATCACAAATTCAATGTGTTCTTCGAATGGATTTTCACAATAAATCTCTGCAGCCACATTTACGTTTTACCGCTCCCCTATCAGACTTCACGGCAATCAGCTCCTTCCCATGCTCATTATCAATAACCAACCATCGAGCGTCGGAAGGACATCCATGTAGGTCTTGTACAGCAGCGGTAGGGCGTCATCGTGGATGTGCACGTTGGGAAGATGCGGAATGAAGTCGTTACCGATCTGGAATCATATTTTCTGACACCACTGCTGTAGATATTCCCGCTTTTCATCTGCATGACCTTATCATGAATTAGTGAAACCGAACTGCATCTTGACAATGGAAACTGCCAGAGATTCCTATCAGGTTCAAAATTTCCCTTGCTGTTTGATACCAATCACCGCTGTACGTATCTTCCTACCGCTTATCTATACTGATATCAGACAACTGACATCTCGTCAAAAACATACACATTTCTCTCAAATAAAATGTCTAGTTCACGATGAATACCCTGCTTCATACTAGCATTCGTGCCCTTGAGACTCTCATACAACAATTGCGAAACATCAATCTCACCAGGAATCCCATCAGCACCCAATCGTCGATGATTCGCTCCATATCGTAGTCGAACTTGATCGAATCCTGCAGAGAAATTCACGATATGGTACCTCTAACTAATCGATAAGCTACCGTACCTTCACTTTGATGAACTCCCACGACAGATACTCTCTCAGAATGGAGAGATGCAGCAAGTGGAAGCAGATCGTGTCCGATTCAGTCCTCAAAATGCACTCATTTACATTTGTAACGCTTGAAACACGAAAATGAAGGGGAAAAGGCTGAAAATCAATAATTCCGCTCACTTCTTGGGCGGTGGTGCCTTCTTCTTTCCTCCTGGCTTATGGGGACGACTGAACTTGACCTCCTCACGAAGCAGCGAGAAGTGAGGCTCATGGGAGCACATGCCCAGCATGATCTGCAATATATGTTATTGTAACTTTACAAAATAAATAATATTGAAAGTATTATTTACTCACCAAATCGGCATCCAGTCCGTACATACAATGCCTCGTGTTGGGGTCGTATCCCTCCTTCGCCCTCTCCGCACGAATGAAGTCCATGATCTTGTGCTCGCCCTCGCCCGGGCACTGGCAAAATGTTCATTGTTTTCTAATTACGAATAAAGTTAGGTCATGGGGCTTGTCTAGCATTAAAACGATTAAAAAATAGGCATAACAATACGCAAACTAATGAAATAATTGACAGTATTCTTCCAGACGGCAAACTATGTGCATTCATGCTTCATTCGCTTCTCAAGTAGCTACCAACTCACATCGTGTCCCGACAGATACACTCTCATTCCTCTCCATCGTCCGTCCGTGTTCACCTTCTTCTGCACCCACTCGTCCAATCTACGCTGCAGCTCCACCATGAACTGCGTGCCTGAAGGTTACGGTAGGATACTGTATCGATATCGATTTTCAAGTTCGCAATGATCGAATTAGCTGGGTGCATTTGGATAGGCTCGAAAGTGTAGAGTACATTCAAAGCGGAAATGGGAATTACCGGGAGTGATGCAATTGGAGTCGAACCGCTTCTCGGTAGGGATCTCTTCGCCGGCTCGCTTAGCCTTCTCAATCAGGGCATCGGCATTTTTGGCAGACCTGAATACAATCGAATTTGAATCGACTAGCACCATTCCAATGTTGACAAAAACAAAAACAAAAACATAGTTACAAAACAAATGCAAGAGTAGGCGCTTACATGAATCGTCTCGCTCTCTGCTGGTTCATTTTGGCACGAGGAGCAACGCCGTCTACGGCCATGAAGAATACCTTCTGGGGCTTGATGATGTTGAAGAGATTCTGAAGTAGGAATAGCTCATACTTTCCAGCAAATCAAGCTAATTACGCTCCAAGTGCGAAAACAAGGACATCCGCGATCAATTCGTTAAGAATCTTACCTCGATATACTTGAAGATGTCGTTGAAGATCTGCTCTTCGGATATCCGGAAGTGAATGTCGTCATCGTTCGGATGGGAGCAGTTATGAATGATGCCATTCATGTCGAGGTACAAGTTGTCGAACTCAGGAATCTCAAGTGAATCAATTGACCTCATTCGCTTGAACTTCGCTAATTCTGTTACTAGGAAAAAGGAACTCACTTGAGCATCAGTAATAACCTCGCTGAGGCATGGGTAGCGCTCGCTGAGCCATCGATAAAACTTCGGAACTCCCATGTTGGAGCTGTATCTTGATTATTCACAGACTATCTAACTTAAAAGGTCGGCCCGTTCAATTGTCGCGGATCTGGCTTAACCCTGAAATGCAAATTGTTGAGAAATAGGGGGCGGCAAACAACGATTAGTAAGATTTCAAAGACTTGTGCAAAATTTTGAAAAAGTGTTGACCGGTTTGAACTCACATGAAAAGTACCGTAATTTTCGTCACACATTTTCCACACACTTGAGAGGGAATTTCGAAATAAATTCGAGTTGTGTCAAGCTTCCGACTTTCACTAAATCCTCGAGATGTCGCATCATTTTCTTTGTTTTATGGCTGTTAACCGTTTGTTTTCTGGACATTGTTTGGTTCCTCATATACTCCAGTAGTGGTACTCTGATTATTTCCAGGTAAACCATGCCGCCGAAGGGAAAAGCGTCCAAACTTCATGTTCTCGCGGCGGAGGTTCGTTTTTTTTTTAAACAATCCATGTCTTTGAATGAATTTTATCGGTTTAGATTCCTGCCGGCTTCAAGTTCGTGGACACGAACAAGAAGGAATTCGTATTGGGCAAGCAGTTCGCTACAGGCGGATTCGGTCGAATCTACACTTGCACCGAGGTGAGTCACTCTTTTTCCTTGGCGTAAACGAGGTTATAAACGAGTCTAATCGATAAAAATGATAACGGAATCTTTCGCATTCACTGGAGCTAGGCATTTTAAACATCAAAGGTCGAAACAGTGTCGTCTGATGGCATACTTTCTCCCTAATTCCCTCATATTCTCAGGCAGGCAAGAAGGAACAGTTGTGTGTGAAGGTGGAGCCCTCAGGCAATGGTCCTCTCTTCGTTGAGATCGCCGTATTCCAGCGTGCGCTCAAACTGGAGATGATGCAGGCATATTGCAAGGAGAAGAGTGAGTCATCGGATCATAGTCTAATCAGTGATTAGTACTCACTAATCAATGAAACTGAGTAGGGGATGGGCACAATCGATTACACAAGAATGCATTCGAATAGGATTTCTCAACCCAAAGTGCTGCATGCCGCTAATTGTAGAACCGGTCAGGATTATGCAAGAATGATGTATCATTTGATCTCCATGTTTCGAAATGGAAAAATTGAAAGAAACGTATTAAATTCTTTTACAAGTTCTCGTGTAAGCTGTTTATAAAGATGAATTTATCATACGCTTCTTCAATTATCAACCCCGTCAAATTTCGCACTTTTCAGAGCTCAAATCAGTCGGATTGCCCCACATGATCTCTGGTGGTATCTTCGACTACAAGGAGGATAAAATGCGCTTCCTCGTTATGCCCAAGTACGCTGGATCACTCGAAGCTGTTCGGTTAGTTGTTAATCGCATGATTACAATTATTAGTTTTGTAATGAGGGGTTCAAACCTACTACTGTAAGTACAGTTTGCGTGTCCTATTGAAAGATGCATAGCTTTTGAATTGATCGATTTAGATATAGATAAATGAAAATACTCATTTTAGCGAGAAAACGGGTCGTTTGGACGCGGCGGCAGCGATTACAGTGGCCAAGGCGAACGTTCGCTCTCTTGACTATCTCGCATCCAAGGTATTTTACGGTTTCACTCGATGCTTGAAGTGCCGCTCGCTCCTTGTCATTTCAATCACTGACTCTCTTTGGTTTTTATTTTCAATAATTAATTGGATGTGCATACAAATTACTGAATAATAGATCATTCGATAGTTACCGTAATCTCATTCTTCCCTTGAGAACTACACGCACGGTGACATCAAATCGATGAACATTCTTCTTCCCTCTCCGACGGATTTCGAGGGAGCAGTCCTCGTCGATTTCGGATTGGCGAGAATGGCCAGTAGCAATGTGGAGAAGGCGGATAAGAAGAGAGGTACGGTAGTTTTGAGACCAATGCTCGTTTGGGATGTTAATTTTATATTATTTTGGAATTATTGAATTCGTCTCTCGGTAGAATCGACTAGGTATCATAATATGCAAAATATAAGGTATCTTTGATACCCGAATGTTGCTGCACATTTTTGGATTGGTACTGCAATGCACAAACCTTGCTTTATAGACAGAACTGACTGGATTCTCTTCCATAAATTGCAATTACTCTTTTACAGCCCACAACGGTACTGCCATCTTCACTTCACTCGACGCGCACCGGGGATTCCAGCCGTCCTACAGGTGAGAGTTGGGTATTGTTTTTGGAAAGGAGGGTGGAAACCGAATCTCATGATCGGTGCGGTCCGAAGTATAGAAGATCAGTGGAACGGGAAGTCACCAGATCGGAACACGGTTATCGACGGGTTGATTTATTTTTTTGTTCAAATTGAACCGTCACCTAAATTGCATTTCGTCTCTGATTATAGTTATAGCGAAATGGTGTTGCACGAAGACGCCAGGAAACTTTTATTAGTGTTATATTTTATTCCACAATGTGAAGTAATAGGGTCGATATGTGTTGTATGACTGCTCAATAGATGGTTCGCATTAAAGATCCTCTCGCGACGCAGTTATAGAAAATTGACGTAGCATGGATTCACCAAGTTTCCATAAATTGAAATTTCCCCTGCAGAGGCGACGTTGAGATTCTCGTGTACAACATTGTGTACTGGATCACCGGCACTCTGCCCTGGCAGGTCAGTTATTTTTATAATTATTCATTTTCTTAGTTTTATTTAAAATATTTTTCTTACTCCATTGCAAATCGTTCATGGATATGGTAGAACTTCTACAGTAGACGTGCATTGATAGGTAAAATATATGTTGCTATTGTTCTTTTTGTTAAATAAATAATATAAAATACATAAATTGCAGCCGAAGGAGTCGAACCCAGCAGCGGTGCAGACAGAGAAGGAAGTGTGGGAGAAGAATGCAGAGAAGGAGATCGAGAAACTGATCGGAGCGCCCATCGGAGGACCCGTCGCCAAGATATACAGGTGGGAGGGGTGTTCCAGGGAGGTTCAAAAATGTACCACACCCATCGCTTCTGACCGGCAAGAAAGCTATTCGAAATGAGGTCTTCTGGAGGAAGAGACTTGTTAGAATACAGAAAGGATATTTTGGTACACGGTGAAGTCGTGATGCAATGCGCGATTATGAGATGTTGTGAGATGGAAGTGTAGTTTTTTTCTGTCGTGGGCGTTAGCATAAATACAAATCAATTTTTTTGTAATTCATGGTGAATTTCTCAATTTTTTGTAATTCATGGTGAATTTGATTCAATGCTCGATGAATAGCTGTGATTATGCGGTCATGTAGAGCTCTCTTTATGACTGTACGATATTATAAATATATATTGCTCTTACAGAATCGCCCAGAAGACGCCGTACACGGAGTTCGTGGATACGGTGGCCGTGCTCAAGGTTTGATCTTTGATCTTTACATCTTTGAGATTTTCTTTTTTTCGGTTCGGATAAAATGCATAGTCCATATCAGTGCTGATCAACAATTGTACGCACACATTGCACATTTCGCGCTGTTTTTTTCCTGACCGGCGATATAACGTTGTATTTAAAGTTTTAAATTCCTGGTAAACACCGGATCATTGATAGACCTGCGCCATTTTTTCCTTTACAAGTAATTGTGAAACTCCGATAGTCTCGCTAAATTTTCGAATAACAAACAAATAACAAACAACACTTTCAGCTCCTGGAACAGGCCCTGACTGCGTGCAAGAAGCCTACGTCTACCAAGAAGGCGGAAAGGTGAACCTTTAAAAAAATCTTCAAATCCCAAAAACCGGCAAAACTTTGGTGCCTCATGCTGGAATCGAACCAGCGACCTTCTGTTTACTAGACAGACGCTCTGCCACTGAGCCAATGAGGCGGGTATGGATCGCTCACTAGAGACGAGCCTTATCGCAGCTGTTCAACTGTGCACGCAATCGTTCATTTTCACAGCACTGTTGAGGAGGTCCTGGGGGTATTGGGCATGAATGCAACTTAAACTGAAGGATATATTCGGGATAGAAGGGAGGTTCTATCCAAAATGGTTCATATTTTTATGGTTTTTTTCGCGGAACCCTTCGCCGGACATATTTACTCAAATCACCTTTCGGAATTAAAAAAAAATTTTGAATTTACAATTATCCTTTTAAACTGTGCTTTCCAGTACTCCGAAAGTGGAGCCGAAGCCGTTGACGTCGAAGAGAGTGTCGACGAAGAGGGCCGTAGTTGAAGAGAGTGACGAGGAAGAGGAAGAGGAGGTCATTCCGAAGAGCACTGTGAGTTTGCTGGTTTTTTTCTGATTGTGAGACAATAAGTTTATTGTGAATATTGAACAGAGCCACAGTGCTGATCAGAATGGAATGGAACTAAACAGAGCAATTAGTGGTATGCTTTTGGGAATAAGTCAGGGGAAAGTATGGCTAGGGGCCACAACGCAGATAGCCGATTCTACACAAAGGAGCCAAATTTGTGCTCAAACTATCCCTCGTGATGCCAATATCATCATACTTTTTACCGTTTGTCGATATCTTTTCTCTGAGGCGCGCTAGAGCCCGAGAAGTACGCGCGCAACTCATTGGAGGAGAGAAGGGAAAAGCGAGACGAGAGGGAAGGGGGCGGAGCCTCATTTGCGTGTGTCTCTCTCCCTCCCCCCGCCCTCTCACCTCCCTCCTTCCGCCTCTTTCGCGCCCCTTATAAATCGAGCAGTCGCAAGCCAGGAAAAAATCCTAAAATTCTAATTTTTTCTCTAAAAATCGTAAAATATTCCAATGAGTCAGAAAAACTTTGTCCGAGCAGAATTGTCACACTGGAAGCCTTAGAAAAGGCTCATTTCGTCAAGAATCGACCCTATTCCCTTCCTTTAAGTCCAATTTTGGTTTACTTATAGATGTTTTGCATTTCTCGGAATGTGCTCAATCGATAGGGGATGTTGGGGGCCAGTAGCTATCCAACGCACTTTCGAACGAGTGATTTGGTTTAGAATGAACCTTGTGACTTTGGTTTCTCGCTTTTTCGCGAAATCGTGTCAGAGCAAAGTGGGCGGAGCTTGTGGGGCCTAAGTATGGCTCCACATTTTGTGCTTCACAGTGACGCTCAGAAAATCCTAAAACGACTTAGAGGAGGTCAAGTGGGTGCCACTAGCTGATTCCATGCGAAAAAAATAAAAATATTTTCGCGCATATTTTTTTTACCATGGTATGAAACTACCCTTTTCAACTGTGGCTTCACTAATTCATCGTAGACGGTGGGTGGGAGACTTGTTAATGACATTCCTTGAGATCTGATATATAAAACAATACAAGGTATCCTACCAATATGTCGTGATCGCATCACTCAATTCCTCCTTCCAGTCTCGTCGCGTGCGCAAACCAGTGATCGATTCGGAGGAGTCAGCAGACGAGCCCACGCCCGTCAAACCGACCAAGCGGACTACCGTACCCAAGAGAGCCGGATCCGGTAGGTTAACGCTTCTGGTTCTCGGCACTGGTTCGATATTATTATCTGGTTTAGCGGGTTACTTTTTTTTGTTTTTACAGGGCAAAAATTGAAAAGATGTAAAGAAGTTTCTTTGGTGTTTCACGATTTGATCATAACAGCGATGTGTAATGTTCAATACTTCTTCGGACGCCCATTTCGATATAAAAAATATAATTGCAGAACTGGTGGATGCCACCTCCACTGCCTCTTCCCGTGAGGATCGAGTGAGGAAGCGAACGGCGAGCGTCGAACCGGCTGCACTCTCGTCGCCAACGAGGAAACGTGAGTTGATGATGATTGAGTAGTTGTTTGACCTTGAGTCAGAAGCCGTGACCGATTTGCCGAAAGGGAGATTCATGTTGCAAATAGAAACTATATTTTGAGCAGTTCGGTATGCATTTGATTAAATACAATTTTTGAGGAGAAAACAGTCAGTTTTTTAAAAGTTGCTAATCGTGACAGTATGATCCGGGTTGCAATGATTACCTAA
Source organism: Pristionchus arcanus (assembly GCA_900490705.1). Lineage (NCBI taxonomy): Eukaryota > Metazoa > Nematoda > Chromadorea > Rhabditida > Neodiplogasteridae > Pristionchus > Pristionchus arcanus. The sequence continues at coordinate 143,292 of LS487159.1, read as the reverse complement.
AAGTAGATGTGGCCAGTTGAGCGTTGATTTTCGCGAGAGGCGCACAATCAGACTAACAAATAAACGAATATTCATTCTGTACATTTCCAGCGTCCGACCCGAAGCAGCGTCGTCCCATTCCCGGTCTCGCGAATCGAGTAGTGAAGAAGGTGGAGGAGGAAGATGACGATGAGGAGATGAAGAGGGAGGAGAAACGTGAGTAACGGGGAGTTGGGAAGAAGCCTGGTAGTAATGTCCTGTTTAAGCTGGTGTTTCACGGACTTGTTGTATGCTTGATTAAAAGAATGTCCTTTGCTATACGAATGATTACCAAATAAATAAAACATAACAACAATAAATAAAACATAACAACAGTAGTGGGAGCTGGGGGAAATGCGGTTGCAAAGTTTCTGACTGACAATTTGTTCGTGTTTCAGCTATACATATTATGCACTTGTTGAACTCAAGATAGTTGATAGTTGTGCGTAGTTTCTGTTAATAATCAGTATTTTGAATTTTGTTGTGAAATAATGTAGTTGAATTTATCTAATTCAATAATATTCTGCAGCCGCCGACGCCAAGTCCCGTCGTCCCATTCCCGGTCTCGCCAATCGAGTGGTGAAGAAGATTGTGGAGGAGGATGAGGATGGAGATGGAGAAGCAATGAGGGCGAGTGAGAGTGATGAAGATGAAGAGGAAGAGGATAAACGTGAGTGATCTACCCCTGATATTGATGGGATACGGTAGATGGGTAACGGTAGGGAGTTACTGGATCACCGGAATATGGAGCAGTGAAATAGGCTACAACAGGTCCCGTTACGGTAGAAAAAATCAATTAAGTGCTGATTTCGGTAAAAAAATCTAAATAGGTGCAGTTACAGTAAAAAAAATTAATAAATTGCAGCCAAGGGTGTCGGTTCAGCAGTGAAAGCGAACAAGGAGGAGCTGAGGAGAATGGTACCTGGTGAGTTGATGTTTCGTGGTTTGGTTATACTCAGAAGATCTAGCTGGTGTCAATAGCTTGACACTTTGGATGTATTTATTAAATTCCCACATGGTTTGTGTTTCATGATTTGGTAGTACTCCGTAAAGATTGCAGGTTTCAATTTTTCTAACATGTCTTCATTCCATATTAATGAAATGTTTTATTAGCTCCAGTTGGGTAGTTTCGTTTCTTTAGTTTCGTTTCGTCATGTGATGATATTCCCTCGATCTTACTATTTCTACTGCATTGATGTATGGCTATGGAAACCAATCGAAATTATTGCTCATGAAAGAAAACATTTTCAAATAATACTTTTCGAAATTTATTTTATTTCAGGAATGCGCAATCTCGAGAAGGGCCGTCGTTCCGAGATCATCTCGCAGATCGCGAGAAAGCACAAGAAATAAGTGACCCCTCATTCCTACCGTACCCTTGATCACCGTATCCCATCGATAATTCCCTCCCTCCCTCCCGATTCCGAATCATTTATTGATCTCGTCTTTTGTTTCACGGTCGCTCCCCTTTCGGCACATAATCTCACTGAACTAGATGATGTTTGAGTAGAACAAAATAAGACTCGCTAATTGTATTTATGCTTGAGACCTCAACATTAGTAACATTGACTGGTTTTGTTTCACATTTTTAATATTTTGTAACGTAACGGAAGTAAATGATCAACTAGCGTTTTAGTTCAGAATATGTGGATCGAGGTTACAACGAATTGGCGTAAGCTCCTCCAATGAGCATAAACCCGGTATCATCATTCCCGGACTTCTTCGAACTCGATCTCTCCCCTTTGGCACTCTTCTTCGTTGTTTTCTTGTACTTGCTAAGACTCTGGCCGGCAAGAGTAGCAGTAGGTAGTTCAGTAAGATTATGTCCCTTTGTGGAAGCAGGGCGGAGACTCTTTCTCCTCTCCTTCCCTGATTCTGCGCGGTCTTTGCTTCGACTGGCGTGAAGGTTGGTCTCGGACTGCGATCGCTTCTGGTGATCTCTGAAGGAAAGTTGTTTATTTTTACAGTCGTCAAGCTTCGAGCACACTGGGTGGGGTACACTGGTAAGGTGGGGTAGTTTGATCATTGAGGAACGAAATGAAAATATTTCATCTACGCTAAGTGTCATGCATCCTGATGACAGTTCCGAAATCCGTGAAAATTATAGTCAACCTGTAGAATGGATGGTCGTAAATCCCTTTTTGTGGGTCCCTTGATCGATAGTGCTCTTCTTTCTTCGGTTTAGTTGTCGTTTGTTGATCGATGATCTGCGTGACGAGAGGATCTGAGTAGGTCACTCCAGTCCCTCGAATACGACGGCGATTACGATCGCGTTCTGCTGCCTGAGGAGAGCTCAGAAATAAGGCTGCCAGATTAAAGAATCCGTCTCTACATTAAGTCCCTTCGTTGTGAATGAAGAGAATGACTCGTCATTCTTACCGACTGATAATGTGGTAGGGTTGCGGGTTCGGGATCGTAGACTTCGCTCCCTTTTACAACCCCTTCCCTTCTCTCAAGCATATGCTCTTCCCTCGGGGTCGCGCGTCCCTTCCCTCGCGAAGTCCCCTTCCCTCTCCCAGCCGGTGCGGGAACTTCGCAAGGATGCGGGAACTTCGCACTCTCTCCCCTCCCTTTTCCCATCCCTTCCGATCTCTTCCCCTTGCTGCCTCTTGCCTCTTCTTTCGCTCGTTCCCCGTCCTTACTGTGAGATATCCAGGAGTGAGTGTAGTGATTGATAAAAAAGTCATTTTCAATATACATTGGGTATATTCCTCAGTTGTCTAAGGAATGTCAATAAAGGGATAAATGAAAGAATATAATTATTAGGAGATTCTCTTTGAAAATCTCAGCCGTTCTGACAATAAATGAAGAACTGGTATTGAAGAACAGTGAAGAATGTACATCAAAATGGAAGATGCTCTTTCTTTTCATGTTATCAGTGTTTTCTCAAAGCTCCCATCAGAGGCTCAACTCACACAAGAGGCCAGTGATGAGCAAATTTACGTTTTTGGGATGGGTTCACTGATATCTTTCGCAACTTCTCCAGACCGATATTTTGCCGCAATCTAGGCACCACAGCATTCTACGCTGACAGAAAAGTGACAGAAAGAATCGTGCCCACTATTTTCTGATCAATAACGATCAACCACTGATCATTGTGTTGCAGCCCCGACAGCTAACCACGGCTCAAACATCAGCACTCGAAATGAGAACAGTTTCCGTGAATTGCAACCTAATAATTACAATCTTTCATTCGTTACCCGTACCTAGATTGCGGCAAAATATCGGTCTGGAGAAGTTGCGAAAGATATCAGTGAACCCATCCCAAAAACGTAAATTTGCTTATCACTGGCCTCTTGTGTGAGTTGAGCCTCTGATGGGAGCTTTGAGAAAACACTGATAACATGAAAAGAAAGAGCATCTTCCATTTTGATGTACATTCTTCACTGTTCTTCAATAGCAGTTCTTCATTTATTGTCAGAACGGCTGAGATTTTTAAAGAGAATCTCCTAATAATTATATTCTTTCATTTATCCCTTTATTGACATTTCTTAGACAACTGAGGAATATACCCAATGTATATTGAAAATGATTTTTTATCAATCACTACACTCACTCCTGGATATCTCACAGTAAGGACGGGGAACGAGCGAAAGAAGAGGCAAGAGGCAGCAAGTGGAAGAGATCGGAAGGGATGGGAAAAGGGAGGGGAGAGAGTGCGAAGTTCCCGCATCCTTGCGAAGTTCCCGCACCCACCGTCTTCCCATCTCCCTCTTGTGCGTGATTTGAGGGGAGAGGGGAGAGGGGAAGGGAATAGGGTGCGGGAATCACGACTTCGCTTACGAAACGGGAAGCCTATAATGTGGACAGTTTATTGCAAGCATTTGTAACCCAAGGATCCTGTATCCTATGTCTAGGATTATGCATCATACGGATGTGACCCGGGAAGTATTCGGATTATGGAGCCCATCATTTGTTTAGGATCACGAGAATCACTACTGTTCCGAGACTCCCGCTCTCCTCCAAACTGTGCTCCTATTGTAGATACGCTGGAACCATAATCCATGCACTTTTCCGAACACTTCAAAAATAGTTATTGTTACGTCCGACAATGACGTGATGACGAATACTCTTCGTTCCTCACTAGAAAAAAACCACCACCATCATTTCACACCCCCTTTCGATATTCAGATCTGTAAGTTGACCAAGCGCTCTCTGTAATGTTTTCGGCACAGAATTTGTAGACGAACGGATAAATTTTTTAAGAGCACAACAAGACCAGTGGAACCATAATCCTGCCACAAACCTCTCTGATCTCTTCTGACACAGCATACAATCGCTCGTTCCCTCTGACATCTCGATTGTCGACTTCGTTGAGCTCTGAAGAGAGGAAAATGCGTGTGAAAAGTGTGCGAAGATGGGGAGTTACTGGGTTCTGAAGAACAACCCTTTCAGTTTCTACAATTCAAGGAAACATGTGCAGAAATAAATGCCCCCTTTGTTTTGACGACATGTATTTACATGGCTTGTTCAAGTTAAGAGGCTCTAGAGCGCCAAGTAGTTTTTGCAAAACTGCAAAGTGGTATGGCACTAGAACAAGTGCTTGTCAGCATGCTGTGAACACTCTCTTCACCTGGTTCAAAAGAACAAGCCTCTTCACTTTTGGCGCACCGCACATGTTTGAGAACCATTTGCAAAAGTATGATCACAAATTCGACAACGACATTTCTTCACAATATTATTTTTGATTTCTGAACGCTTGCTCATCGAACATGGATTGATGTCTTGCGTAATTCAATACCTATTCAACAATGTATGAAACGCAACCCATTTAAATGATCCCAATAGAAAATGTGTCAAGCACGCACAAACAACGATTGTGTTCCGGAGAACTACAACATCATTATTTGCACTTCGCACAGGTTAGAGAACCACGGGAGTTGACAATGATGACACTTCTAACGATTACAGAAACTCCTCTACAACCCCGCATCCACTAATATCCCAATGAACAAGAGTAGCGTCATCATGTGATCTATTGTAAAACCACTGGTGGGATTTCAGATTGTTAGATTTTTCTCTTAGGAGGCTCCTCAATACCACATCTTAGCGGGATAGCCCCCAGCAGTGCCTAACTCGAATCCTGGACCCCTCCTAGTCTGTTCCGGAATGCACGAACCACAGTGGATTTCTATCATCTATACAAATGCGTGGCCCCTCACAAATTCATCCATGAATAGCACAAAGGATGTGCGTGAAAGTAAGTTGTTTATCTTGTCCAGGAGAACAAATCTAGCTGTACACTTTCCCCCGATAGAGTGGGAGGAGGTTGATTATCCTCATGAATAGCACAAAACGTGCATGAATGATCGCCTCCTGGTCTTATGCGTGGGCCGATCAGGGTTCTCGATCAACAAACCTTTGCTTACTCCAAAAAATATCAGAACGATGAGTACAGTTTTCGAAATATCGATGAAGAAATAACCGGGGCCCCCGGGATGACAGGGGATGAGACCGCATTCGGAGTGAAACATTTCGAGAATGAAAGGGTTCGAGAATTGAAAATAGGAGGAACTAGTTGTTTATCTTTCGAAAGCTACCAAGAGATATATTGGTGAGGTGCGAAACTCAATACTTATTCAACAACCTATGAAACATAACCCAGTTATATTAGTTCGAAAGTGTCAAGAATCTGAGATGCGAATCTCCTCCCTCTCATCCCCTCACTCACCATAATTCACCTCCGTTTGTCTCTTCCTGTCTTTCTTCACGTGCACGTATCTGAAAGTATTGTCGTCTCTTCATTCCCTTTTCTCTTCATTTTCCCTCATCTCTCATCGGTCAGAGAAGCGAGAGAGTATGGGAAATGGAGAGAGCCAGACGCACTCTCTCATCTTCCAGTGGAGACGGTGTGATTACTATTTGATCGAGAAAGAAAGAAAGTTGAGAAGGCACCACCACACGAGCAAAAAAGTAAACAAACATGATAATCGGTCTCTTGACGTTCGGTCACTTATTGTTATTTCCACTCGACGGCACTTGCATTTTTTGTTGCACGGTTTTAGAGGCCACTCCGGTTCTAATCGACGTTTTAGCCCGGTTCTAGCTCATGTCACTTTAGCAGATTGAGCTCTAGTTGAAATGCGTTTCACAATACTTACTTGAACACGCTCAACCATTGTCTTGGATTTCGCATAAAACCAGATTGAAAAATCACCTCTTGAACGCGTAGATGATGTTCTCATCATCGTTGACGACCTTCTGAGTGGTTGAAGGGCTTCCAGAATATGAGGGATGACGGGAGGTTGAAGGAGAATCCATCCAGGGAGGAAAGGGAGACTGACTCACCCAAAGAGTCTCGTGAGTCTTATCTACTCCTCTCTCTTTCACTCACTAGCGCTACCTTGGATACCCATGGCGCAGAGCCAAACAAAGTGAGAAGACCTCCGGTTCGGAAACTGTGGGGGCTATTCTGAGTAACCCTGTCGGGATGAAGAAACCGGCTCTTCATTTCGCGTGATCTTATCGATGAGAAGGTGAAGAGGAATGAAGAGACATATTCTTCATACTGTCAGCCCTAATTGTGAAACCATCAAAACTGACAAAAATACCCCAGCCTGTACGGTTGGTCGCTCATGAATCAGGATCCGCGCTCTGATGGTATGCCGCATGCATAATCGAACATTCATCGACCTTTCCTCGATCCCTGCTCCTGTTTCGTTGGCCCTGCTAATCTGATTGATGCACAACTGATTGTGATAATGCATGCAGCAGCTGGGATAGCAAACCGTACTACTGACTTATTATTATGAATCTCTTTCATGAAGGAAATCTCTCGCTTTGATACGCTATCTCCATTCCTCTAATGGCGTAAATATCATGCAAACCAAAGAGCCCCTCCACTCCATCCCATCGAACAGCTGTCCCCTGCTGTCTGAAGTGATGGCGAAATGTTATCTGTTTTCATCCGATGGCAGGGAGTGAAGAGTAAGTAAACAATCTGGCTGATTCAGACTCTCTGCCGGAAAGTTCTTCCCCTCTCCAATGTCCGAAAATACCCATGACTCAGCACTTCATTAAAATTCGCAGTATGGAATGCATCGTGTTCGGCCTATAAATGGGAAGAGGAGTGCTCCACCCCCATCCCCCCGATCCTCACCTCTCATTCGAGAGCTAGAGAGGGAAAGCTTGCGCCCGGCTAGTTCTGTCAAGCGTCATCTCACTTTCGATAGCCCACTTATCAAATTTTCACCCTCAACCCCCCCCCCCTGCTCCGATTTATCCGGTTGAATCTCGCAACATTCTCCTGCGTAGATCCTCTATAGATGCAGAAATTCACAGATTCACCCGATCATTGATGATCCACTGCCCTATTTACACCCACCTCTGTTTATCCCATCTCTTCTATTGCAACATAGTCCCGTGCAATCGGATCCCCACTTCGATGCTCCCTTTTTGGAGGGAAAGGGGTGAAATGTCATATCCGCACGTCCTTCCATTGTCCAAGACCACTCGAGTGGTGCGAATTTCTGGAGGTCAACATGACTCTCGCCATGTCTTTTTTTTCAGTGATCTGCAGGGTTACTGTAGCCATCCTATTCATGTGTTCTCTGTTCAAATATGGCTTTATTGCTAGCTCTATGTAATCTGCGTTCTTCCAACAAGGATACTGTACTAAACTCGTCGATCATAGAAGTGAAAGAGCATGGGAAATTGCGAGAGTGTACTCTGATCCCCCCTTTCAATCCCCTTCTTCTCGAGAGTTTTCATCGTATTCATTGGCAGTCGTTCGCCAAGATGATCCTTCCTTCCGTCCCCACTTCGATGAGTAATCGGTTTAACTCGGCCGGGAAATAACAGCAGCTGCCTCCTCCCCTTCCCGTCTTCCCTTTCTCTTGCCGATTCACTTTGTTTGCGGGCAGGATCTTCCGTAGACCTCGAAATACGGGCACCCGTCTCTTCATTCAAAAATTGTCGCTAGAAAATGTGCATTTCCTAGATCTACCTCTACAATCTCATCTGATGTTTTATTTTATGAATGGAAACTTCCCGGCAATCAACCAATCCTCAAAATTAATCATCCATAGACTGCCTGAAACTCATTTCATTCTTCGTTCTCCGCCCGTTTGGGCTCACCAGCTCAATCCCCCACACCGGCTCAACACACTTTCTGGTTTCTTTCGGGGGATTTCAAAAATCTCCCGCCGTTCACGAAAGTTCACTGATCCGAGTGGTTCATGTGAGAGCTATGATGAACAATAATCTGTCTGGCTCTCTTCATTCCGCATGATCTCTCGCTCTCTCTGACCGATCAGAGATCAGGTCGAATGGAGATAACAAGACCATCCATGTGGTTATTATTGGATATGAACATCGAACAGGGCCAATCGAAAAACAACACGCACTCCTTTCGGTTGGCTGATCCAACCAATTGGATTCCCCTTCCTCCCCATTCTCCATGATCTATCGAGTGTCTATCCACTCCCCCCTCCCTGGGTAGATCAACCGCCCTCCCCTCCTCCCTCCTTTCATCCCCCTCTTCCCATCTCTTCCCATCTCATCGACCAGCAGAGGGAAGTGGTGGAGATCGTGGGAGCCGTCAGTTCTTTCGTTTCGCTCGTCCCATCCCCTTATTCCTTCATGTATTCTTCCGCTTCCTGCTGTAGGAATCTCCATCCTGATTACGATAGGACTACGGTAGAAAACTTTCATTTGTTTACTCTTACTTGCCCCAGCGTATTCCTTCCACCCTATGAAACGATCTGCGCGACTATTCATCGCCTGCTAATCCCATTCATCGTCTTGTTATTGCTCGAGTCACAGCTGTTTTGCTATCGCTCCTGAATTGCCCTGATACTGTGATTCCGTGAGTTGAGTCAGGGTGCCCTAAACAGTGTTGTAGTCGTGTTTCCATTCCCTGCTCGACATTTATGTTGTCAGCCAGCCATAACACTGACTCATCACTCTGGATGGATCCCCTCCCTGATCCGGTCCATTGTAAAAGGGCACGGATATAAAGGGGGCTCACGCTCAGGAATAGGGTCGATCTCTCATCTCCATAGATCTGTTTTGTTCCTCTCAGTCAGAAGTTCTCCCGCCCCTCTAAGTCGGCATCTCACTTACTCTCAATATTTGCGCGCCGCTACTTTGCCGAGCAAATAGTCCAATTCGGCTCCTAGAATCCGCGAGATTCATCACGGCTCCTATAAATACCAACGTTCTCAGTTTCTGTCGATTTTTCATTACGTCAACTTTTCGTATTCGTCGCCCCCCTTACACCCACAATCACATCATCTCGTGAACTTGCGCAGTTTCTGTCGATTTTGCATCACGCCGACGTTTCGTATTCGTCTCCCTTGCACACCACACAATGACACGATCTCTCTTCAGATGAAGACCCTCCTGCTGCTCGCCGTGCTGCCGCTCGTCCTCGAGGCGACGCGCGCCAAGCGATTCGCCGCCCTCGCATCGTCCATCGGAGGATCCGCCGGATGCGTCGTCACGGTACGGTAGAGGGGTACGGTAGTATTGATTGATGATGGTTTGGGTACGGTAGTCTAATCGGTCTTCAAGTACTGTAACCCTTTGAGATTACGGTTGAACAACGATATCGATTAGAGCAACGATTGATCGATGGGCCTACAGTACCCCTACCGTAATCTTCCGTTCAGGGCAACAAACTGTACGCTAACGGCTATCCCCTTCGTGATCTGACTGCTGCCGAGCAGGCCGAGCTGAGCACGTACGAGACCGCGTTCGGAGACTACAAGAAGAAGGTCAAGGTACGGTATGAATCGATTTATGTGTTACTGTAGTAGTTTAGGCGTACTGTAGATCGACCTGATAATCGATTGATTCTATTGGATGTAGCTTATTGTCCAGGCTGCCGTGGAATCGCATCGCGAGACGATCAAGAAGCAGATGATGAGCATGATGCAGAGTGGAGGACAGGAGGGAGGACAGCAGAATAATCAGCTGGCCAATCAGGATGGAGATGAGGTACGGTAGTCTGGGGATACTGTAGGGTACGGTATCCATTGAATTATCGATTTTCTGTCGGGATACGGTAGTTTTATCGATTTTTGCAGAACATCGAGGCGCCCGCCCGTCCGTCGTTCTGCACCGAGGCCACCACCACGCAGTACTACTTTGACGGATGCATGGTCCAGGTACGGTAGGGGAGGGGGACGGTATCGATTGCGGATTACGGTAATTATCGATTTTCCTTTGCAGAACAACAAGGTGTACGTGGGCAAGACGTTCGCGCGCGACCTCACCGGCGATGAGATCTCCCAGCTGCAGGTGAGGGGGTCGATGATCTTTGATCTTTGGTTTCTGATATCGTTTATTCTTGTCTGCTTGTCTTGAAGAGGAGTGGTACCTGCACTTGGAGATCATTGTCTACAGGCGATGGCCATTCCTCAAGTAGACATGCTGAAACGTATTCCATTCACATTCTCCTGTGGAAGAGACCGGCGTGTCTCTCACTACTCAGATGTCTGATCTTTGATCTTTGCAGGCGTTCGACACGAAGATGACCGCGTACCAGAAGCAGGTGCAGGACCAGATCCACAAGCAGGTACGGTAGAGATCAAAGATCAACTTCCCTTCACCGGACTACTCTTGGAAGGACAGAAAGATCAAAGATCAACCCTCTGTTCAGGTCAAGGGAATGTTCGGCGGCAACGACTTCTTCGCCTCGCTCTTCGGAGGAAAGGTGCAGGTGAGGACATTGATCTTTGATCTCTCGACGATAGACTCTAGTATGATCTTTGATCCCTAACTGATCTTTGATCTCAGGACGATACTGAGACGACCACCCAAGCCGTGGCTGCTCCGTCGACCTCCACCGAGAAGCCCCTCGAGGCTCCCGAGGCGCCGAAGTTCTGCGTTTCCATCTAAACTACTGTATCCCATGCCCGCCCTACCGTATACCTAACCAAAGAGATACCGTACCCCTTCACACACTAGATTGACCTCAGACCCTCACTCTCTCGTCTTATACTGGTTGTTTACTCGTCCCGCAATTACTGTACTCGATCGCTAATAAACTGAAAATTGCAAATTTGTAAAGGATACCGCAAAGTAGGTTTATCAGTAGTGCCTATGCACTCAACAACTTCAAGACATAATTTTTGACGATAAATTAACAGACAATTATCGAAAACTCGTAAACATAAAAGTGATGGGGGTAACTGAACAAGAAAGATATGGATAACATTCCCTGAGTAACAATGAACCCAATGAACCGGATTACACTTCACAACTAAAGCTCATCCACGTTATTTACAGTAATTTGGGGCCTACAGTACTCCTAATGATCTCCTCTTCCTCTGTTGTATCCGCCTCTTCCTCTTCCTCCTCTATCTCCTCCTCCCCTTCCTCTTCCTCCATAATGATTTCTTCTCTCATACGATCTCTTCTTTTCTTCGGCCCTCTTCAGTTCAGGCATGAACTCGGTCATATCGTGACCGCGAGCCTGCAATAAAGATGGTTACGGTATTCCCAGAGGTACTGTAGCTATGCAATACTCAACTAGTGTGATGTAAGAAGATTTGGATTGATTGAAAACAAGAACGATTTGAGTTTCACTGCGTCAGTATAGCCATACTCAAAACACGCCTTGCGATTTTCCGTTCAAATAGTCAAGAAAAATTCTTATCTAAACCGCCTTGCTACTAACATAGTCAATGAAGAACCCCCCCCCCATCGTATCCCCCATCTACCGTACATATGCTACTACATTAATAGTCCACTCACACAGTACCCCCCCCCCTCCCCCTAATACCACTCCTTTCTGCTCCATTTACAGTCATAACGTAGCCAATCAAAACGCCCTACCGTATCCCCTGCCTGCCGTACCTTGCTGAACAGATCGATGGCGTGCTCGGTCCTCAGAATATTGTCGCTACTCAATATCCTACTAAGGAGCTAGTCGCTCGCATTGGGTTGAAAGTGAACCAAATCAATTTGAGTTTCACTGTATCAATGTAGCCATACTCGAAATACGCTAAGCGATCTGCCGTTGAGATAATCTAGAAAAATACCCGATTCATATCCTACCCACCGCCGCTTCTCCTGATACCTTGCTACTAGCAGAGCCAATAAAAAACTACCTACCGTATTCCCGAGTACCGTACCTCGCTACGATCAGCTTATTAAACTACCACAGTCAATCATTAGCCCACCCCACAACAGCATCCCCTAATACCACTCCTTCCTATCCCATTTATAATCCTACCGTAGTCAGATAATCACCGCCTGCCGTTTCCCCTCCAATCTACCGTACCTTGTTGAACAGTTCAACAGCGTGCTCGGCAGTGTAGTTCATCCTCTCGATCATCGCACGACAGATCATGTAGCTGAGAAAATCGATATTACTCACCAGGTACAGTACTCCAAAGATTTGAGCCCAATCAATCCAGCAATATTTCGAAATTATCAAAACCGGCCACTTGCTTTTTCCATGTTTCAGCAAGCAATCATAGCGTCTGGGCACCATAGAAACATAATATTAGTTACATTGATTCTTGAAAAAAAACTCTAATCTACAGTAATCCTAAAGTATTACTGAAATTATCGTACCCGGTTCTATTGTCTCCTAAAACATCGAAATTGCTCGTAAGTTACAGTACTCCAACTACTGTTTAAAGCTAGATCCAACAATAAATAAAAATCAAAAACCGGGCAACATGCAAGTTTCAGCAGATTGCTATAACTTCTGAGTAACCTCAAACCTTGGTTTTTTAAAACATATTTATCTAAAACCAAGCATAGACTCAATTCGGCAGTATCGTATTACTGCACCTACCGTACCCAGTTCTGTTGACTCCTCTAGTGCAATGTACTCCAATCACTTCGTACATGTAGTACTCTTCCGGCTCTCCGGCCTCCTTCCTCGCCTTCTGACGAATGTCCCATTCGCGCTTGCGTCTGCAATCAGCATTTGAGTTTCATAAGAACTATTAGGCAAATAGAAAAATGCCCAGGTTAATCATAACCTGATTTTGATTTCATTTAAAATCCATAATTTTGATAAGTCTGGAAACTACAGTGAGCATTAGAGTTTCACCCTCTCTATAATACTAGCCGGTAAGCGATATTCTCAATCACGTGTGCGCTACAAATCTTGATAAAATCTCAACTAAAGCAAGCACAATTTAGGAAGATCTATGTTTCATTCCGCCCTTATACTCTCATGAAGGTTGACAGGGCTAATTTTCCTGACCTGCGGTTTTTAAAAATGATAAATATCCACAAAAAAACATGATTTCCAACGAAAGAAAGAATATTTGCGGTTCACTTTATTCCTATAACCGTGTGGCGTAGTTTACATTCGATAACTCCTCTTCTGGCTATCTCCTACAGTATGGAAAAAGGTAATCGCAAACTGACTGGAACTGCTGCTCGGCGAAGTCATCGCAGATCTCGAGGAATCGTTTGACCTGCGGGAGGAATGGTACGGCTCTCTATTTTGAATGATCGACTCTCATTTCAAGATACTCTCTTGTTGAGAGATAAGGACAAATGAAGAGATGAGACCATCCATCGCCCGATGGATAGTATGTCTCTCTCAATTTCCCATGCTCTCTCGTTTCTCTGATTGGCGAGAGATAAGTCAAAATGGTTTCTATTTCTATTTCTGGTTTCTCGTTAAAAGTGGGCAGAGTTTGTGTTTGCCACTGGTAACCAGTGCCTTGCCTTGATCACGGGTTTGGGCACTTTCCTCTGGAGATGCTTACCTGATGCCAGCGAGGTTCCTGATTGTCGATGCGGATCTTCTCGTAGCGAATGTCGAAGGCTCTGCAGAATTTAACGAATTACGAACCGTCGATCACTCTCGATCATGAATTTCACCCAAATGGTTGGCGTTTCAATAAATTGCCAAAAGGAATATCGTTCACCATGGAACGATAGAATTCCCGTAGATCCCGTACTGAAAGACTACAATTGTTGCAACAGTCAAAGAAACTCCTCCTAGGTCTCCTTTCCATTTCCTATTCACGTTCACAATTAGTGTTAATTACTCGGCGGACACACGAACAAAAACCCATGATGAGTTAGCCATCACATTGAGCAACCACATTTCATGCTAGTCTGCCGTTTCACTGATACTTCGAAACAAGTCCAAATACCCAATTTCAATTCAGCTATAGCTTCTATTGTAGCAACATCAATAGAAGCGAATCAATTACGTTTGCTTCGCCATGCCACATCTATGTTTCCCCTGTACTTCTTCCCTACTCATTGCATCGTTTTTCAATCTCTCAACCGTCCATTTTGCTGAATAATAACCATAATAACCCACTCGAGTACCCTTATACTTCTTCCCTACTTTTTTCATTTGTCGGATTTCTTCTATTTAAAATAACAATAATATTTAATAACAATAACAATATAATAACCCACTCGAGGAACTCCGTTTCGTAGAAAAATGGCAGCGTGAGATCGATCACCGTCGTCATGCGAATGCCGCGCTCCGAGAGGTACTGAGAGAGGGAGGGATTGAAGAAGAGGGAAAGAGAAGGAGAGATTGAACGGTTAAGGATCTTGGTCGTAGTATATATAGTAGTATTTCACCGTGATTTCATCGAAATAGCATAAATATTATTATTATATTAATGTAATTAATTGCCATAACAGAATCTGAACTCTGCGAGGGAGTGGTTGGTGATTTGAGTAAGCTATTTCAAGGAAACGCTGGCGAGAATTTGAAATCTCAAAAAGTTGTGGACCGTGAAGCTCTATGTTTCATAAAATCTATATAATCGTGCCGAGAACATGAACATCGATTCCTGAACGCCCGTTGTTGTAAAAAAAAAAGAAACTGCTCAATGTCAGATCAGAAAATAGGGCTCATTCTCTGCACTATGTCCCAATAGGAGTGACTAAAATATTCCTCCATTCCCCCCAATTCCCTCACTGATGAGACAGAATGAGAGAGTGTGCGAATAGAGGAGAACAAGAGACAGAGAAAGATATAATTCACCTGAATGAGGGACACAATGGTGTGCTCCTCCAGCTCGGGATGGCGAGTGAACCGCTCCTCCGATAGGGGAGCCTGCAAGGAGAAGGGTCAGTTATCGATTGACTACCGTAACCTTAAAATCAGTGCAGTTGCACATCTTCTTGTTGGTTCATAAAACAACTACAATTCCAAAACTCCCACTTGGTTGATTTGGACTTTACCATTATAGATATCTGTGGCATTCGTTTTCAGTATTCCTCTCGATTACGCTTAGAAACAAAACAATCGTGTTTTCGGCTTTTCTCTCCAAAAACAGTTCTCGATAACGCTCTACCGTACTATTAATTACCGTACCTTGAAAGGCAGGAAGGGCGTGGTGGGCACGACCTCGCCGCACTTAGAGTAACAGGCCCACTCTCGAGGAATCTGCAAGGAGGATACGGTAGGCGATCGATTATCGATTTCTATGGCAATAAATTCCAGCCGGCTTTAGCTGGATAACCATGATTGACAAATTATTGAGAAACGAGAGTCAAATAAAGAGCCAATCAAAGTGCTCCAACTCCTAACGAAGTGGTGAAAATCCTGAGCGTGAACCCACCTGCTTTCGCGCACATAACTAAACCTTTTAATTTAAAAAAATCCGTAGCTCTCTCAATTCCCTTTACTCTCTCGCTCAATACACTGGAAACCCATAACCTCATCCACTGCAACCCGTCCAGTGGAAGGAGGAAAACCAGATTATGTGAAATGGATAGACTCACCTTGTAATCCTTCTTCGTGGGCATTCTCACTTGTGGAGGCAGTTTGGAGGGCGTCTGAAAAGAGGAATAAAATCAATCATTCGTTGCTGTTTTAGGTTTCACGTCTACTTCTCACCAATGGTAATTGGGAACTCATTAATAATATTGCGCTTAGCATTTGATAAAATTCAATCAACAACATTTGAAGAATTCACAAATATTTCTCCGAACACATCTAGGTTTCATGCGCACTTCTTTCCCTCGTGCGATACGCACTGATCAATACATTCCTGGCATCCACGAAACCACCTCATACTTTCTTATCTAGCCCATGTTAACAGTTTAGAACTGTTTTGTGATACGCAGTAGGTACAAAACTAAACTTATGATTACTACTGGTCAAACCAACCACCGATGACCTAAGTCCCGCTAGTTGTCCGGGGGCTCCGCAATTTCCGAAAATTTTCTGTTAGGGGGTTCCGCGAAAACCATTTCGGAAAACGAGGGTGCTCCGCAAATTTTCGAAAGTTTCTTCATGGGGACCCCGCATTCAGAAGATCTAGCGTTAATATAGCCCAGCAGTGAAACCAACCCAACTCACCACTTCCTTCGCCTTCTTCTCCCTCTCAAACTCCTCCTTCTCAATGTCGTCCACGACTTTGAAGGGCTGAATATCTCTTTTATTATTTCTTGATCTTATCTAGAATTTGTGAAGCACAAATATAACTATTCTAGAGCTAGATTAGCCATAATCTACCAAAAACACATCAATAATTGGCATCAAATCTACCGTACCTTAGCATCGCCCGCTTCTTCCTTCACCTCCACCTTGTCCAGTGCGTCGCAGAGACCGTCAAGGTACTAAAGGGAACTTATTCATTGCAGGAATACGGTAATTACATTAATCAACAAACAAAACAGTACCTTGTCCTTGTCGGGACTCTCCTTAGCCTCCTTGACGGGACTTCCCTTGGCACTCAACGCATCTGCGAAGCCATTGAGCTCCTGAGATATCATCAGTGAAGTTCGAGTTTAGAACTATTTCACGATAATGTATTAACGTAGATATCAGAAGCCGTAATAAAATTGAGCAACAACAAATAATAACATACATTTTCAGTTGCTCCCGGGAAAAATTTATATATAGTGGTCTGAAACAGCAAATATATAGTGGTCTGAAAATGACCAAAAACGTCCAAAAAACGTCTTTTTTTTTAAATTTTCGCTCCTGAATCAGCGCGATATGTAAGTCTCCTAGTAGTATGCAAATAAAAAAGCTGATATACCAGTAATCACTGGAAACCAGAGAGCGTGCTAGACACCGGGTTAGAGGGAATGGGAGTAGAGATAAGGGGGGGGGGGGGGAGTTAGCG
>LS487159.1:43929-124300 GCA_900490705.1 Pristionchus arcanus | reverse complement strand
GTCCTAATGAATGTCTGAAAAAAACTGTCTATGTCATGAGCATGTCTGAGCGAGGGAGCAATTTCCTACACCCCCTCGCTAACTCCGCCCCTTAACTCTGCTCCCATTCCCCGTCTCTAAAACCCGGCGCGTCTAGAACATCGTCTGGTTTCTCGTGACTACTGGTATGCTAGTACCGTGGCATCTTGTTAAGGAATTTCCAAACTAGTGGCCAAGGGTTTGCACCAGTAAGCAGGAGAAACTAAAGACGCGGCGACTCGGTTGTAGGTATGGAAAAAAGCGCGCTCAAGTACGCGCCCCCATATCATGTGGTCTGAAAACATGGGCTTTTTTGGAGGAATATATAGTGGTCTGATCCCGGCCCGGTAGCTATGAAAATGTATGAATAATAACAAAAAGCTACCTTGTCCTTGGTAGGGGTACTCTTCACATCCTTGGCTGGGCTTGCTGCATTCAACGCGACACTGTCGAGTTCCTGCGAGGTTAACGTTTCAATCAAACTACGAGTATTCAATTTTATCTTTTGCCGACAATGAATCCAATTTTTATCGCTCACAACTTTTACTCAAGAAAACAACCCGATACCGAATACTACTATCGTGCTACAGTACCTTGTCCTTGGCTGGACTTCCCTTCTCCACAGTCGCATCCTTTCTCACATCTTGACTCGCTCCTTTCTTATTTTTCGCGCCACCCTTAACCATTTTACCGAAGCCTGAAGTTCGCGGGTGAGAGAGACATAAATCTAACAAAAAGAACCCAGATATCTCTGTGATCTTCAGACACATTCAATCGAATAATTTCCTATTTTTAAAAATTTATCGATCAACAATTGAACATAACAAATCAACAACAATGGTTATAACAATGGTCGTAACGACTAAATTACAGTACTCTTAACACCTGTCAGGTTGCAGGTTCAATATCAATATGAATGCATACTATTGACCCTCATCCTCCCTATCAATATTATTGAATGAATGAATGCCAGAGGGCTGAATAGTATTGCAATAAATCAAGAATACTATTGACAATCTCAGTAATAATTGACCCTCTGGTATTCTTTCCTACTTTTAACAGTATGGAGGACGAACAAGGTAGTAGTCAATACTATAGATATGGAACCTGCAGCCCTATTAACGAATCCATAGGGTGAGAGAGTATGCGAAAACAAGAGATCAATAATCTCAACTACCGTAATCCTTCTCATTTCTTCATTTGCTTGGTGAATCTCTCCTTCATTACCGTATACTTCCTGATCTCTTCGGGAGTCACTGATGGACGTGTCTCATCGACGGCACGAGCGAGATGTGCTGCTGTCACTGCGTTCACTGCCTCGCCACGGTCTCTGAATTGATTTTTTGTTTAAAAAAAATCGGGAAACGATCGAACACTGCAATCATTTCGGAGATCTATCAAATCAATGAGACACGAATTCGAAGTGCCGAAAATCGAAATTGTTTTCCCGTTAGGAGTATTGCTGCTTATCGGATGCTTCAACAAATTCAGTCATGTTATAATTCGTGCGAACCTCAAGCGAACCCAAATTTTTATTTTTTTTTTGAGTATTTTTTATTCCCAACGGCTAGATGCCCTCATTGATACAATCAACAAATGAGGGTATTTATAATATATGTGTTGCGCAAATCAACTAACTCTCGTAACATTTTTGGGCGCGATCAGGCGCAACAATCAACTCAAGCACCATCCGCAACGCTTTATCAATCGCGTGAAACACAAATGAATCAACCACTCAATCCCACCTTCTCTCCTCGAGCGGGAGAACCCAAATAAACCCGTAGTCACTCTTTTCGAACTTCATTTGATACCATCTCCCACTTATCAATTACGTGTTGCGTAAATCTAACTCTGTTAATAGATGTTCTTATAATTATGCTACATACGGCTAAATAATCAAGTACTTGAACATCCTCAGCGCCGTATCAATCTGTTGAAACACCAATCTCACCTTCTCTCCTTGAGCGCGAGGATACCCGCCTGGTGCACCACCTGAACGATGTCCGCGCCGCTGCAATTAGCAAATTATACTCATTTGATAAAAATATTATGTGTATGATAATAGTCGATAATGAGGCTAGATTGAATGCTGCTAACAAATCAAAGCCTTGTACTTCACGTGAAACATAGAACATCATTGTGACTTGGATGTTTGAAAAACCAAAGACAAAGTGTCTTACGTGAATCCCTCCAGTCTCTCGTCCGCTGCAAACTCGTCAATGTTCACCTCGGCCGCCAGTCGAGGCTTCGTGCCATTCTGGAAGTCAAAGATCAGAGATTAAAGATAAGCCACCGTATTCTATCTACTCCATAATTCGTCACCGACTATGCAGAGAACGATGCATCTTACAGCTCTTTTAAAGATCAAAAGATCAAAGATCAACCCCCTCCTCTCTCTCACCTTGGTGCTCTTTCTGATGATATCCGCTCTATCTTCGTGATTGGGCAGATCGACGAAGAGGATCTTATCGAGTCGGCCCGGACGGAGAATCGCCGCGTCCACCATGTCTAGAAGAGATTTTATTCTTAGGCCTTTTTCAGTTGTGTTTAGTCAAGTTGTGTTTAGTCAAAAACAGTTGTGTTTAGTCAAGTCTGGGAGAATTTTGTGATTCAACTAGGCAGGTCAGCTCGCATCCACCATGTCTCAAAAATGATGTCATTATCGTAGATCTTTTAAAACAACTGCTACGGTATCATTTACAAACAAAGATAATCTTAAAAAACGAGGATTTGACTAGGTGATTTGCCGCATCTACAATCACTCAAATAGACTGGTGACTGGTGTGAAACAATCGCATTCGTGAAGCACTGGTAAAAAAAATCCAATAATTTGCATTTATCTCCACACCAAATGGTTACCTGCGTAACCCCTCACTTCCTCATCGGTAATAATAGGCTAATATGGATGACGGGGGCAACTGCAAATTTCTCCCATGGAGCCCCGCATCCGCATGACCTATACTCACCGGGTCTATTCGTTGCTCCGATGATGAACACTTGCTTCCGCCCCTCCACTCCATCCATCTCCGTCAGGAACTGATTCACCAGACGAGCACTACCACTGCCCTGCGAAATATCGAGCGGTTACATAAATTAACAAATAACTTTTGACAATAGTACACTTCCGGCTAATTCCGTGCTTCAATGAACGTTAGTATCAAATCTCATAACCCTTCACTAATTCCAGCCACCTATGTCATACTATGAAAGCGATGCAGCCCTGTGAAAGAGCACCGATCCGAATTCACAATTTCGAAATACAGGCATTTATCATCCTGGCACTTTCACGTTGCGTCAGCCTATCAATACCTTTCGATCTCTAGTGTCTTCAATAGGTAGTCTAGGTGGAGTTCAATAAAACATAACTCAAGCAAAAGATTTCTAACTCCCACGTTTGTGCTACACTTAGTCTATATCACCCTTCCATCGCAGTCGTCTACAATGCGTTCGGGGATCCCGCGAAGAAGAAAAAAACAATCATAGAGCGATAGATCACCCCCCCCCCCCCCATCGGCTCCACGCAGTTATGTGCCACGTCAATCCTACATCAGCCTCCCGTCACAATCATCTACAATGCATCCTTGTGTTCCTCAGAGAAAAACACCGTCCATAAACAGCGATGAATAGCCCCCATCGACTCCGCGTACTTCTGTGCTACGCCCATCCTATATCACACATTTGTCACAGTTGTTTACAATGTCTGATCCAATCTCGCAGTCTACAAACCATAACCCCCCCCCCCCCTTCCTCTCCTCACTAACCGCATGGTTGCTCCTACTCTCACTTTTGTGCTTCACCGATTCTACGTCACCCTTCTGCCACAGCCCTCCCCAATATCTCTATCTGATATCTCGATCAACAAACCACAACATCCTAACGGCCCTCAAAAATATCCAACCCATACCCCCCCCCTTCCTCACCCACCTCATGGATGTTCCTCCAGTCACTTTTGTGTTATGCCCCCCCCCCTACATCACCCTTCCATCTTAGCCGCCCACAATGGATCTGAGCGATCTCCAAAACTAAGCACTAAACCCAAGTCGCTCAATTCCTCACTCATGGCTGCTCAACCACTCACTTTTGCGCTTCCCCTAGCCTACACCACTCTCCCATCTTACAATAAGTCGCCTACAATGCACCTGAGTCATCTCCTCACAAAACACTAAAGCCAAGCCGCTAAATCCGAATCACTCAATTCGACGAAAGCCCTCCCTCACTCACCTCATGGCTGCTCCTCTTCGCGCACAATGCGTCGATCTCATCGAAGAAGATGACGCAGGGGGAGGAATCTCTCGCCCGCTGGAACACCGTCCGCACCGCCCGCTCACTCTCGCCCACGTACTGTAATGGAGGAGTACGATATTCAGGTAGTACTGTAAGACCCATGCTGAGAAAAAGCATTGATTGAAGTGTTCGAGAAGACTAGTGTTATTGGGAAACCGAGGTGATTCTGCACTATAGTTTGAAGCGAGACGCAGAATAAGAGCCTCAATGGAAACCCGAAAGCGCCGTAGTCGAAATACAAGAAATGCAATGCTTTCAACAAAATCGATGAAATAATTACCATCTGGGAACTAAATCAAACAAGACGAGCTATTGAAACTCAAAAGATAAATTTATAGTTGATAGGATTTCACAAGGACACATTGCAACCACAAAACTATATGAAATAAGAGCGCTATCTGAAACGCGAAAGTACACAGTTCATCAAAAAATATTTTAGCCACAAATGCAGCCGTCGCATTGCATTCAATGACTGTAACATGACATGACGTCTGCTCGAAACCCGAATGCTCCCTGCAGAACTGACCATATTGAGCAGTTCGGGTCCCTTGACGGAGATGAAGTTGAGTCCGCTCTCGTTCGCCACTGCTTTGGCCACCAGCGTCTTGCCGCAGCCTGAATGGGAATTTGTTGACATTGAGAAACGTCGTCGATCGCAACCCCAAACGATTTCGCAGAAATGGCTACCGCCGCGTAAGGCCGCAGTAAAGCCGCCGCGAAACGCATAGTAAAATAGTGATAAAAATTCTAGATATGCACACCTTACTGTTTTCTGAATATTTCAAAGAAGCACGAATGAATCTATTGCCACTATGGCGATGAAGCCTCGAAACACGGTGATCCATTTTTGAAGTGTATTCTAGTATGATAATATTTGTTCCACCTTACCATGATGGCATTGGCTAATACGAAATCCTTCCGAATATCAACCAACCGTGAAACACTCATAAGCCGAGCTACATTATCCTTCGCATCCATGCACACCAAAACAAAAATAACCATAGTGAAAAACAATAATAAAACTTCACTAACCAGGTGGTCCGCACAGCAGGATGCCCTGTGCCCTCAGCGACAGGCCGATGGCAGCGAAATCGCCCGGATTACGGACGGGGTTCTGCAAGGAAGAGACGGTGAGGGTTACTGTAATCACTACCGGACTATAATCAAATCTTACGAACGATTCATTGCAAAACTGAAAATATTTAAAAACCTGTACCCACAGTATCATCATAGTACCAAATGGTCCATGTGCTTACATACCTTACTACGAATAATTCTTATCAAAAATATGATGATTTTTTAATTTATGAGAATGACAACTCTGACTACAGTAACCCATCAATAATTCCTATTTTTGGATGGTTTCCACCTACAGCACTCTAATTGATACGTCTTCCTGAGAATGATTCACGCCCAAATGTTCTGTGCCTACTCCAGTCTACCGTAATCAATCAATAAATCTCACGAGGATGCTCCATTCCAGTTCATCTCTGATGATCTTCAGTGCTCCAATGTCGTCCCATGTCACATCGGGCACGGTGGCGAAGCCTTCTCTGGAAAGGAAGAATTGGAAACACTCCTGAATAAAAACGTCCAATATTATTTCTAAATGTTGATTGCATCGCTGCTGTTGCGGCCGTCGCATTATCGATACTAATAACTTTGTCATATACTCTGAGTGTGGAACACCAAACCACCGAGTTAGCTGAAACCGTTTCCAACCCCGTGTTCTTCACTAATCAACACTCTCCCAATCTACCGTACCTCTTGGCAGATGGTTGCACATTGAGGAGTGCGCGATGGAAGTCGTCCAATCCCACGAGGAGTCCGCCCTGATCGGCCAACGAGGAGGGATCGTCCTCGGATGAGAGCCATGCGAGCACTGAAGATGGGAGGATTAAATCGGGAATAAGTGAGAACTCCTTATTTTGGTGAGTTAAGTTTCTGAATTCGAACCTATTATAGAAATTTCGCCGGACTAGAGCCTCAGGAATGGCCGTTCGAAAATTGGTTGAAAAAATGGTCGTTCGAGGGAAGCTGTAAAAAGAATCAGAAGAATAATGAGGAACACTATTTCAAAATGAGTAGCATATCGATTGCACTACTATACGATGGTGATAGCGATTGGTGGTGTGTAAGACGTAGTGTTGCAGTGTACCTAGTGACTCATGCGTGTGATAAATACTTGTAATCCGCGCGTCATCCTTTCATCAATGATACGAATGGAAACTATTACAAGTCGCTACTGTACGAACCCAATCAACTCCAATAACTGTTTCGTAAGCTAATTATTTGTTTCGTGTATACACAGAACGAATAGTGAACGAGAAGCCATCGAAACTTCTCGAATTGACCATTCGCTGAAACCGAAATCAAACTCCCACTCACCCTTATCCAATTCCTCCTTCGTCTGCTGCTTGGTGAGTCTCTTGAACGACTCGGTCTTTTCCCGTTTCACCAGATTGTCGAATATCCTGTTCACGGCGCACTTGGCGGCCTCTCTCACGAGGGCGTTCAGGTCCGCGCCCACGTACCCGGGCGTCAGATGCGCTACCGTAGCCAGCGATACCGTATCGTCCAGGGGAACTCTGCAAGATGGTATCGATTAGTTTCACCAGCACAAATCAAGAAGTAATCATGAAAAATCGAACACGCTGTAATGCACACCATTTGAAACCCAAAAATTATTGGTACTTCAAGAACAGCAATTTCTAAAGACATCGACAGAATTTCTCAGATACCGTAATCATCCTATTCGAAATTCATTTGATAACTGACTTGCAAAGGGAGGTGAGGATCTCAAATCGGGATGCCTCGTCGGGAATGCCAATGGAGATCTCGCAGTCGAAACGACCCGCTCTGAAACAAGGGAGGATTGGGAATTCAAGTTAAGACAATAAGGCCGCGAAGCGGGTAATTGATAGTACAGCATCAAGAAATTGTTGGTAATACACATATACTATTCTAACAGGGTAGTGAACAATCATCATGCACAAATTTCAGACCAGGTGATCTCATGTTGCGGCTGCGGCTCTAAGACATCATGCTACCCTACACTAGCAATGCACCATCGGCTTTGGTTAGAAACATGCATATAAACGCATCAGAACAGGGAGAGTGATCATACGACTACTACCTATCAGATTGAGTGACTTGCTATAATCAAGTATTCCCCACAATCTCATGGTAAAAAAACAATAACAACAACAAAAACAAAAACAACCCCCTCACCTCCTCAGTCCTCCATCGACACTCTCGATGCGCGAGGTCGTGCCGATAACGAGCACTGGACGGAATTCTAAAAATCAATTTTAAAGTAATTGAAATAGTCATTTTTTCCTCCCAATGAAACTTATGAGATTCGTGCTGCACCGCGATCTTTTTTCAATAGATCATTATCAATAGACAATTTGTCAGACAATACAATAGATCAATAGATCGCGATCATTATTTTTTCAATAGTACTGATACCATAACGAATGCCCGTTTACCAAATATCCTTTATCGTCCCTCCAACTCACTTCCTTCATACTCCTTCTCCTCTTCCTCATCCTCATTCTCGAATGCCACATCTCCATTCGTTCCAAACTTGAGCTTCGGCTCCTTCTTTGCGCACGTTCCGAAGAGTTCTGATTGTGAGCAAATATTTATAAATTCGGATTGTCCGTAAGATTGATATCATACAATCGGTCACCTTCTAGTACAACACCACAAACACAAATCCGATAGGTCCATTTGATTTGTTTACGTTTGAGCTACTCTATGAAATCGACACAACAGCAACTCCCCATTTCTAGTACCATCCCAGAAACCTGGTTCTCCCTCACAGCTCCTTTTCTCAAAAACTAAAATCGCATCAAATGACGGGCCCAGCAAAGCCTTCTAACGCAACTAACCATCAAGCGACGAGCATTTCTGGGACTCTCCTCTCCATCTCCTCATCACTATTTTAATAAAAAAAATAACCATAGGTTCGCAATGTTACAAATTCATCGTAGGAGTAAAACTAACCATCAAGTGACGAGCATATCTGCGAGACGACCCTTCTCTCCATTTCCCTCGTCGCCGTCTCTTTCTTCGGAGCGATCGCGTCGATGTCGTCCAGGATCTACAATATGGAATTTGCTATTTCAGAAATCAGCAATCATTGTACGTTGAATTGAGGCGCCTAGAACAGATTTAAAATTCTCCTTGTAACATGCATGTTGCGTCACATTCATAACTCTCCAAAATTCAGAGTTCCGCAATCATCCGGGGAAATCGCAGGTAGACTAACCAAATACTCAACAGACACAAGAAGATACAAGAAGCGCTATTGCAATCTCCCAAACCCCACCCTTTTTCATCCTTTTCCTGGTTCCACGATTGTCCTCTGCGACCGAATTTCAATCCAATCACAGGGCGCATTCGACTTCTCCGTTTCGAACAGATTCCTAACCATCTTTCAACAATTTCTGCTAAAAAAAAATTGAGCTGTGTCTCACTCATAACTAGCGGAAATTTCGTTCACGTTTATTTTCGAGGGCCTTTTATCGTCATAATAAACTAACTCACCACAATGCACGGGGCATTCTTCTTTGCAGTCTCGAACAGATTCCTGATCCTCTCCTCCGTCTCACCCGACACGCCCGACACCAGCTCAGTCACTGCCAATTGCACGATTGGCACGCCAAATTCGCCTGCCACTGCCTGGAACAAAAGAAAGTGTGAAGTTAAAGACGTTTACACAATCAAAGCAATTTTAAAGTCGGCATGCGACGACTACGCTTGGGTGTATGCCAAAAAAGCCGAACACGTCGATGACCGCGTAAAACCAATCTAATAAAGTACCACGCGAAATCATAAGGGTGAGTTTTCGAAAAGACTGATGGAGATTATCAAACTCGAACCTATTCAATTGCCTTTATGAATAAGGTGAAACACATATCCACCAGGACCCCAAAACCATAAATCGCGAGGTAAATAGAAATATTCTCTCACCTGTGCGAACATTGTCTTGCCACATCCGGGTGGGCCGTGGATCAGACAGCCCTTCGGTGGCTCCACCTGTAAATGAAAGAGATGGTGAACCTGTGAGCTCGCTGTTTCAGGTGGGGTTTGAGTATCAAAGGCTGTGGGAAAATCAGTTCCGTTGAAGGTTCAATTGGAAATAAAAATTGTAAGCACAAAAATCAGTAAGTTTTAATTTAAGCTGATAAACTCTATGTTTCACATGATGCATGATATTCAAAAAAAAAGCGAGGACTCCATATGACTTAATATTCTGAGAAAAAGATCGGGATTAACAAATGTGATCGGAAGAATTTGTGTTTCACACAGTAACTAGATATGAACGAAGGGTTCATCAAAAGTCAGTATTCCCTCGGGTCCACATTTACAAAGAATAAAATGCAACAAACATTGAGCAGGTTGAAGGTGCGCGGGCGCGCCACGTGCATTGCGAGACGACAGATCTCCTGAAGATCAATTTTTGAACATTTTAAATGGGAATACTGTCAAATATTGTAACCGATGGATACTGTAGTCTCTAGAAAAACAGAGCATCTCAGTACGAACCTGGTATCTTAGGGTTTCTGATAGCATTCATAACCCAGCAATCAATTCTGAACTATTAATGCAACGCCGAAAATGCAATAAACTAACCAATTTCTGTTCCTCACATCCTCCGATCTCCTTGAATGTCACCTTCGATTCGGTGAGTTCGAAGGTGTGCGCTGCCTTGGCTGCACCAGCCAGACCACGAGGGGCTACAATGAATAATTAAAATACAGTTAATCATACCCCACCCACAGTCATGCCATCAGTGCGGATAAATATTATTATATCATAATTAATTTGACCGCTTTCATCTTGATCCTAGTACGCACAGAATCATCAGATAACGGAAACACAGTTTTTCGTGGTTGGGAAACAATACGGTAAGATTACGTCCATTTCATCAGTACCCGAAATCTCACTCGATTCTCTCTTCTTCTTCTTTCCCGCAGGAGTGGATGCAGGTGTGGCCTTGGCAGACACAGGGGCGGGCGAAGCTGGAGTGGCGGGCTTCGAATATAGACTTCGCACCGAATTGTTCGCGCCGTTTGTGGTCTTCAATGAGGATACGGTAAATATCTGCTCAGCTTCGAGCAAGACTTCTCCATTAGAACGTACCCCAAATTAGCATAAAAATAGTACAGATTTCGCACCCTACTGATATCGGATGCTCTGGGAAAATGGAGGAAACCATGCTTTATTTTAGATAGCATTCCCTGATGGTCTGATCGTTGTCATCTGCGAACCTTTTTATCGTGTTCCTCCACCATTTCGACGTCATCGTTATCACTGCTTGAGATTACAACCTCCTCCATCGACTTGTTGAGGCTGCTGCAGACATAAACAATACGCGGTGTAACAACTCATTATATGAGGGAGGCAGTACCTCTCCATCTTATGCATAATCTCTCGTGCTGACTGACCAGTGATAGATCATGTATAATGGGGAGGCAATGAACACAATGTGTGTGGTCAACTTACGACGCGCGCTTCCTCTTCCGAGTCTTTCGATCAGGAATTTCGGCTTCCTCGACGCCCAATCGATTCAGCGCCTCTTTCACCATTTTCTCGAACGCTGCCTTCTTCTTTCGTGCGTATTCCCGACTGAATGATCATCATATGAGCGATTCTCATGAGATCTCATGAAAATACAAAGATTTTAAGCAATTTAACACTCACGGGAATTTTTGTTGAAGAGCATATGCGATTTCGTCGACGTCCTCATGTTCCTCAAGGCCTTCGACGTGCTTGAAATGAGAATTTAGAAGTGGAACTGGGTCTAGGAGCTTAGAAATAGTGATGAAAATCAGAAAAATCAAGCTTACCTCCCGTACACGATGTATTAATTTTGGATCGGATGAGAAACCTCTCACGCTTGATGACATCTGTAATATTGTTAGTTCTAAAAACAATTCCAGTGGACTTAAACGATGTAAATGCTTTAAATTTAAATTAACAAAATTTTGACGTTCTTGGCAACGTTCCAAGTCAACTTACTGGCTCTGGTTCTGATGAAACGGCTCTGGCAAATTGCAAATCATGGATTCGTTTGAAATATTAAAAAATATATTTTTTTAATTAATTATCTTGTTCAACGATCAATTTACGTCAAATGGAGCACAAAATTAATGCCAAAATCGATTTCGTCGATAAATAAATTGGTGATGAAATACAGAGCCGGGTTACGAGCCAGAACCGGTTCTTAGGTAGCTACCGTACTTAGAGCCATTCTCTGGAAATTCAAATCGTGGTTTGCCCATCTCTGTCGATCGATGAGCCGGCGACTGGATTCGAGCCAAGCAGTTTGCGTTTTCGCAGTAGGTCGTACTATTGTTTCCGCCCCTATTATTATCTCTTTATACTCCTTTTTACTTATTCTAGTTTTTAGAGTTAACTAATTCAATACATATCACGTGTTTCTTTCGAATTTGAAAGGTTTCCCGCTTCGCTATAACGTTTCTTCCTTCCACTTTGTTCGTAGTTTAAAAATTATCTTATCATTTTTATCCTATTTTTGCGTGATTGTTCTCCTATTATTAATATAGCTCGATATATCATAGGTTTTCATTGCAGAGCTTCACAGTGAGTCTCAATTCGATGGTAGTTTGAAGGACAAACACTGAAGGATGAGCGCTGCCGCTTCTATGCAGCAGCCTGGATCCCATCCTGGGTCGGCTAGTGGCACGCCCGGACCCGTGGGCACACCGCAGCCACTGCAGCAGCCCATGTCCAACCCATCGATGCTCATGCAGCAACAGCAGCAGCAGCAGCAGCAAGTACAACAGCAAGTTCAACAACAGCAACAACAACAAATGCAGCAGCAACAGCAGCAACTTCCCCGGCCTCCCCCACTCGATCCAGCCAAGGAAAAGTGAGCATTTTCATTTGATGTTGTTGTTGTTGCACAGTGTATCCACGTGATTCGAAAATGAATTTGCTCCGCATTGTTATTTATCATAGTATTAATAAGTAAAAATTATTGATTGCAGGTTAATCACGTGTATCCACGAGTATCTGCTGGCAAATGGAGCACCGAAGGCTGCAGAGACACTCAAGATCGAAATGGGCCCGGTAAGCTTTTCATCAATTTTAACATTCTTTATATTTTTCCTGATTCTTTTCGCGTATGAACCTATGGAACCACTATTCTTCTTGATGATATATGTCCATTTCAGAGCTTTCCAAATGCCAAATGGGTGACGTCCGGGAATGATTCGACCGGGTTCCTTCAAAGTTGGTGGAGGTGAGTAGTTGCGATTGATTTCGAAATTTGCCGCCGATTCTTTTCGAAAGTTCCCTTATCTTTTACTTATTCATATTTTGCCAGTTTATTCTTCGATCTGTACTGTGCTGCTCCCGAACGACGCACGGATCCCGAAATGATGCCCAACCCATCGCAGGAGGCCAAGTACTTCCATGATTACGTGCGTTCTTTTCCTATTTTATTTTATGTTTCTATATTTTGGACGATATTCCTCAATAATACTAGTAATACAGCGACAAATTCAACTATAACGAATACTTGCAACTTGAGTCCTCCTCGGAAAATTTATATCTTTATTTTATCATTTCCTTTGCAGAACATGGCGCAGTCCAATTTTCCCATGATGAACGGCATGCCTCCTCAGGTATTTAAATTACAATTTATTTTAAATTGTAAATATTTTATATTTTTCGAACAATAGCCCCCTTCCTCTCATATCCATATTGTTTGCCCTCTCTGGTTACATCTCACGTGCTCTCATCGTCATTTCTCGTACTGTCCATACATTTTCATTATAAACCGGAGAACAAGAATATATAGTGTTCTGAGACTGATAACCACAGTTGAAAGGGATAATTTCTGCCCCCGAAAATGAATATTTAAACTGATTTAAAATATAGTGGTCTGACTACCGGCCCCGTAGTTATGAAAATGTATGGTACTGTCTCTTCCTCTCAACAGATCTTTGCAGTCATATCCGCTTGAGTGAGGTTAGGGAAGGAAGAAGAGTAAAGGAGGGAGGACGAAGGAAGGGAATGGTTGTTTCTCTATTCGTCCCCCTCTATCTCTTCCTCTCCCTTCCCCCACATGAATCTCTCCCTCACCCCTTGTCTCTCACTAGTCCCCAGTGTCCTCTCTCCTCCCTCCCTCTCGCTGCTTCAATTGATCTGAGGAGGGAGATGACCCCAAAGAGGGAGAGTGGTTATAGCCCTCCCCTCCCTTTCTTCCTCTCACTAACTAAGAGTTATCATGGAATCCACTAAAGGGACGGGGGAGGGGGGATAACAAAGACGTAGTCTATCTACAGTCGTCCTTCTTCTGTTTTGGCAGTCTTTGCTTGCCCCGCCCCTTTCTTCCTTCTTCTGTGTACGGAATGGGGAAGGAATGAAGTTGAGGAAGAGAAGGGAAGGAAGATCTAATCAGTGAATTCATTGCAGTTCGCGGGTCCAGGAGGAATGATGGGACCGGAGGGAATGATGCCCGGTTAGTACACGTTTCGATACTAGGTTATGATGCTCAGTCACATATGATTTTGATCTAGTCATATGATTTTTTCTTGTAAAATAATCACAAACTAATAAAATGGTAGCGAATATTACGATGTTACCGACAATATTATAGATTAGATCACTAGGATGAAAAAGTGCCTGATATTTTCAAATAACTCGAATTGCGAAACAGTTCTTAAATTAGTTTTTTTTTTCAGGTTTCCCGGGTCGCGGTTTCCCAGGTGGTCCCCGAGGCGGTGGTCCCCCGGTCGGTCATCCTATGGCCCCTTCTCCCTTCATGGGATACGATCCCCGAATGGGCGGGGGTCGACCACCGGGCATGGGGGCTGTGCCAGGAGGGCGACCGCAGCAGATGACACCCGGCAGCTTCCCCGTCGCTGCGATGAGGCCGCCCCCTCCACACATGCAGGGACAGCAGATGCCGCCGCAGGTGAGGAATGGAGATGATGTGAAGGGGTGGTAGTATTGTAGGAAACGGGAATATGACTGGAGTGAGAAGTGATGGTTTATAGAGAAGGTGGAAACTCTGGGTATATTAGTGAGAACATGGCCGTCATTGAGTTAAATATTAAGTTTAATATTAAGGATGCACTGAAACATGGAGTTCATGGGAGGAGGGGGGGATAGCGGTAGTTGAGGGACTACATTGTAGGTGAGCCTAGGGAATCAGTGTTAGAAGAATTGCAGACAGACATTTGTTGATATGTTGAAGCAGTAACGCTTCTGGGATTTATCAGAATATTTTATTCAATGGCCACCGCTCTTACCATTGAATTCATCACGTGCTAGTACGAGTTATGGACCAAAAAAACTTGTAAATGACGGATTCACTTTTTATAGAAGTTCTATAATAGAACAAATGATCTTGAACAGAACCATTGATAATAGTGGCGACTTATTGATATTTTGACTCGAGCCTAGAATACATTGAGATACCGCAATGCCATCGATCTCATCCATCCTCTGATTCACAAGCTCATCAAATTCCATTTCAGGGCATGTACCGTGGTCCGTTCATGGACAACCAGGCGCCGCCCGGTTCATTCCCTGCCCCTCATGGAATGGGAATGAATGGAGCAGGAGGAGTGATGGGCATGGGATCGCCCGGAATGCAACCCATGCAGCATCGTGGGTTTTATTTTATCTATTAATTTTGCTCTGCTAATTTTGGGTGAAATGAAAAAAAGTTGGGCGAATCATCGCTTTTGGCATAAAAGTGCTGTAGACATGGTGAAACTGAAAAGATGAGGTTACATTTTGTAGTACTTACTTTAATTTTGTAAATATTTTCAGCTGGTGGAGGCCCGCCCGGCTACATGATGATGCCGACGAGCAGTGCGCCCATGCCACCAGTGAGTTATTTTTTAAAAATTTTAATAATATTTTAAAGTATTTAAAATATCTATTCATCTTCACGTGCTTCATATGGATTTTTCTTGTGATTTTTCTTTTTTTGCGTTATGTGCCCACAAGAGATTATCTTCCACTTCAAACCACTGGTTATACCAAATCATCGGGACACGAATCATCCGGGTTGAATTTGAAATCATTGCAGTTCGGAGCGATGGCCCCGGGTGTTTCGTCGGAAGGCATGACCGGCCCGCCCTCTCACCCATCCCAGTCGGCACACACTCCACTCGGCAATGGACCCGCATCCGCAGGCATACCCGGCACATCTGGTTAGTTGTCTTTTTTATTCTCCACGAACCCCACAAGAATCGACTTCACGAGTGATGGGAATAGATGTAAGAACGATGAAACGCACCTTTGCCTGGTGGCTGATTTGGACAAACTAGTGGTAGTGGGTGAAACCGTGGAGGCGATTGAGTTTACGAATTTTAATTAATTTATATTCAACCAGCCGATTTCGCCCCCGCCTTCGGCGGGGTCTCATCGTCTGGGTGCCTCTTCAATGTGCATTGCGCGCTCCATCTATTTCGCAATATAGGTAGCGCGCGCCACACGTTTGACCGTGTTTACAGTGACCTCGCGGCTTGTTTACACTTTCGTGACCTGCCTACGTGACTTTCGCAATAGTGGACAAACATACACGCACAGGGAGACATCTCTCCTTTATTAAGGAGTATGATATGATTAACAAAATCCGATTATCAGCAGGCGCGCCGCTGTCGGCAGGCAACGCGGGAATGGGAGGAGGAATGATGAATGGAGAGATGAAGAATTCACCCCATACCCCCAGAGGCAATGGAGGCACGCCCGGAGCACATGGTGAGAATTGTTATTTCTTTAGTACGGTGGACGCAATTTGGGCAAATCATCAGGGTTCCTGTCTAAATTTTAGAGAAATAAAGACGGATTATGGGCTTGGTTCTTTCGGGTTTCGTGAAATGATTGAATCAAGTGGGTGATGAGCTCAACAATCATTCCTCGTTTCGGTTTAGAAATTACAATTACAAATTCATCTTATAGGCGGTCCCGGTTCTGGCGCGCCGGGTTCGGTGCACTCGGGCGGTGCGGGCAGTGTGCCCCCTCCCGGAGGAGATGGAATCACACCCAAGCAGGAACCAATGGACACCAATCATATGGAGGTGAGCGAGATTGTTGATTAACAGCAAGAAGGAAATACATTAGATGAAATGCGGCTATCTTGAATATGAGTCGACCATGAAAAGTTAGCTGGCGAAGTTAAATATATAGGCAAGAATCAAAGACACGCGAGATTACGATTGAAAACAGTAGGTGTGTTGAAGTTGCATGCAATCATAACATTCGATTGCTGCACAGAGTTCCTAATGTATCTGCGTAATATGTCGCAATGTAATAATATTCATTATGAAATTGCTGGGATGAACCAATTTATTTACAAGAAATCATAGATTGTTTTTTTTTCAACGAGGATCGAGGAAATGATTAGTTCCAGTCCCTCTTGAGTATTTTGCGTAACATGGATCTGCCAGCTGCCATAGAAATCACAAAGTAACGCCGCTCATCATCGATGTTAGGATGCGAGTGATTCATAGAGTTCTTACAATTAGGTAAATGAGGCCTATCAAAGGATCCTCGATGATCATTACCAATGTAATATCTTTTTTTCATAAACGTCGTTTCTTTAGGCAGTCTATCTAGTCTCTTCTCGACAGTGTCCCTCATCTTGTCTTCTTATAAACCATGATCCTTAACCATTACAGGGCGAATCGGACAAAAGTGAAGTGGAGAAGATCAAAGCGAGCTTGATATCAGACTTCAACACGAAGGACGAAATCACCACCGATCAGTATGGTTACTAATCGATGATCTCCCTTTTGTCCCTACCGTATCCCAGTGACCCTACCGTCTTACTCACCCGCCCTCCCCCTCTTAGTAATAGATTATTATTTGTATTCAAATTGCTCTAGTAGATGTGTCTTCTCTCCTTCAGTTGCTCCAAACCCCCACTCTCAATTAAGCCGAATAGACTCGACAATTGTGATACAATGCCTTATCTCGGATTGGTGCTTTTCCTCCCACTCGTAGTGTGTAGCGCTCGCGAGCCTCATTCACTTCTTGTTCACTAATAATTCGGTAGATCATGATTCTATACTTCCCCCTACAGATTGTCTACTTATCCCCTGTAGACGCTAAACGTATTGCATACTCGTTTCATCACTGTGTTTTTGTGTTTGTTTGCTTTGAATCGATCATTGCCTAGCTACCGTACCCTCACTTGGATCCCACATCGCGCCTTCCTCTCACCGTTACCGTATCTCACCCATTGCCTTGTCCGCTTCCCATTATCGATTGATTTCTCGCAGATACCGTAATCATAATTTTCCCATCGATCATCTCTCTCGTAGAATTCTAAGTCATAATAATGTATGGCTCCTGCTGTAAAATGCTGCTTTCCCATCTCTTTTGTATCTCAACTTTTCATTGTGTAATTCAGCTAACTAACTTATTCCCCGATCTATCTAATCTAGAGGCAGCTAATACTTGAAATACACACTCACAAATAATATGTCTATATATTTCTCTGTAAAATGATGGACACTGACTGATCATATCATGGCCTTGTTTGCTATACCCTCTCAATCATTGTCCGTGCATAATTTCTCATTTTGTATCTGTACAAATGACCTTCTAATATGTTCACTGTGTCACTTCTCCTCCGTTCACTCCATCCCCAATCGGATCCCTCATTCGTGCGAAATCATGGTTGTCCACCCAATTGGAATGCCAAAGGAACGAGGAATCTCCATCGAAAGATGCGAGTAATTCCTCTCCCTTGCCAATCCTCCACCTCCTTCTATCCCACTGTGCCACCACTCATTTCTCACTTTTAAATGCCCCTAGCCAGCATTTGTTTTTGTGTAATTTTACGTCGCACAGTCTCGCTTTTCTTCACTTTTCGCTTGTTTTCACTTTGTCGTCTTCTCCATCAAATCTCTCTCCGATAGTGCAAATCATAAGGATGATCTACCTATCTCAAATAGCTATACCCACAGTATCAACGACTTCTTTTTTTCGTTCCATCTCTCTTTGTAATGTTGATGAGTTCCATCGTCGACGCACTTATTGTCGAGAGCGCCTATCGCAGGTGGTTTCACGTTTTACAATCAAATAAAATTTGCAAATATCAATCCTTGATCAGACCAAGGAGCACACAGTCGTAACAGAACGATGAGATATACCTGGAGGATAAAGTAGGAGAGAACTGGGAAGGGATCGATAACCGCGGGGTTACTGTAGGTACCGTATGTCCGATATCGTGAAGGGACTGCTGGGACTGCTCGGGGTGCTATTTGCACTCAATCTGTACATGTCATGGACGGGCATCGAGGGATACAAGGAGAGCCGAATGGGCTTGCAAGAGCAGGTGAGAATGTTGTTGATTATTGGGAAGCACACTGTCAATTCTGAATATTGATACTGCTATTACGAATCGCATATAACATAACTGGCCCATCACCGTGAAAATTAATTAGTTGTTGGAAAAACCCACATGATGACAACATGTTCCATAAGAATTGCCAATAATGTAATAACTGTGAAGCCGTGACCATCCTAGTTTCCAGTCATGACCTTTTCCTAAATTTTCCAACCTAAAACCGTTTACAACAAACAAAATGAATGATTTTTATTAGAGAAACAGAATTGTAGATCGTGATACGGTCAATTATCGATTTACTTCTCCAGATCCAGCAATTGGAGAACAAGAAGTCTGCACTGCAGCAGAAAGTGTGGGAAATGGAGAGGAACGTGCACCGATTCAATCTACGATTGGAATCACTCGACTCACAGTGAGTATTCATTGACTGATTACCGTAATCTGAAGCAGAAGTTATGTGGTTTTAAAAAAACTGGATTCTAAAAAAAATTTCTGAGGCGCAAGTTTGTAAATATTTCTGTGAATGCTGAAACGCAAGCGTGACTAGAGGATCTTTTGCCCACAATGGATAAAATAAGTTCAGCAAGATTCGCTATCTTTTTAGATTCATCAAGGTAATACTTCAATGTTAATTGTATTTTTGTAATATGTGCGGTACGTAGATCCGATCACGAAGCGTAATTTCTTAGGATACTTGAATGCATTATGGAACGCAGCCATGCCTGGCTCAATTCTTCAATATTTGAGCAAGAAATGCATTGGTATGAGTACAGTAATCAGCCCCTTGTAGAGTGCGCGATCGACTACAATTGCTGTCCAATCGTAAGAAGACGTCACTGCCGATGATCTACTTCGTCACTCCGACGGGATTCCGATTGGAGCAGAAGGCCGATATGACACGGCTGGCACAGACATTAGCGCAGGTGAGTAGAAGTTGATTAGATTTGGTGGATTTTATTCGTTAGGAAACGAGCAATAATTACACTGCGGTCCTCAACTCCTCCTTGTGGTGCGGTTGAAACACAGGTTCACTCACTATCCGTAGTAAGAATTACTCTTAGAATTCTAGATAAAAACCATTTTTACCCTTTTGCAGATTACCTTGCTTCCTTAATTTCTCCTTGTAGTATTGTTGAAACACAGCTCCACCCAATGGCGTTTGCTTCGAATTCTTACATTTAGAAATGTTCTCTTTAATCGAAGGAATTTTGCTAATAAATTGATCGTCAGGTGCCGAATCTGCACTGGATCGTTGTTGAGGACGCGGAGACGACGTCCAAGTCCATAAATGACATCATCAAGAGGTACGGTAGACGGGCTGGTATCGATTGGATGAGTAGGCTCTGCTTGGAACCTATAAAGTGGTGAGGGAAAAGTGATCTCGGCAAAGCTTGTAGAAATTTTTTTTAAAATATCTGACCAATTAGGACAAAATTGAGTATACGGCTTTGTCGATTCTTTTTAAATCATATTGTTTCGAAGACTAGGTACATGTATGTTTCACGGTCTCTATACATAGGTCAGAATTCAGCAATTCCAATAGTCACGTCCAATTCTATATAAAACAATATTCAGTTCACCACTCGATACCCACTGTTGCAGATCCCGTGTACACTTCACGCACATCGCAGTGGCGACTCCTCCCGAGAGTAAGATGAAGTCGACGGATCCGAACTGGTTGAGGCCAAGGGGAGTCCCGCAGCGAAATGCCGCTCTGGCTTATATACGGTGCGTTGTAGAGTATTGGTAGCAAGATTTGCGCTTCTGAAAAATTTTACTCGTGTGGAGTTGTGATCTGAATTGATATAGCTTCAATCTCCGGTAGTAAATAGTTCGAACCCGTTTCCAATGGTTTTTTTCGTCACAAAAAAGTGGTTGGATACAACCTGGTGATTCAGTGCTTGTTAGATTCATTACGTCAATAGCGCATGATTTCTATCTTGATCCATTCATCGCACCTTCCTACCAATATAATTTACCCACTGACCATGGCAGATCCATGTTCAGTTTCTCTCCAGTATAATCTCTTATTATCTATCGAACAGTGTGATAGATCGTGTGGAATGAAGAGAGTCATCATTCGATATTCCAGTAACAACCTGGGATCGTCTCGCACGGGCGTCGTCTACTTTGGCGACGACGATAACGTCTACGATTGGAGGTGGGGATCAGTCTGAGTTCATTATTGTTTTATTATAATCCCCCCTCCCCACCTGGTAAAGTAGAATGAGAATGTTTGATTCGTTCCGTTGTATCCCCTTTCGTTTCGCTTCCAAATTATGAGCGGGATGAACATATGTGTGCTTGTGTTTCACGGGGATAGTATTAGCTGCTCGATCTGCCTGAAAAAATGATATGAGCTGAGTTCCTTGTGCAAAAATATTATTATAAGACGTATGGGATATTGTTTTGTATGCTTACTCGTGCTATCCAGGTTAGTCGACTGTAGATGTTGAGTTTTTGTTTCACGAGTACAATATTCGCTGGTTGATCAGCTTGAAGTGTTGCGTTGTATGTGAGCGTAGTAAAAAAAAAGAAGAAATAAATGCAGATTATTCGACGAGATGCGTCGCGTGAAGAGAGTGGGCGTGTGGCCGGTCGGAGTGGTGGGAGGACTGCTGGCTGAGCATGCGATGATTGATGGACAAGGTGAGGGAGAAGATACGGTAGGCGATCGATTGATGGACTGGGTGAATGTCCCTATAGTAGGTTACGGCAGCGAATCAATTAAATAGTGTGGTATTAAATTCGAAAATATTTCATACCTGGTAGGTTCGTGCTTCGTGTGACAAAATTTCAATTTTGTAATCTTCCTCTGCTTAGAACAACAATCACAAATGTCTTTGGAAGAGAGTTGACTATGCAACCATGCTGTATGACGGGGTTGCGGTACCTCACGGATAATCGATTTTCGTTCAGGCGTGATCACGGGGTTCAACGCGATCTGGAAGCCGGAACGGCCGTTCCCCATCGATATGGCTTCGTTCGCAGTGAATATAACGATGGTTATGGACAATAAGGAGGCCGGATTCAGCTATGATGTACCGAGGGGTTATCAGGTGAAGATTATCATGAAATTTTACAAAGGAACTGAATGAGGGAATATTGCTTACATTTAGATGACTACTGTGGGAATATTGTAGAGTATGATAACTGGTTTGAAATCGAGCCCTAGTAAGTGGATTTTCACTTGTATACTATACAAGTGAAGTACAGTATACAAGTACAGTACAATGTATAGTATAAAAGACGGTGATCGGTAAGAATAATTCGATAGAGATTCGGAAAGCATAAAAAAATTTCACTTCTCGATGCTTGGTAGAATTTGGGTTTCACGATCAGCACATTAGAAGTGAGAATCGGTGAAATGTGATCGGGAACCGGCTGCGCGTGGTAAATAACATAAACTAAAACAAAATATTCAGGAATCACACTTCCTTCAATCGTGCGGCATCGCTGGCCCAAGCGAGATGGAGCCACTCGGAGATTACGCGAATAAGGTGAATGGGGATGGGGGCTGTGAGGGTGAAGCAGTGGTCGAAAAATCATGTCAACTGGGGTTTGCCGTCGGGCACCTAGCCCCTTTTTCGGACACGTTTTCGGGCACATAGACTACCAACACTTGAAAATGCAACTATTCGAGCACCAGTTCGGGCACCTAGATTAAAATTTTGCCCAACTTCGTCGGGCACCTCATGTTGATGTTTACATGCTTTTCGATCACTGGGGTGAAGAATCAGTCTCTTCATCGTGACCTGTGTGAGATTTTGAGAAATAAAGAGAATGATTCTTGATCCTGAAAGTCCTATGGAAGATCCTTAGAGTGTCTTTTTTTTTGGAACTAGGTGAGATGGGGTTTCAACCGCATAGCATTATTTATTTATTAGAGATGGTTGCGTATGATATGGTTATGATAGCCACCTTATAACAGGAATATTATTTAAAAGAAAGAAAAAGCGACGGTGGAATGAGTTTGAAAGATCTCCATGAGATGGACAGTTTGAGTTTCACGATTATGATATTATAAATGAAATTCGTCAACTGTGGGTTTATACTTCTAATGTAAAAAAATAAATATTCAATCCTTCCTACTTTCCCTTCTCTGCAGGTATTCGTATGGCACACTCGAACGGAGAAGACCAAGTTGGGACGGGCGGATAATTCAACTCTATCAGAGAAAGTCCATCTGACTCCCCTCCAGAAGGATGCCATTGGATATGATTAGATATCGATTGATTAAGAACTAATTAATAATCAGAGATTACCGTATACTAATTATCGATTGTTTGAGATACTGTAGATTTCCCCATTGTAATATCCTCTGGCGATGCTTAATCGTTCTGTCACTTTGCAATAATTTGTTACTTTCTTGCCAATCGATTGTTTCTTTTACTGGAATGTTCCTTTTACACTGCTCAATCAGTCTTTCGGATATCATTTGACGGGTCGATTTATGGATTGCCTATCTCATCGTGCTCAATTTTCTATGTTGCGTTCCGGGTTGACGAAGGATAAATTGTTTTCTTTGTTTCGATGATATTCTCTGTAAGATCGGTTCGTGACCGTATCCCATATTTTGAATCGATAATAGGATTACGGTATACTTAAGCAATCAATAATGCTCACAGATGGGAGAGCGCAAGGGCCAGAATCACTACTACCCGCCGGACTTTGACTACAAGAAGCATCGGAATCTCAACAACTACCATGGCACGCACGCGCTTCGAGAGAGGGCGGCAAAGATCAAAGAGGGCATCCTCATTA
The DNA here is from genome assembly GCA_900490705.1 of Pristionchus arcanus. Classification (NCBI taxonomy): domain Eukaryota; kingdom Metazoa; phylum Nematoda; class Chromadorea; order Rhabditida; family Neodiplogasteridae; genus Pristionchus; species Pristionchus arcanus. Next base: position 100,881 of record LS487159.1, on the reverse strand, counting down.
TCAGGTACGGTATACGGTAGCGAATGATTCTGTGGAATTGAAAATCGTTCTGAAGGAGAAGAATGGTGTAGATATTTAATAAATCAAGGTTTGCTAGATAGAAAATTGATGTTTGAGAATCTGATGTTTCACGAGTACGTTGTATTGGGAAGTTCATGGGTCACATTAGTGCCAAGAGCATGAGTAATACGAAAAACAAAATTAAACTCAACCATCCACAGATTCGAGATGCCCTTCAATATCTGGTGTCTCGGATGCAACAATCACGTCGGCATGGGAGTACGGTACAATGCGGAGAAGAAGAAGGTAAATGGTAGCAAATTACGGTAGAATGAGGGCATCCCACTGTCTAGGGGGGTGTGGCACTGTTAACAGGGAGGGGTTCGATGTCCTGGGTTGTGTCTTGAAATTTTACAGTTTCGCAAATACAACATAAGTATTTGATTTATCATGTTTTTAGTGTCAGTGCGGGACGTTTGGAATAAAAATAATCATAGATCAGGGATCGAAATCGATAATTATTGCAGATTGGAATGTTCTACACGACGCCGCTGTACGAGTTCCGCATGAAGTGCCATCTCTGCGACAATTATTACGTGATTCGGACGGATCCCAAGGTGGGTTGAAGTTCTCATTCTAAACGAATTTATGATGAAAAGTCGTTTGCCATTTGATTCAGAATGTGGACTTTAGTAAAAAAAGATAAATGCTGAACTAGAGTGAACACATAGCGATTAGATAATTACTACGTGGTTCGGACGGATCCCAATGTGGGTTGAAGTTATTTGTTTGTCGTATCACCATTTTGCGTTACATCAATCAGAGCAACGAGAGTATTGAGAAATGAGAAAGTCTCACCATTCAATTACTGGTCGGGCCGTAGAATATCAGGGGGAGACCAAGTTGACGCTGACGCTACACTGAAATGATGGTTGGATGTGAACATAAGATTTGCAGAACTTTGACTACGAGCTGGTGGAGGGATGTCGGAGGCAGGAGAAACGATTCGATCCGTCCACTGTGAGTGACATTTCACTTATGTCCATAACTCTCTTCGTTCATGGGTATGAATATAGGCGCTGACCTGAAATTATAATTTATATGTAGGATTTTATATATTTTGATGAGGTGTCGAAAAGGTCGATAGCATTGGAATAGCCGCTTCGTTTTGAGGGTGATGAAAGTCATGAGCTCAAACTCACCTGGTCGCGCGGCCCGGACAAAATATTTATTTCACGAAATAACTATGCAGAATTTGATTTTTTTTACTACATAGCAATCCTTAGAATGAAAGGCAATCATAGCCATAACAATTCCTTCTTACAGGTGGATGGCTCGGCTCCTATCGATCGCGGTGAACATCTCAAATTGGCCGCCGACTCGATGTACAAGGCGGAGAATGCAGAGGATGTGAGTAGGAGGGCAATTTGATATTTGCACTTTTGAGATGGCTACCTCTTATGTGTTAGTCGATGAGTTGTTTCTCTTTTCCTATTGAGAAAACAATGGATGTGAGAAAGAAAATTTGATATTTCCACTATGCAATTGTCTCATCACAAGATTGCAAAGCTTTAATTTTTCCTAACACTTGAAAAAGCTCCATGGATTAACGATCTCTGAAATTGGAGTTTACTAAAGCTCATTGAAACCGTGAATTCACAGGCTGAAAATGCGGTTTTTTTATTTATTCGCGTTAGATTATTCATACCACCCTCTTTTCATCGATCATTGACCGTATTCCCGTAATCCTCTTCCCTTCAGGACCGTCAGAAGGGCACGAAGGATGATAAGAAGATTGAGCATCTCGAATGGCTTCAGGAGAGAATGAGAGATGATTTCGCAGCCAATTCCGCCCTGAGAAGGAGTTTTAGGGTGAGTACGGTAGCAAAATATCAATCCCCAAACTCATAGGGCTATTGTTGCTGAATTATCGATTTTCTAGAAATGAGGGCATTGTAGTTGAATACCGATGTTTATCTCGTACGATCGTGACGTAGACTTTATTGTGCTTACTGCAGCAGCAAAGATGATACGGTAGCTCAAGGATGGCTAATCGATAAATGTCTTCAGACGGAGAAGAAGTCTCTCAACGAGCAACGTGCACTCGATGACGATCTTAGAAAGAGGAGCTCACTGTCGATCAAATTGATGCCCGAGCATCCAGAAGACAAGAAAGTTGCCGGAATGATCACGCGATACAAGAATGTCAAGTGTGAGTGAACTTTAGAGCTCGAATTACGTTTCAACATCCAAAGTGTCGTACCCCGACCTTCCTGCGCACAACTATGGTCGTCCTCGGACGACGACTATAAAATTGATTTTTTTTTGGAAGCTGCTTTTGAGACGTCGAATTCTTCGCCAGTGAGTGACTAGGAGGTTTGTAGTTATGGCGGGTGGTGATTAAATAATTCATCTGAACTAATTAATAAGACGAATTGTGGTGATTGCTCAATATTATTTCTAGAGGAATTTGAGGAAATTTGCAGTGAGTTACTACATCACGGTGTGCAGTATTATCGTTTTTGATAGCTGCCAATTGGCCTCTTCAAAAAAATCATATTAGCACAAGTTCAAGGGATTACGGTAATTGATCGATATGATGCATTGGACTCAAGGTTTACTCAGTTACTCAGGTTTGGTTTACTCAGGTTTACCTACCCACCCATTTTGGACCATGTATACGTGGGTAGGGGGGATGGGATCCCCCCTGCCACTCTCCTTGGGCACCTATGGTTTACTGTATTTATTACGGTAGTTCATCGATCGATTGCAGCGTACGAGGACCGGCAGAGGGAGGACAGGGAATCGATCGAGTGTAGGAGGATATTCAAGAAGGGAGAGGAGATGGAGGAGGATGAACCCTCCTCAAGCAAGGAACGACTTGTCAAGAGTCTCCAAGTACAGAAGGTACGGTAGGGATACTGTAGATCTGTACCGTAGAACACGAGTACGGTATTAGGATTACGGTACAGAATGACAATGATAGAAGCTATTGATTCTCATTGGAGTTACGATGTTAGGATTACGGTAATATTGCAGAATCGCAAACTGAACGAGGAATTCGAGAGAAAGCGTCGGATCGGTGAGGCGTCCGGACTGACGGCAAATGCACTGGGAATAGTGAAGAAGAAGCAGGTACGATAGATGTGGGGGGTGGGGTATCGATTGCTTAGTTGATTCTTTACGGTAGAGTATCGATTTTCAGGTCAAACTGGAGCCCGATGGGGTAGATGAGGACGCCGTGGAGGTGAAAGAAGAAGTGAGTGACGTGAAAGAGGAGACGTCGTCACTCTTCAATGACGTCAAGGAGATCAAACCTGAGATGAATTCATCCCTCTCCGCTCTCGTTCAATACTCATCCTCATCCGATGAGGAATGAGATTGTACAGTAGCCCCCGCTCTTACCGTACCCCCCCCCTTCCCTCCTTGTACTCGATTATACGTGGTTCCCAGTAAGTGTTCATTCAAAGATTATGAGGATAAACTGTATTTGTTTTGAATCGAAACGATACACTGAAAATTAAACGAATAATGAAACTTGTTCGAAGATCGCGAATCGTTTGTGGCATCTTTTCTAGTTTTCTTGTCATATTCTCAACCTGTAACGAATATTTCTTTTATGTATCTTCGAAACAGTAACAGTGTGAATAACAACAACAAAGCAACGAAAGAAAAGAGTAGATCAAATCTGGGGATTCTAGACATACAAAGGACAATCGATTATGTTCAAATGGATTCGTTAGACGTGGAAATGGATACCGTTCTTATTGAATGCTAGCAATAGTTTGAGGAAGTCTTCGATCGTCATATGCCTCGCTCTCTTCTCTCCCAATCCACTCTCAGCCAGCGTCGATTCGATGTGGGTCTTCATGTCCAAGTCCTCGGGAACTTTCTGAAAGATCAAAGATCAAGACTTTCTCCCCCGCCTCATCTCGGCTAACCGCTTTGTATAAAATCGAACAAAAATATCATCATTTTCTCCTTATTGCAATCAACAACATATTGCATTCTTTACAAAGATCGTAACATATTCTAACAGTGCTACTTCAAATCAACAGGTAAAAATCAACCTTACCTTCTTCTGGGCCTTGGCGATCGCTTCATAGTTCTGCCTCAACAATTCGATGATCTGCTTCTGATGGAAGATGGACGACAACGTCTTGTTCTTACGGAGGAACGCCAATCGGAGCATGCCCTCCCATTCCTGAAATGGGTGCAATGTTTTTTTAACCGGGAAACGCAGTGAGATCAATCGAACAGCAAGCGATCTCAATGTGTACATCACGTGAAACACATACCTAACTGGGCGAAATAAATTCCAAGTATATGTTTTTCCATCAGAAAGACGCAAATATCTACAGAACAATTAGCGATAAAAATTAACATGCAAAATATTAGTATTTCTACACATCGGGGAGTAATCACATCAACAAAACACCTAGCTGGCATAACAAGTATCCCCTGTGAAACCCTCAACTCATGGGATAGCTGATTTACTACGTTTTTCAACACCATCATAATTACTTCTATCAGAAAAGCAAATAACCTGCATAACATGTATTCCCTGTGAAACCAATATCTGACGGGATTTTAGCAGGTTAAGAAACCATACTTCATTGTCAGTTATTTATCATGCATCTTCGTAAACAAATAACTCACGGGATAGCAGATGTTGGGCGGTGGGTTCTTCGGTTCAATTCGCACGACGGCCGAGTCGACCTGAAGGAGGAGCAATATTCCCGTCTCCTCATTTCCCTTATCTCTCGTCAGTCAGAGAAACGAAAGATCATTGCAAAATATACAAAATATACAGTATACATGAAAAAAACTAATCATAAAATACTTGGACTTTGAAAACATACTCCTTTCGAAGTTCCCATTAACAAAGCATCTATCTTACGATTCGCAACCACACCCGGCTTTAATAGAATTAGTCGATTTCCAAGGTTTTTTTCATAAACATACCCGGTTTTAGAAGGCTTTTGTAACCAAACTTTTACATGTATGAATGAGAGAGACCGAGTATTCTTTACCTGAGGAGGAGGACGGAACTCCGTACGCTTCACCTTCATCAGATGCTCCACCTGAAAATTAAATTAATTTTTTAAAAAAGTAAGCAGAACAAGATATTTGCGTTATCCGCCAAACTGCAACCAACAAAATTTCCTTTTCATCAATGCTACATAGCCGATTGTGTCCATGTGATCTAATTAAGTGAACTGATGGATCTCGTGTGGCATAATTCAATAACACAATTGTTTCTTTACCCAACCCAGGACTATATCGTTTTACAGCATACACAAAATATTCCGATTGTCTGAATAGACCGATTCGCAGTAGAGATCATCTGAAACTATACTCACCTTTGCGAGTAGCTGTACATTAACCGACAGTCTTGAGTACTCCTTATCTCCCGGCTTCGCAGTCAATCGATCCGCGAACTCCTTCTGGAACATCAGCACTGCGTATCTGCAAAGAATTGTATTTCATTGTATTGATTTTTAATGAGAATTCAAATGGAAAGTTTGATCTCGAACTTGATCACAACAGTTGCTATATTGCTGTTTCATCAATGGAACATAACTGAGTGTGATCCCATGTCAACTGATGAATCACTATCATATAATTTAGAAAATTCTATAAGTTTTCTACAACCCACTGTTTTCTTCCCTAGTTTCCTCGGAGAATGATGAAGAATAGCAAATCATTATTAGATTACAAAACCAAATATACAGTACTCGCTCACCTCGGGAGTGGTCTCTGGAGCAGCAGTCGAAACACGAAGGGCGATGAGATTTGATAGGGAAGATTGGCGACTGAGACGTCGAAGTACGGCCATTCCTCTGCCTTCATCACGTCTCCCGGACGAATCTCGAGCTTGTTGTGGAGATGACTGAACAATAGATTGATAAAGATCACGCAAGCGGGTTAACAATCACAATAATAAGCCAACGGTTGCCAAAACCTCCCCACCAAGCGTTATCGTGCGACTGCAAAAATCGCATGATGTGGATACACCAAGCGGAAATTTTCACCGAATCCTTCGATTATAAAGTTAATTGCAGTGCGACAAAACAAAGGGAAGGACCGGGGGCTATAAAATTGATCACTAACGAAATCGAACACACTCACGTTCCCATCACTCGCTTGTTCAATTCAGCCACCATCCGTGGATCGATCTCGCAAGCGATAACCTGTAATAATCAGGGTAGTTCAACAGGGTGATCAACTGCATAAACGAAGAACAGAGGGAGAAAGTGTACCTTTTTGGCTTGTTCGAGCAGCTTCACCGTGAGATTTCCAGTTCCCGGACCAACTTCCAGAACGGTGTCGGTGGATTTGATGGCTGACTGAATAAGAACAGGTTGAGAATAGCAAAATGGAAGGTAACTAAAAGCAAGCAGCCACTCACTTTGAGGATGATCGAATTGACGATGTTCGGGTTCTTGAGGATGTGCTGGCCCTTATCCGTGTTGAAGGGGAGCGCTGAATTAACGTATTGGAAGATGGTACACCAAACTAGAAAAGATAAGAAGCAAAGAAAGAAGGAGTACCTTGCGTGTTCGATGTTCCGGCCGCAGCCTTCGTCTTCTTCACTTTCATGGTCTTTCCCATGTTGAGCGGACCTAAATTAGAAGCAAATTGTAAACAAACGCAGTCAGAAACAATAGGAAAATCGAGATTAACAAAAAAATGGAAAAATAACGAGTTTGGCAGAATGCCAAAATTTAAGTTTTTCTCTGTCTTACCACGATTCACATGATATGCTTTCTAAATATACTCTGAATTTTGCGTTCCTGTGTTTACCGATATGTGCGGTGAAAATTTTCGCAGCTTTCTCGTGTGAAACTTCACCGTAGTTTCGACGTTTTGAGGTTTCCTCGGCGCAAAAATGAAGCTTACGACACCGGCGCTACTTCGGCGAATCATCAACAGCACCTACCACCCGTTCTCCGTCGTTCCAAAGCCGGATGTGTGGATGAGCAGGGAAAGATTGCACCGTTTCACAGCTGTAAGTTTCTTTGTCTTGTTCTCCCATATATCTTACTTTGCAGTGGCAATATGGATCGGAACGAGCAACCCTGAAAGGCTCGAACAGAAAGCAGAACAAGCTCTTCCACTACTTGGACATGCAGAGATCGGATGCTAAGAAGAATGAACAGTTTGTTAGTTTTTATTCTCCCTTTTACGTTCTCGTTATATTGCATTTATCAGTGGCCTTTTAGTATCATTCCCATTTCTGTTAGTCGTCGCGAGCGGTTCCCTCTCCATTCTCTCTGATGGAAAGCGGTTTTCCCTAATTCCCCTCGTCTCTGCCAACGACTCAACAAGATCGGAATCCCCATCCAAGCAGGACTGGTCGCCGTGAGATGGGTATGACCGCATAAGATGTTTGGTCCCTCAGAATCCAGGCTCGTATCTCTCGCTCAAAGATGGATTTTCGAGTTTGGAGGACTCGAGCACACAGAAGACTCCAGTACACGCCAGGATTCGTATTCGACCTACAGTGGGACTCTATCTGCGCGCAACTTCGTCAGTCCTATCAACAGTCCTATCGGGAACCAAGGGAGCAGGACTCTTTCTCCAGCCATTGCGACTGTGACAAGGAAAGAAGACCAATCCACTTGCCCGAGACCCCTCTAAATGACTATCTAGAAAGAAGAACGGCCTTCTGATACCCCATCTTGATCAGCGCCCAGAAAGCGACACTGATAAATATTGTATTGTATTGTATTTAGTATCAAGTATATGGTTCAAGTATAACAATTTCAATTGATGTCAATCGCACATTGTAAAATTATGAGAAATATGATTCGTTCAGTACGCGAGTGAACGATTGGATGCTGCTCTCTCAGAATACAACATGGAGTACAAACACTTCAGGAATATGCTCGACAAGTGAGTATTTTGGTTGAATAGCATCTGGACATGCCAATATTTATATAATAATACGCTATCAATTGGCAAGTTCAATTGCAACAGAAAACTTCGTAGTTGATTGGGTTGTAGTATACGTCTAGCATTAGTATTCGGCTGGTTACTTTTTTTGAAAGATTACCCGGCTATACCAATGTAAAGTAAATGGAAATAGTTGATTGCTCTATTTTCCAGAGCCAATATTCTTCTCGACAACGTGGTTCTCTCGCAGTTGGCTATCTACGAACCTCGCACTTTCGAGGTACCGATTTATGATTTGATATCCCGGAGAGGGAGCATGTATTTAATTTATGTGTGCTCCAGTTATTTCGGATTTTTCCTCTTCATTTTTTTCTGAAAAAAATCAATTTTGAAAGGTTTACTACTCGAACATTATTAACACAACATAAAATTATTGAATTTAATAGTTAATTTATTATATTTCAGAGCTTAGTCTCACTGACACGAGCGATGGCCATCTCCGATGGAAGGACCATCGAACATCCCCATCCGGATACGCCCTCCCATGAGGTGAGCATGTGTTTAGTTTCTTGTTATTTCAGTAGACAATTTTGTACCAGAATCTTCCTGTTTAGTGAACAATTAAGTGCCTCTTTGAATTTAGCAACACTTTAAAATATAGTTTTACGATCCGTGAACCGTAACGAGTATCCTCGGATTATGGGTTTCATGGGAAATGCAAGTTGATTTTGTTAGCTATCTGATCGATTTTGCCATTAATCGCTACTAGCGATTCGCTACAAATATTCTGCTCACAATAATCTTCATTCCAGGTTTCACTGGACCAGTCTCTCTTCGGCCCTCCTCGTGTTCCTCCCGTTCGATACACTCGTGGACCCGGCAAGACTCACACGATCCCTCCTCGGAAGTTGACCCCAGAGGAGTATTGATTATTCACTACCGTAATCGACGGAGTTACCGGTTGTATTGTAGCCTGCTAATAGAGAGCATAGTCTGTTATCGAATTACGATTGTTGATTTGGACCATACGATGAAGTTTATGAAATACTCTACGGCTCAGAAAATAATCATTGGAAGGGGAGGGTGATCAAATGACTATGATGGAATTGTTTGAATTTGTTTGCGAAATATTTGTGTGATCAAGAGGAACACATGACCAGATAACAACACAGCAAACAATGATTGGTTTTCAGATTTTACAATTTAGACGAGAGATATTCAATTATTTCCAATTCAGGTTCAAATTCGGATTGGTTGTGCTTATTTAATTTAATTTATAATTAGTAAATGTCAATTAGTTTTTGTGCGCGCATCTGTCCATTCTCTGCATTTTACAAAGATCTGTGTTCTACCCATACTTGTTTCTTCATAAAACGACGCCCGGGAGACGCGTAGAAATTTAAAATTTTCAATTTGGCAATATTTGGAAAGTTCAAGTTGACATGAACTTTTTTGCTTGATATTTTTTCCAATAAATATTTCTTTTACGATATTTGCTTATTGGTAATTAAAGCTGAATTTCAAAGAACATTCAAGATGGTGGAACTAATTGATCTCAAGATGAAAGCAATTGCTTTTGAAGATCTCTCTTTAATTGAGAGACTACCTCGTGAGGTGATCTGGAAAATTGTAGAGGAAACGCTGGAATCTATCCTCAATCTGAGACAGGTATAAATAGTACTTAGATTGAAATACGCCTTTGAAATGGATTACAAATACTTTCAAGATGTGTCGAGTACTTTGAATACACTCTCGAATCTATATAAATTCTCAGAGTAAAACAAAAGCTAATTGGTTGTATGCCCATTTATTCATTGTGGAATATTGCAGACATCGTCAATTATGAAATCATGCATAGAGGAGTATTTAACAACAAAACGAGCGACTATTCAATTAATCGAGACTATATCAATTGACTGTTCGCCGAAGGTAGATGGTCTTAATTGCCATTATTTTGAACATTATACATTTTATATCAGGATTCAATCGTGGCATCATTTCACATTCTTCGAAACAAAGCATGTCAATTCGAACTGTGTCTAAAACTGCGTGAGCCCACACTAGGCTTGATCGGCAATATCAAACGCAAAATATACGACGATTATATACTGAACGTGGGTGAATTGACTGAGATATGCACTCACTATTTTTTCTTCAGATATACCATCTGAAAATGAATGACTGGCGCGACATTGAATTCTTGCTAGATGACTTGGGAGCTCACATTGGACGCAGAAATCCGGAATTATCTCTTATCAACTGTGACGATTATATGCCCAATGTCTTCAAATTGGTGGCAAAGATATCGTTCTCCGACTTGTATCTTGCTGTTGTTAATCTAACGGATGAGTTTGCGTAAGAAAAAAAAACAACGGCAAGAGGAATACCAGTTATTTTTCAGAAAGGATCTTCTCAAATTTATTAAAATTCACGAAGTCGACAATCTCTCAGTAAAGGTGCAGCGCGTTTCCGCTCGGGAACCAGGTGGGGCCTCATTGAGGCCGCCTCAATATTGTCCGATTCTTACGCAAACGGCCTCATAACAATAAGAGCAATGTTTATAATGATTTCAGAAAAACTTCTCGTTCAATTTGCGTCGCTTGTTCAAACACTTTCCATCTATCAAGACCTCGTTAGGGGTATAGTTAACAACTCCTATTTATTTGGTGTGGACGTCAACGAGTGGGCGCAAACCATCCTTGAGATGTTGTCGAAAAGACTCGATAAACTTTGGATTTCGAGCGATTGGTACTCCGAGTTTCTTTCTAAGCAAAGTACCGACATCCTCAGAGAGGTGAGCGAATATCAATAAGTTTTGTGAGAAATGTATGTTTACCAGCGCATTCCTGAGATCGGAAAGAAGGTTTGGTTTCGTGCCACATGCCGTGCCTACGAAGACCAAGAACTCGATTACATGAGTAACGAACATTCAGTAAAAGGTAGTATCATACATCATCTCCGAACTTCTGCAATTGTGCAGAGTTCGTTCAGTAATATGGATGACGCACGATAGATTCCGTTAAGATTTTTGATGAAGTTTCCATTCAGTTGCTAGATGCCAACTGAGTATCAAACATCGCACAAGAGAAAATGAAAGGGAATTTTAAATCCGGTACTTAATATGTCGGCCTGCGTCATGTTCCTCTCGTTTCATACACAGTAATGTAGATTTTTTTTATTTGTTGAACTATTCAGTTATTTATTGTTTGTTAATGAAATCGTGAAGATTGTGCATTTATTGTGCGATGAAGAGAGTGAATAAAACAATGAGAAATACTGTTAGAACGCATGATCCATTGGAGGGAAAGGCCGTCGTTGCTGCAATAGACAAATTTGAAAATTTTAAATTATATCCTTCTGGTAAAAACTGACCTCCTTTGTGCTGATCGCTTTCCTTACCTTCTTCCTTGCACGAATAAGGGCGCAGAGAGAAATGAGAAGAATCGGATTCTCTTGGGAGACAGATTGTTTTCGATGGACAATCGTTGTACAGGCACTGAAAGAATAATCAGAATGAAGAGATAGACTCTTCAATCCGCGTGCTCGCTCATCACTCTGGCAGATGAGAATAAGAGGGGTGAAGAAACGCATTCTGTCATTCCTTACTGAATGTGATATCGATTAGTACAGGTACCTTCTCTGGTAAAAGTTTCCTAGTAGGATCACAGTTGGGAGGCCCCCTCAGGCCTCTTCCTAGTAGTTTCACAGCTAAATCCTAGCAGGAACACAGTAGCAGGATCCTAGTAGGATCACAGTTGGATTTCCTACCAGGATTACAAGAGGACAGCCTTTTTCCTACCCGTCGCGTCTAGCACATGTCTAGCCTATAAGGGCCTATTTTTTTACCCCCTCGGACGGCGCTCGAACTGGGCTGCCGTCTACTGCTATCCCGCTAGGGATTGCCTTTTGGATGTGGCTACCGTACATGGACGTTCCATGTGTGGTGTAGTTACGGTATGAGGCTAACTCGTACAATATCAATCAATAATACCGTATCTCCCCGTTTTGAGATTCCTACTAGGATCACAGTTGTAGAGTCCATTTTTCTAGTAGGAACACAGTTGACTTCCTACTAGGAAACCTGCAAGATACCCACTAGGAAGTCAACTGTGATCCTACTAGGAAACTTTTACCAGAGTTATTCGGAAGGATTGGCTGCGCTGCTCTATGGTAGATCCTGACTGCCTTGGGGGTCGACAAAGTCGACATCAGTCTGGTCTCATTGGATCCGGTGAACTGGAAGGGATCAAAGATCAGTCCGTGAAGACGAGGGGAGAAGAATAGGGGTGTCAGAATGAAGAATTTCTTCATTACTCGAGCTCTCTCACCAGTTAGAGGGACTAGAAAGCTGGAGGGACTGACCTTATTGATGGAAGTGACTCCATCGCGCTCCCGATTAGTGTAGAATAGTCGATCCTCGAAGACAACGAGCGACAAGGGATGATGAAGAAGGGAACGGGAGTGGATGACTACTCTGATGTCGTTGCCGTCGTATTCAGAAGAGAAGATCGCCTTCATCTGCAAAGATCTCGCTTAGATTTATATTGCAAGAAACATGACTCCTTTTTTTGTCTCCTCCTTTTTGTTTTAGCAATTTCACCAATATTTTACTATTGCATGAAAAAACGAAGTCAAAATCGAAACAATCTGATATTTTTATTTGTAAAATTGTGTATCTAAATTGATTATCACAGGTATCGCGAGAGAATGAAGCAACCCCGGAACAATTTTTTTCAAACCCATTTTAAAAAGACCAAAATTTTATGGGAACATACATTAACGATAAGAATTCGACACATCCTGTCAAATTGTCCCAAAGCCGGCTTTTAGGGAATTTCCGGTTCTGAACCCGGCTGTAGCGTATCTCAGCTCCCAGATGAGCTAGGTACCTCCGGTTTGGCCCAAAAAATCCGGAAAATTATTCTGAACAACTTTTCTACGCTGACAAAAAGTGTACAATAAAAAGTAAAAAACCTATAATTAAAAATATGCAAAAAATAGAAAAAAATAATTTGTGTGATTTTTAAATGGGTGCATTTACCAATTTTTTATTGCATTTTTGGGAAGTTCTAGGTCGGTAGTACATAGGAAAAATAAAAAGAGAATAATCGATTAACCACCTTTTTGGGTTTTCCGTGTCCGAACGTCGAAAATCGTCGCTTTTTACGATTTTTTTTCGGAACTCACCTCACGAAATTAATCATAACTCGCTTCAAAATTAAGATTTTCTCTCATTTTAAGTTGCAATGGATAGAGAAAAGCTTGCTGAACAGTTCCTAACTGTAAAACTCATTCCTGGTTATTGCGCTCATGCGGAGTGGTCGGTCGACAGAAAAATAGTATAACTAAGGGGATACGGATTTTCCCAAAATGTTAGTATGATTTTTATAAAGTATCTATATATACCTCAAAAATAACCAGAGGGCAGAAATAAAAATTATATTTTCTATGAGGAAAGTGAGATAGAGTGATAGAGAAAGTGAAGAGCTATCTCTTCATTGAAGAATGTTATGCCTGTTTGAATATTTTGCGTCTTCAATTTTCAGAGTACTAAAAATGAAGATTTTGTAATCAAAACCTTCAGATTCATGACTTAAAATAACAGGAGATGATAATATAACGAAACGTTGGACCTATTGGGGATTCGGTTTCAGCTTTGCATAATATTATCACCTCCTGTAATTTTAAGTCATGAATCTGAAGGCTTTGATTGCAAAATCTTCATTTTTAGTACTCTGAAAAATGAAGAGGCAAAAAATTCAAACATGCATAGCATTCTTCAATGAAGAGAAAGCTCTTCACTTTCTCTATCACTTTATCTCACTTTCCTCACAGAAAATATAATTTTTATTTCTGCCCTCTGGTTATTTTTGAGGTATATATAGATACTTTATAAAAATCATACTAACTTTTTGGGAAAATACATATCCCCTTAGTTATACCATTTTTCTGTCGCCCGACCACTCCGCATGAGCGCAATGATCAGGAATGTTTTCCAGTTAGGAACTGTTCAGCAAGCTTTCCTCTATCCATTGCAACTTAAAATGAGAGAAAGTCTTAATTTTGAAGCGCGTTATGATAAATTTCGTGAGGTAAGTTCCGAAAAAAATCGTAAACAGCGACGATTTTCGACGTTCGGACACGGAAAACCCAAAAAGGTGGTTAATCGATTATTCTCTTTTTATTTTTCCTATGTACTACCGACCTAGTACTTCCCAAAAATGCAATAAAAAATTGGTAAATGCACCCATTTAAAAATCACACAAATTATTTTTTCTATTTTTTTGCATATTTTTAATTATAGGTTTTTTACTTTTTATCGTACACTTTTTGTCAGCGTAGAAAAGTTGTTCAGAATAATTTTCCGGATTTTTTGGGTCAAACCGGAGGTCCCTAGCTCATCTGGGAGCTGAGATACGCTACAGCCGGGTTCAGAACCGGAAATTCCCTAAAAGCCGGCTTTGGGACAATTTGACAGGATGTGCCGAATTCTTTTCGCTAGTGCATGTTCCCATAAAATTTTGGTCTTTTTAAAATGGGTTTGAAAAAAATTGTTCCGAAAGGGCCCACTTTTGCTACATTCTCTCGCGATACCTGTGTTATGAACATCAACGTACCTTCGCATCAGCCCAGTACAGCCTCTCCACAATCAAATCGACAGCCAGTCCCCTTGGCCATTTGACGTTCTTTCCCGTGATGATAACTCGTCTATTCTCTCCATCCATTCCTGCTCGCTCGATGCGAGCCGGCCTGCTCCAGTAACTCCAGAAGATGAGACCCTGCAGAGAAGCATCTATGTCATCCGCTCAATAGGTCTCTTGATTCACACATGCTCTTCACTGTGACCAGAAAGGGAATACGAGGAATGAAGAAACTGATTATTCACCAAGGACTACTGCATACCTTCCTGGGATCGACAGCTATCGATCTCGGTTTCGATGCAGCATCGGAAAAGAGGACGCGACGTTTGAGTGTCGTCAGGGACATAACCGAGATCTGAAATCGATCAATTACGATCCCTACAATTAAAAAAAACTATATTACTTTCTAGGATTGCAGCTTCAGACGCAAGAGTTGATCGGTATTCCCCATACCGAAGTGCAATCCTATTCCTTACCGTATTGAGCGCATCATCAGTCCAGAAGAGCAGATCATGCACCCAATCTACCGCCAACGCATCGGGAATGAGCACATCGCCGTCGACCAGCACTGTCTGATCGTTCTCTCCGGATCTAACGATCAAAATTCATCATTCAATCAATAAATTTGTTCATGTCTGGCATAAGTGCCCTGATGACCGAACAAAAGAAGTTAACCATTGTTTGAAAAACAGTAGAAATGAGTGAAGAGTCAACTCAAGTGCACGCACCTGAACTGAACTGGAAGATGTTTGTTCTCCGTAGATGCTCCAATCTTGCACATCATTACCTTGCGCATAGTAATATCAGACCAGATGAGGGACTGAATTATTCAAATAAATTTCTCCTACTCTAATATGTATGGATTGCCGTGTTTTCCCCATTGATGGGCGAATAGGCCTACCTGATTTTGCAAACATTTCTACCTGATTATCCAGATGAAAGTCCATGGCGACAGCGGATCCGGGAGCCTGTATGAGGGGAACATGAGTGTTCGTTATCATGTTGAATTGCGTGATCGTTCCTCGATTCGATAGGAGAATCAGCGGATCGTCACCAATGGCACGACAGCGGGAAGCGATTGTCTGAAATAATCAAAGTAACTTATTCGTTGTTGTAGACCAGAACAGAACTTCCCGTAAAAGGATGCGAACTGTATGTAGACTTACCTCTCTCGGTCTCCTAATCAACTGATAGCCTCTGTAACAGGTGCATTTGTATGATCCATCAGCGATTTCGCAGATATGGTCACATCGACCAGGGAAGCACTTTTCCACAACTGAATATAAGGAAAATGTTGCCCTTCTTGCCCCGTAAAATTGGCAATCAAAAACGGTATAAATAAACACACATGTGTCATTGTGCTTTCGTGGGCAGTCATCTTCATCCTCGCTAGCGGGACAATCGCTGATCCCATTGCACCAGAGTGACGAAGCAATGCATTTACTTCCTATGCCGCACGACTTTTCACCCTCTGCAAAGTGTCATCTATTTATCCAGAATATCCTACAGTCCGTAAAAAATGGTAACCAGATTCTAGCAATCGCTCACCCCTGCAATTGCTCACAAGTCGACAGTTTTCCTCATCCGATCCATCGGGACAATCCTTCTCCCCATCACACATCCACTGCTTATCGATGCAAGTTTTGCCCGATCTGCACGCGAAATCCTGCAAATTGGATAGTTGAATTTGTTGAATAAGTCAATTACTCAAGAAGATCTGTCTACAAATTTAAGATAAAAATCAATTGGACTTACCGTTTCCAACTTGCACGTGTTATTCGTGGCCTCGCATCCTTCCTCATCGGATCTATCATGACAATCTGATTCACCATCGCATCTCCACTCTTGAGGGATGCACCCACTGCCAGATTTGCACTGAATTCAATGTATTACACAAAGTTTCCAGTCGGGACGGATAAGTGAAGGCTAAAAACTGCTGATTGGATTTCAGAGGCACGGACTAATAATCGGCCCATTCATTCCCATAGTTCCCCATGAAGTGTACCTTAAACATTGTGCGTGGATTGCAGGTGACCTCTGAAGTCTTTGCACAATTCCTCTCATCAGCTCCATTCCCACAGTCGTCCTCCCCATCACACTGCCAATTGGCGAAGATGCACAGAGAGTTGCCGCAACTGAAAGAGAGTTTAGTCTGACTAGTGTGAAGAAAAATTAATGCAGATTCCACTACAAAATGGAGATAAACTTACTCAAATTCATCGTTCCCGCATTGTTTCTTAGTGCAGTTCTTCTCATCCGCACCATCAACGCAGTCAATCTGCAAGTGGGTTTTTCATTTGTCTGAAAAGATACAATAATTTATTTATTCTTACTTGTCCATCGCACTTCCAATTGGTAGGAATGCACATCTTCATTCCTCCCTCGCCCAAACACTGCATCTGATCCTTCTTTCTGCAGTGCACTCCTGAAGTAAATTGGTTTCAATTCAATATTATATTATTCTTTCTCCTTTTCTTGAAAAACCCATATTATTTTGTTTTCGGACCGGATAATGATGCACATTGAATACGAATATTTTAATTTCACTCACTGTCACAGTTGTTCTCATCCGATCGATCATCACAGTCCACTTTCCCATCGCAGACAAACTCCTTCGAAATACAATTGGGAACTTCAGTCAATCGGTTGGTTTCCAACTCGCTCCGGCACTTGAACTCATCACTAGAACAAGAGACTGAAATGAACTGAAAATAAAATGGATAACAATTGCCAAACCTGATGATGATTCCAATCCTTGAAATTGCCCGAATAGTGTCAGAATAAATAGCGATGGGGCCATTCTGCCGGAGGGCACTTGAAACAGTTCAATCACGTTAATATTTACAGAGAATTGTAATCGCTTATCAAGTTCGAATAGGAGTAAACAAAATAAATGCTCAGATATTTTCAGAACGAGAAGAAAATCAAAAGAGGATAACTGAAAAGAGAAGAGGACAAGAATTAGAGGATAAAAGAGGAGCGACTTCTATTCATGCTCGATTATGAACGTGCATCCGAAGCGTGGATTATTGTTGTGTATTTAGCTGCCAGTGTGGTATCTATGCCACTTCCGAGGGCGGATGATCGCACAAACTATGGAACTCGCACTCAGTTTGTGAGTAGACTAGAGAAATACCATGCTGATCAGAGGTCTTCTTTCATGGAAGTCTGCCCACTTTCGAGGGCGGGTGATCGAAATCAAAGGTGGGCGTAGATAGAGTCTACTGTGGATAAATATCATACTGATCAGAACTCTGCTTCCATTGGTTTCCATGAGAACAGAGATCTGATTACTCGTGTCCATCTTTTGAGATCACCTTCTGAAAGTACACCAAAGTGGTGGATTAGTTTGATGACTCATCTTACACTTACACCAAAAGACAGCCCGAAGGCAACGACCAACTGCCACTTCATAAATATGTTTCTGGACATCTCCCTTATTATTCATCGATGACGCCTCTTGTATTCCCTTCGAGGCGCGGACACGTCGATCGAGAAGAATGAACTTTTCATGTGCATGCACCCAAATACCAATCATCACTTTTTCTGGAAGTATGATTCATGCATATTTTTGATTAGCTACACAATGACGCCCCTTGGATCCCCCCCTCGGACAGGTCGAAGGGGACTCGAGACAAAAACGAAGAAGATGTGCATGGAAGAGTGGAGTGTTTGCACTCTTGAGAAATCCCCCCTGAGAAGGAGATAGGAGGATGAGGATGTCCCAATTAGAAGGAGGGAAGAGGGGGGGGGGGGCTCACGCTACTCTAATTAGACGAGATCCCCACCCTACCGTGTCCTTTGATTGCTTGTTCTTCGATGACAACTGAGGGAATATTCCCAGGGTGATCCTGTACTCTTTTTTCGGGAGTCGGCTAGCCCTTCTTTGAAGGAGAATCAGTGTTGTTGACCTAGACGGTCATTCGTTTGCTTTAACTTCTGCTCTAAATTCTCCTCTTTTGCTCCTCAAACCGAATCGCTCCTCATCACTTGTCCGCTCAATAATATGTTTTGCTGTCTTGTTTCAGGGAGATGTTGGGGGATGGGATGGGATGGTGATAGTCCACTTCTAGAGAAGAGGGAGAACACACTGTATCCCACTCTCTCCCTCCTCATCCCCTTTCCGAATCCACTCTAGAGATTTCTTTAGTCCATCCTCACCTTTTCTCCCCGTTTGTCTCTTCTCCTTGTACTAATACACACCATTTCTCGTTCTGATTACGACGCTCGATTTCCTTCATTTATTTATTTTTTGTTGTATTTTTTCAGCTTTTTTCACATTGTGAATTGCGCTTAGAAATTTATAAAAAGAAAAATCAATCGATAATTCAGCCGTCGCAGCTACAGTATGCACGACGGCGATGTAGCGCCGAGAGCCGGCATCGTGCAGGCCGGCATTCAGGCGAGGATTATCGATTGATTGGTCCCAATTATCGATCCTTCTCAGGCCGCTCAGAATGGGGTGAATCACAATAACAATCACAAGAGCCCGTCCTCCTGGAGGCGACAACCATTGCAGAATGGTATTTTTAATTAGATATTCTCAAGAGAAAGAAGCATTATTATTCAATTTTACCGAACCGACCTTTCTAGTATTTGTGAAACACATCCTGTTCGTTGTTGAAAATTCGCTAGCTTTCTTTATAATTTGCATCGTCTTTAGGGAAAAAAGAAAATCAATTATGACGATACCGTACTGGCCTACTGCAGGCAACGTTCGCTCGAAGACCCTCTCATACGCTCGATCGATCGTTGCTTCAATCGAAGAGGAGCATGACTCACTGTACACGAGTATGGACGAGGAGGATAGTCTACCGGAGACAACACCGAAGAAGAGTGTCAGTGATTACTCCAAGTTTCTCACTCCCAGATTGCTCGCGACCCCTGGTTGACTACTTTGTCCAATAGCTCTATTGTAATTTTCTATCGTAGTGTCATCGTAGATCATGAGAAACCAGAGCTGGCTGACAATTTTCATTATAAGCTTCGTTTCTTCAAATCTAACTCCGATAGGCACTACATATCTCAGTTCACAAATTATTCCTTACAGATCTCGACTCCTCGTCTTCGTGTATCCGTTGGTCCGATGCCCAATCGAGTGCCCGTCGTGCCTCCCTCTCTATCTGATTACTCCGCCTTCCCCTCCTCACTCAGACAACCCGTCCAGCAGCGGCCACAACAACAACAACAACAGGAAAAACAGCCACGCCGACAGCATTCGCCTCCACAGCAACATCAACTGCAGCAGCAGCAAAAACAACAGGAAAAACAACAACAGCAGCCAATCAATGCTCGGACATCACCTCCACAGCAGAAGAAACCGAACATTGTCTATCTGCAGCAACCAAGGAGCTCGATGGAGCAGATTGAACGGAGGCCTGAGCAGCTCAAGGAGCGGCTGCAGGAACAGCCAAGGTTGCAGCAGGCGCAGCAACCTCAGAGTTCATTGCAGCATCAGAATTTAATGCAACAACTGCAGCAACGAAAGCCCGCACATGAGAACGATCTACAGCAGCCGCGACAAGAGCGGCAGCAGGAGCAGCCGAGGCTGCAGCAACAGCAGCACCGGCAACCCACTCAAGATCAGCAGCCCCGACAGGAGAGGCTGCAAGATCAGCCGAGATTGCTGCAGCAACTGCAGCAGCGTCAACCACCTCAAGAAAAGGATGCGCAGCAACTGCAGCAATCCCTTCCCAAGTACACGGCCACTGAGAAGATCCTGCTCAAGCAGACCATCACCACGATTAGACCACCCACGAGCAATCCCCCGCCTCCGCCCCCTCCTCCCCCGCCACCTACCGCAGTGGTCGACGCCTCCGCTCGGGAGTCGCGCGAGCGCACCGGCGTGCAGTACGGTACCAGGCAGGGTGAGGGTTTATTGATTTTTTTGTTGCAACAAGAAATCGAAGCATGAACGACAATCTATCCACGGTTGAGTATGTATGCACACCGTGAAACGTAACGTGCCGAACACTTGTTAAATATGGAACATTCAGAATCTCGCGCCGTTCCTCCTCCTCCACCTCGTCCTTCCGAAGAGAGCCTACAGCAAGTGAGAAGACAGAGATCGTCCTCCCAACCACCAGAATTGACCAGACAGAGGGTGAGATCTACTTGAGTGAAGTCGAAATATGGCTGTCAGGGTGAAGGCACAGCCCCTTGATCCAGACATAATGGATCATCATGATCATCATTCTATCCTTCCAGCTGCGTGAGTTCACTCAAACATACGAGAATGGATCGAGAGTGGCCCCGTCTGACACGGTATCCGTCGCTTCATCGAGAGGTGAGCTGGAATGGAAGCTTGAGATTTATCTCCATTTCGCGTCATCTCTCACCAGTCTGATATGAGAGAGTGAGAAACGAGAGAGCCTGCGGAATGAAGAGACGGCGTATTTCCGTTTCTTTGAAAGGCGACCTGATACTCATGAAGAAGCGCTTTCTAGTCCAGACTATTCAAGAGCTGCTCTCGTCCCGCTTGAAATTAAAACCACGTCATACGGCGTTCTAACGATATTAACCATCATATATTTCGGTTCTTAAATTCGCAATTCGCTAACCCACTTCCCGTAAACACAATCGAAACCTCGGGTAGGTCACCCTCTCTCGTTCCAATCTCATGTCAATAATTGCGACGTTCTACTCCCTTTTGCTTGTTTGTTCTTCTCTTTCTCTTAGAAGTTGGAATGAAAGAGGGGGGGGGGAACTCTTCTCTAACCAGTAACCAACCACATCTACCTCCATCTCCTCTCTTGATCCATCCACTTTTTACTGCCTTCTATCACTGCCAATCATGCCTCCGACGCCCTTTGACGGTAAATAAACATATGGGAGTGAGAGTGATCGTCTCTTCATTCCACACTTTCTCTCGCCCATCTGGCTGAAGAGAGGATGTGTGGAATGAAAAGACACTATCCGTATTTGAAACTCGAAGTTTGACTCTCTCCAGAATCCCTGCTCGCTCCAACCTAACTTAGAGTCGGAACATGGGGAAACAAACATTAGGTGGCGGACTATAACAGCAAGAATTGAATGAGTTGAGTTTCAGCGAATCTACAACTATTCAGAAACTTTTACCTTTGGATTTCTTCATTCTTTCCGCTTCTAAAAACCACAATAATCGAACAAGCCCTTGTCAACATAAAGCATCTTCATAATAAATACAAACGCGAAACATCTTTACGCGTTCCAACTGATCCAACCATTCCAACTGAAGCGGCTTCCAGATCACTTCCGCGCATTAGTTGGAATTACGTATCTAAAGTAACTTAGTCACTCGTCAGATTCTACTCTCCTTCTCAGGTTCGTCTTCCTTCCTTGCCTCGGGCATTCGTTCCGATCGTACCACTTCCATTCGCAGTCAGTGGGAAGCCGCCTGTGTGAAGGACGAAACGGACGCGAGGGTTAGTCTATTTTATAACGGATTCCAGAAGTTGAGGTGGATTCGATGGGAAGAGTTACGATAGTATTGATGTAAATAAATGAAGAGTGATGGTGATTTCCTTATCTTATCGTTTATTCGGCATAGAAATTCTGTTCAGAACACCGAAATCAACTCACATGCCAATTCAGTTCCAAAAATAGAAAGAAGTTGAATGTTCAAACCAATGTGTCACTGACCAGTTTTTCGTTCCACTCCCTTGTTTGACGACAGATTCATTCCATCAAGGGCATTCGCGTTAGATGGTGTAGATTCGGCATACACTCTTCGCTCTATTCACTCTGGATCATACGCGAATCGATGTTTCCATTGAACGATTTTGCTGATTTTCTGCTTTTTCAGTGCCAAATCAACTCTTCCGTTTTGGCTTCGCTATCATTATTTGACTGAAAGCTGAATGAAAATAACTGAAACTTTTCAGACGGAAGCCCTTCGTGTTTCTCGTTCACGTGGTTACTCCTTCCCCAAGTGGAGATCCAACGACGCCCTCTCTGCTTCACTTGTGGCATCCAACGAGAAGGGTCAGTTCCGGATCGTCTCTTCATTATACTTTCTGTTCAGAAATACGAGAAAAAGTGTGAAATAGAGGATTGTAGGGCCTACCTGTAGCTCAAAATCTACTCTGTGGATTAAATTTCTTTAAATACAATATCTATGTACCATTTGAGCATTCTTGCCGATGATTCTTGCCAAAATCAATGATTCCTGATGATTGTACTAAGTAGTCCGAGTCCGCATTTTTGGGGATCAAATACGGCGATAAATACTCCTCTTTCATGCAGGTGCAGTGCACATCCCAGTGGACAGTCGCATTCCGGAGGATCGACAGAGGAAGATGATACAGACGGAGGTGGAAGCGAGAGAGACAAAGGCAAGGAAGGATTTTATGAGGATTTTATTTATTGTTTAAAATAAATATCTAGGAACAATATCAATGCATAACATATTGCATACGGTTTATGGTTTTGATGAAACACAACTGGCACCTGCTCTTCAATGTTTCAATTTCATTCACGTATGTTTCACGGCACCTGCAAATTCTCGGAAAAGTCGTCAGCATTGATCAGTCAGCTGTTGCAGGCATCACACAAAAAACATCAATCAAATAAATATCACGACAAAACACAGGTGCTGATTCACCGCGAGGCCAATCTCGCTCGCAAGCCCTCCCTGCACAGGGGAAGAAGTGTGGATGCCGTCAATATGCAGGTGAATACCGTGCCCTTATCTTTCCGAATCCTACTGTTACACACTCTGACCATATCCTACCTCAACCTACCAACTTGACCCACTGTAACCCTATCGTATTTTACCGCATCCTACCGTATCCCACCCCAATAAATCAATAATCCATCTCAGCTGGACCATTCTCCATGGTACGACGAGCGGGAGATTCGAGGAGGAATTGAGAGAGAAAGCATCGGAAATTTACAGAGAACGAGAGCCCGATTCGAGACGCCAATTCGTAAGTTTCACTTTTTTTGAAACCCTCCTTCTCGACAACTCTTACAGTTTCTCGGGACAGACTGACAATAAACGCTGAATTAGTTTAGGATGGCACAGCTTGCGAAGGGTGGAAAAAACCTTCCTTTTTACTTTTCCACGATGTATCGCGAAGAATGAGTCAATGGGTTTCGAATCGATCTTTGCTCTGTTCCCTTTGACTCGTTCTCGCTCCTCTCAGTTTGCAATTTCACTTACTGCGCGAGGCTAAAAACGCTGCTCTACCACCTGACAATGTGTTGTTTTCACACAGAAACTCTCGGTGCCAACTGATCGGTTACTCAAACAGACCCTCAGCCATAATCCGCCCCCGTTTAAATCTCTCAGTTCTACTAGATATCTCACTAGTCAGACAATTCAAGAGAGATAACGTGAACTTGAGAGGGTCTAAGCTCCGCCCCCTAACTTCTCACTGGCACAGATTCGACGGCGAACTCCCGTCTCACCTCACCCCAACCACCTCCCCATCCCTCATCACTGCCTGCGGCTACTGCCCATCCGAGAAGACTGATTGTGAGTGATCGTCAACTTCTTTTATTTGGGAATGATTGAGTTAAAAGTTCACGTTCTATGCAGTCAACACTTTGTTTATCACGAAGTCTGCCATGTAGTTCAACTTTCTTTCAAACACTTGGAAACCATTCCTTCAACCGCTAGGTGGAATTACTCCTAGTGGATTGTTAGAGGCTGTGGGTCTCTGAAATTTTTTTTACTGTTTTCCTAATAGCTGGAAGAAACCATAGTTTGATCTTTGATCTCTGCTCATCTCAGATCGACGAGCGTTCATCTCCTCCTTCATCCGATCATCGACTGACTCCGCCCAATCAACCAATGGCTAGAGGTGAGGATGATCTTTGATCTCTTTCAATAATTTGTATCTCTAATTCTTCAAGCTATTATTATTCTGAGCTATAACACTCCCACCTCTACTACGCTATAACACTCCCACCCCTACACGTTTTATGCATCAGAATTTATCGAATGATCTTTGATCTTTGAAGTTGCTCCATCCACCCACCTCGGTGGTTCATCCCTCTCCCTCTCCTCTCGTCTCTCTCCCGAAGAGGCTCGTCTCGTCCAATTCCTCCGGCAGAACGCACAAGTCGCCACGAGTTAGTTTATGATTGTTT
Source organism: Pristionchus arcanus (assembly GCA_900490705.1). Lineage (NCBI taxonomy): Eukaryota > Metazoa > Nematoda > Chromadorea > Rhabditida > Neodiplogasteridae > Pristionchus > Pristionchus arcanus. The sequence goes on along the minus strand of LS487159.1, from coordinate 76,267 downwards.
GGACCCGGGATACAGAGGATTATTGGTTTTACTCGAGCTCTTCGGGTCAAATAGCAGGGGCTGAAACATAATTGTATCAATAGATTTTCCGTCAGTTGCCCGATGCTAGGTAAGCATCAGTGATCGTATTTCCCAATTGACAATATATAAATTTCTGAACCATCATAGCATCATGATGGTGAGTTTTGGACAATTTTTTCTTCAAAATGATTTATGGAACTGTTTGAAATTGCTTTCGTCACCTTCATTGATCGTTCGCAAGCGCTTCGGCTAGAATACCATTTGTGAAACATATTTTTTTCTCATTCTGTGTCATAGTACCCCATATTCTACTCTATATGGGGTACTATGACACAGAATGAGATAATCTTTGATCTTTGATCTCTCCTCTCCCTAGGCCTCGGCATCTCCATTCCTCCCGATCTCATGCGTGACGTCATCACGAGTTATGCCCATTCCGAGCCAGTGCAGAGCATGAAGTATGAGGAGGTAAGCATATCGCTGTTATAAAAAAAGCTTTACTATCGGTTATGCAAGTCCGCTAGTCAACTAGTTACCAATATAATATTGGTAATAGGATTAGTACCTAAAAAAAGTCTCTTCGTGCGCTGTCTGAATAACCAGCGTGTCAGACGTGTCAGCGTAATGAAGAAACGCATGCCTAAAACTGACAGTCGTTAGAAAACGGCATCCGATGAGATTGCCAACTGATCGAATCTCGTCGTTCCAGTTCCCCTCGAGCATGACTTCCTCCTATCGACGCACGGAGATCGTGGCGAGAGACGAACAGGTACCGTAATCTTTATTGACCGTATCTAATCGATACCGTACTCAATGCCCATTCTGTCCAATCAGTTCTTGGCGCAACTGTTATCGCAACCATTCTCCTCTCATTTCGAGTATCTAAAGCAATCGGGCCAACCGATACCGTACTCACTGCCTGCCGTGCCCAATCAGTTATCGATTGCACCTGCAACCACGGAATTTAGCCCACCTTCATTGTAGGAAATTTATCTAAAGAAACACGCAATCAATACCGTACCCCATCCAACCGTACCCACTCTTTTCTCGCTCTCCAGCAGCTCTCCCCGATGGCGTCCTCTACGAGCAGTGACCAACGGTACGCCAGAAGGCCGATGTCGCCCACTCGATTCCCTCGACGACACGAGATCGTGAGAGACGTCCCCGAGAACAGGAAGGAGGCTGCACAGGTTTGAACTTTGATCTTTGATCTTTGATCTGTATTATTTTAAGAAAGTCAATCGGTACGCTATCATTTACCACTGAATAATTTGAACCCTTGTGTGCGCGGCGAAACATATTCATCTCGCAACAGAAATGGTGCAAATGCTAGTGAGAAAAAGTGTTCACATTCCTCTAAAAAAAAGTTCTAAAAAATGATTGATTGTGAGAAAGCGATATAGCGACAAAAAATGTCCTCCCTTGCAGGCGCTCGAGGGCAGATACGGGGCGGATCTTATCGCAGCCGAGATGCGACTACAGAGGGAAAGGGAGGAAGATCTGAGGAGGAGCAGATCGCAACTGGGACTGCCTGATCTGCAGGTGGCAGTATATTATGAAGGGTTATCTAGTACTGACTTTATGCGACAGAGGAGAGTACGGTAGTCATGGACAACGGTATGCGCACTGTGATGAATACTGTAAACCGTTGGTTTGGATCGGCCTGAATAGAGAAGCAATTTGCATGCATTATGTAGACCATTCACAACTGGCTTTGTGCGAACGAGATCCAAATATGTTTCATCTATTTGAGCTGAAAATCTTGAGAAAAAATAATTAGTTCGCAAGAGCGTGTAAAAACATTAGAAAAAACATATTGACTTTAGTTCATTTTACACTTACGCATCCATTCCGTAAACAATACAAGCATGACGAGTTGTGAATACGCCTTATCCAGGATACTCTTCAACTGTGGCGACAGGGTTACCGTGGTCTGTCCACTAACTGCCTCGCCTCTGCAAGCAGCTTCGACCATGGACTGAACCACGTAAGCGACGATTGGGAAACGTCGCCCCACACCACACACAATTTGCAGGAGTTCGGCCGCATGAGCAAGGCTCAATCGATCACGGAGCTGTCCTTCCGATAAGAGTACGGTAGTCACACAACGGATTACGATACTATGCCCATTATTGATGTGTACAATATATTATTATCGAACGATTATCACTGTTAGCGCTAGCACTCCATTACACTCTTTCACAGTTTATGCGACGCCTTTTTTGCTCAAAAAAAGAAGACTATGTGAGAGATTTCGTGTGAAAGGGCAATGATAAATGGTTTATTGATTTTTATCAGTTTCGCTCCTTGTAAAATTGCATTCAACTAGAGCTACACTATGTCATACACTTTGTGAAACTCAATTTTCATGCTCGAGAAAGAAAGAATGCTCGAGAGAAAGAATCTACACCACGTGCCTTTGGAGAAATCCTCGCAAGTCATCTATTTGCATTCGATTCTTCTAATTCAATGATTTCTGCAAGATTCACAAAATCATTTTCGTTCCATTCCTCCATTCTTCACTCATTCTCGACCGATGGATCCGACCAAGTGGGTTGCTTCGCCTTTTCTCGTCCCTCGATCCTATTTCGCACGTAGTCTTCTATGACCTACCGCACCTCTTTTGACCTACTGCGCTTCTCTTGACTTGCCGTACTTCCATGACCTACTGTACTCCTTCAACCTACTGTATTTCTGACCTACCGTACCTACCGTACCTTCCAGGACTCGTGCTCGTCAATCTACCGTGGCAGCGAATGGCTCGCTCGTCGTTCCCTCTGCTGACGTCCATCTGGAGGAGCAAGTTGAGAACTACAAGGTGATAACGGTAGATCTCCATCGAGAACTGAGCTACAGTATCCCTCGATCTGTCGAACACCATAGAGATTTATCGACGACTGAGCTACAGTATTCAATTGTGCAATGTCTGAACGGCCGCTTACACACCCTTGATCTACCATAACTTGCGGCTACTCTAATATCCATCCATTCAGAACTACGTCGAGGCGTCTACTCGCCTCATCGATTCACTCAATCTGTACGAGACGAAGCCTCTGACGATCGTGAGAGATCGCCAATCGTCCCAGTCAATCGTCGCCACCGATACTGCACTGGTGAGGGAGAGGGTACGGTAGATACACCACATCACGCACTGCCGTCTACATACGGTAATCACACTACACATATACAGTAGGCCTCAACCAGCACTCGGAGTGAAAAGACCGCACGTGCTGTACAAGAATGTGGACAAAAATGAGAGGGCGGATTCTAGAAACCTACCGTACCTCATTACCGTACCCATCTGCAGCTCGCTCCCAAACTGGCGCCGATCAAGCTCGCGTCGGAGAGTTTGGCCACCACTTCGGCCGTCCATCGCGAATGGACCGCCCACGAGGTATACGGTAGCTACCGTAGTCCGAAGGGCTACAGTAACCTACCGTATTCCAGTTGGGACACTACGCAAAGACGAAGCCGATCATCGCCAACTACACGAATTGGATGCGCGATCAGGGCGCTCCCGCCATTCAGGTACCGTACCCCCGACCTACCGTAATCCTAATATTGATCTATCGTACTCTTCCACTCAGGAGATTCGAACGATGCAAATGGCCCGCAATCAGTACGATGCCGCACTCGTCGCTCACACGAAAAAGCCCGTCCCGGAGAAGAAGAAGAAGGTGTGACCAGGTTGAACTACCGTACTCCTGACTACCGTATACCGCTGCCTAACTACAGTACCACGCATTACCGTATCGTCTCTTCTTCAGCTCGACCAGACGAAGGACCGCTTCGAGGCCATCAAGAACTCGCTCGTGACGACCAAGTGAGAAAATGATCTTTGATCTCTGATCTCTGATCTCTGCTCAGGTTCAACACAATGGAGAAGACGTACGACGAGCATCGTGAAGTGTGCATCGAGCTGTTCAAGGAGATGGTACGGTATATCTGAGGGGTACGGTAGTCGATTATCGATCCATCTTGTTCAGAAGGCCTTCCACACGAGCATGGTCTCCGTATCCGAGGCTCCGTTCACTTCCCTACTCGGTAGATTGGACGAGGCCGCTAAGAAGAACACGCCAACCATGTCGGAGGAGAAAGTCGATAACAACAACAACAAACCGGTACGGTAGAGTACGGTAGTCCCTGGATCACACCATCCTACTTGTAAGCTCCGGCCCCGGCTGCCAAGGTTGTGAGCGCCTACCGTACCCTTGTGTTATGGTATCTATTGAGTACTATACTTTCAGGCAACACCGATCAAGAAGCTTGTCGAGCCGGCCAAGGACGATGGACAGTACGAGTGTCTGGACAATATGAAGTAAAGGATGTGACCCGGCCGACCTACCGTATACTCCTCACGTCCGATTTCGACAACGAAAATTTCTTTCCTACTATAAACTGTTTGTGAAAGAATGCACAACCGATCGATCGACCTGTCGCATCCCATTACTGCAGTGGAGTGTTGATTGAGGGAGGGGGAGAACCGGATGGATATTTTGATCGGATACGGTAGAATACGGTAGTTGATCTACTCGTATCGATTCGTTCGCTCCTTATCACTCGCTGCAAGTATCTCTGCAAGGGACAAGTTACAATATTAGGAACGAGTCTGATTGGATCGAGGACGAGAGAATGGGCAATAATGAGAGAGTGAAGAGAAAGAAAGCACCCAATGATGATAGGGGAGAGTTGGCCACTTCTATCGCTCTCACTTCCGCTCACCTTTCCTTCCTTTCGCCCATTTCCAATCACTCTCCACCCTTTCCTCGCCTTATCGTATATTTATCAACGCGTGATATTTTAAATTTAATATTAATTAAATTCATCAAAAAGCGATAACAATAATAATATACCGTATTCAAAATCCGTTCGCGCGAAAATTACTGTGGCTTCCGGAAATCGACTATTTTTTTTGCAAAACTACAAACTTCAAGTTTGCAAATATCGATTTTTATAGCTTATTTATTTTAGTTTCGCCGTAATTTTTGCTCATCTCGTTGATCGCCGAAGTCTCGCGTGTTTAGTCAATGTTCTTAATCCGATTTCTGCTTGGTTCCTCTTCCTCTCCCCCGTTTCCTTAATCTCACAAATTCTTGACATGCCTCTAGAGTTGTTCCCATTCGCTCGCGGTTTTCACTGTTTTCATGGACTTTCCTCTTCCTCTTTGCACACAATTCATCGCTCGTCTCTATCTACGCGCCCAATCTAGACCCAGAGGTGACTAATGGTAATGAGAAGCCGGGGTCTCAGGAGAAATCGCGGGGTGTGGTGGGTGGATTGACCTCCTCCTCTTCCTCAGCCCTTCAATTACCCCTGGTTGACAGACTTGGCAGGGACAGGAGAGAGGGGAAGAGAGACGAGAGATCGATCGTGACTGGTCACTCAAGAGAGAGTGGAAGAGAGAGAGATGGACAGTGGGAGGGCAGAGAGAGCGTAGAGGGTCAGACGAGTGAAGGAGAGAACGCCCCGAAAGGGATACCCTTTAGGCGCTTTTATGCTCGCGCTTAGTACTCCTCGAGAGTTTCAACGACTTTGTGGCCATTTCTAACAGCTGGCATCACAATTCCCTCATTTATCCATAAGCTGCGTGAACGTTATGGCGAATTCTGCACTCTTCGCGTTTGTTTGTTGCTGTTTATGACTATATTTAGCGCGCATTTCCGCTTTTCTTATCGTTAAAAGCTCGTCATTCCTTTATGATATCGTTTGGACGTGCTCATCCTTTTGCTTTGCTGAGTTTATGCGAACACGAGACGCGCTCTTCGTTTGCTTAGCCTTTTCACTCGCGGGCGAACCTAAGCAAGCCGTGGGAAGAAATGTCGTCCCTCCTTTTCTTTACTAAATGTGATCGCTTCTACTACGATTTCTTCTCGCGCCGTTGATATTTTATTAGATGTAAACATTTCGTCAGTGACTAATGTCTGCTCAAGACGCTTTCCCCTCATCTGACTCATATTTCTGCTTGGTTTCCTCGGCTCAGTTTTCGCTTTGCCTGTTCCTCCCTTTCTCGGTATTTTGACTGTAATCCCGTCTGGCTTCCCATCTTCTTGGAACTGTTAAATATATGGATATCGGGACTTCTTGGATTTTTGGACCAGGTAACAACCGCTCTGGATGTGGAAGAGATAAGGAATGAGAATGATAGGGAGGGAATACTCTGCGAGAAAACGTTGGGCCAAAAATCGAAGAAGTGGTGGATATCGTAGGAAATAAATCCGTGGGTATAATGGAAGGAATCTGCCTACCCCAAGGGCATAATAAATTCATCCTTCGCACTGGTCAACCCATTGTTCGTTTCCCCACTCCAATCTTGTAGTGTTCACTCTCTCCCTCTCCTTCCTTCTCCCCTCCTCAGTATCCTCTACCCTAGTACCCATTCATTAATTCGCGAGTGGTCGTACACGACTAATTGAAAAATTAGCGATGCATGCCATGGTGCTGATCATATCTCCCAGTATTCCCGATGTATTTATCATTTTCTTTCTCTGACTGGCGAGAGATAAGGATAATTGAAGAGACGTTGCTCGTATTTCCTAATGACTTCCTGTGATCTTTGGCTGATGTGTTCATTGGGAGAGATGTGACTTTGTCACCTTTCCTCCTCTCCCTTTCTTTCTCTCTTCATTCATTCACACATATGGGAGTGAATCAATCACGAAACACCGATTGATACAATACTCTATCGATTCATTCTCTCCCACGTTCCCCGCATTACGATTGCTCATTTATCATGGCGCTTCTTTGTTGATTTATCTTATCATTTAACAAGCTGATACTGATAATTTAAATGTCTAGAGGGGATAGTGGTGATAAGGAGGAGAGGGGAGTGGACGGGAGTTCCTCTTCTCTCTTTAATGACGAGATCATGGGAAGGCCAATCGATTGTAATCAATTGCAGCCATTCATTTGCTCGTCTATCACTCAGCACGTATAGGGAAACAGTCTAGAGTATAGGAAAGGGATCGTAATCTCGGGGTCTCGACATCGATCAATCTTCATTCATTTTGGTGGCGCGCCGCAGCGTACTCTAGAGGAGGGGAAGGGGGGGGGGTAGTGCCAAATGAGCCCCTCCCCCTCCTCTCCCTCTCTCGCGTGTCCTTATCGAATAGTCGGAAATCCCGTCAAGAGAGGAGCGAATCGTATCGATGATTAGCGACAATTTGGTAGACAATCTGAACGCTGTGAGAATTTGGGGGAGGGGGAATTGGGAACAATGAGTTTCATGTAGGCACTGGAGAAGAAACATTTGTGTTTCACGCATCCAATAGATTTCTTGGTAACTGTAAATTGGTGATGAGTACATGACATGCCCTTGAACATAATGAATTATGAAAACGCTCGCTATTGAGTTTCACACCTTGATCACTCTGGGGCGAACGGGTGTTGGGTTGATGAGTCGCGGTCATGTATTCCTACATTCCCATAACCCCTAAAAACGAATAGCGTCAAAATTGAGCAGCAGTTCTCCTAAATTAGATTGGCCGTCCAGTGTATCGGAGTGAGATTGCAACTCTTCGAGCATGTGGTAGAGAGGAGGACGAGTAGTCAATTCAACCCCATCTGGCGCCCCTCTCAATCTCTCTTTTTTCCTCCCTCCCTCCTCCCAAGCTGAAATCGCTCCTCTAATAATCGCAGCGGACTTTAATCATGTGGACGCGAGGCACAAAAAAGCGACAGATCTTGTGAGATGGACGGGGGTCAAAGTCACTCGATTGTGTCATAAGAAGAATGGTAGGAATGATTCGTCTCCCTTCCTTTTCTTTCGTTCCGTTCGCTTTTCTTCCCTTCATTCACTCTCGTTTACCATTCCCCATTCATTCTTCTCTCCTCGCATTTCAACTCGTTTCGCGCCCCATTCGGTTCGGGAACCATGATCGGGGTGATCGATTGCTTATCGTACTTATTTTGAGATTCCTATTTCAACATAACGCCAACTATACTTGCACGTTCATGCGCAATTAGCTACTGTACCTATTCATTCGTTATGTTCGTCACTTTGCCAATATATTGTACAATATATTCAATATACAATACAATACAATATACAATTCAATACAATATATTCAATATACAATATATTCAAGGAAGGACTATTGCGAAATTAGTTCTCTGCAGTATCTCATCTGTTTCGTGAAACCATAATGCTCCTACCGTACTAATTCGTGCATGTTCTACAATAACCTTGCATTATGATACTCTTCGCGATTGCATTACATCTTGTTAAATCGCGCATATCCAATAATTATCGTCTAATCAATCACTAATCTGTAGCTCGTGCTCCCATCTGAATCTCGCCCATCGTCATTAACGAAGTGGGCGATCGAGCACATTCCCTTCGATGAGCAGAAGCCCACGACGACTGACCACGACGGGACAGGCGGTCGACCAATAAGTGAGCTATTTATTCGGGGAAATTACGTACCATGAAAACAGTGCGCATGGAACTCATTTGTAGAGTAGTTTGGGTACACATTTTTAATGAAGTAAGCAGAATTTGGAGCGAGTTGTTTCCCTGTAGTTCTATTAAAATTTAATGGAGTTTCGGGAAAGGATTTGGAAACCATTAACAACTTGGACACCACTAGCGTGTAGAACCCAGTGTTGAGCATCTTGACCTACTCCACTCTCATGTAAATGTGTTCTCTAGTGGGAAGAGTGGGTGAAATACTGTGCAGAAAGAGGAGAGTACTGCCGGTCAAAGTAGACGAGAGAGTGCACGAAACGAGGAGAGTGCGTTTCTCCTTGTAGCATTTCGTGTTCAAGTACACTCATTCCCGACTATCCTCTGGAGACGGGAAGAGGAGGAGGGAGGGGAGAGGGGACAATACTAGCCATCCCAATGCTCATTCGGCCCCGTTGACCAACCACCCTATCCACTCCCAGAGAGGGTTATGAGAGGGGGGAAGCAATCTCCATTGAGCATGAGCCTAGGCAGAGAAAGAGAGAGAGCAGGGAAAAGGGAGAGACGGGCGGAGTATTGCGGACGAGATTAGTACAGAAGGCAAGAGAGCGTGTTTGCATGTGTTAAGCTTTCGAGAGGGGGGGGGGGAATGGGAGGGAAATGGGAGATGAGAGGAAGACCCCGACGATGAACGGAAGAGATCAGTAACCCGACAGCAACACAGAAGGACCTCCCTGGAAACAAGGGAGATTGCGGTTTCAGGGGTGGATGTTAGGGCAAGGAGACTCGTTGTACTTAGTATTGCTAGGTTACATAGGGATTTTACTTGCTGGAGTATTGGTAAAAGTAGGAGGAAAGGAGCACTGTTAGCGCTTTCAACTGTGAGAAAATCAGTAGTGAAAGGGAGCGGTGAGATGAGAGGGCTTGAGGGACGGCAGGGGCAGAATAACTGTGAGGACTGTGAGGGGAACGAGGGAGGGGGCGATAGGATGAGAGGTGTAAAGCTAGATGATGCTTCTTTTTGCTCGCCCCTTGAGAGTGAAGAGTCGCACTCTTCACTGAGCATGATCTCTCACTGGCTAGACGAAGCGAGAGAGTGTGGAGATATAAGAGAGACAGAACTATGGAGAAGAGTGGACAGAGAGAAGTGACAACTGGTGGGTGATAGGATACGTGAGAGCAATCCCCCCTTCCATCCCCGAGGGCTACTTCTAGGATCACGATGACCCTCAGCGATTGAAGTGATCACTAGCCGGTTAGACAGTGATAGACCTTGTGAGAGGAGAGAGTTTGAGGACTGGTGAGATGAGAGAGGTATAGGGTTACAAGAGTTACATCAGGAGGTTTTAGGTTTATGCGGCGTGTTGTTAAGAGTCGGATTGTTATTGTTGTTTGTATTTTTGTAAATGTTTTGTTAATTAAATAGCGCTTCTAGACTTTAGTGCCCATAGGCCCAAAGGGACTCATTTAATCGCGCGCTGGCTCATTTTCTCACTAGTTAGAGCGCGGTCTTTGGTCACTTTGGGCGATTTGTCAATTAATTAATAATTAGATTAATTAAGATAATAATGCTGCCGCCGGTCGCGGTGTCGAAGACGAGACGGAAAGAGGAAGGAATCAGATGGACGACAGCGATGATCATCGTCGCGTGTTGTGAGTTACATTTTACCCCTTTTTTTATAGATTTTGAAATGACCTCGTGGATTGGTGTCTCGGGGATAATATGAATAACAAAAATACTCTTAGAAAACGTCACGAGTGGCAGATCTGTTTTGAATAAAAATCTTATAGAAATCGGAGTACACACCTGGTATTTTTGAGATTCATACTGTCTATGTGGCCGGGACAGTTTATGTGGCGGTGATGAATACTCGCTTTGCTCTTTAATACTCTTTAATACTCGCTCTTTAATACCCCACAAAAATGATAAAAAGCTTCACTATTCGTTCCCAAGTATAAATTCCGAATCTGCACTTGCCACTTTCGCGCTCCGCACTTTTTATAACCTGAGACCATTGACTTTCACTTCAATTGATCCTCCGGATATCTCGCTTTAAAAAATTCAACACATCATCAATTTCAGACGCCCTGCACACCGTCGAGTGCACGTCGTCATCAGAGATGGAAGAGGGCGGAGGAGAGGGAGAGATGATGGAGGGAGGAGTCATCGGGAATGGAACATGGCCAATGACGGCGGATGAGCTAGGTTAGTTCGCATTACACTACCAAAATCGATATTATCCCGATCAGACAGGTTAAGCGAAAAGTGTGACACAACACGAAATATACTACTTTCGCATTTGTGTAGATCTCATCAACCGTACTCCTACTAGCTTAGTAGATCATATCTGTGAATCGGGAAACTTCAAGGTGATTGGGTTTTTCAAAAGTAATGCTGAGTCCAGGATAGATCATTGATGCTAAAAGCACGAACATTCATGAGATGCGTGAAACACAAATCTTACTTGTCGGAACATATTCTCTATCACGTCATGATTTCACCTGCGGGATATTGTATATTAAAGGGCATACAAGAGACTGATCGGAAAAGTCAAGACCACAAGTATCCATATGACGTGTGAAACACATTGTTTCCTCCTGACAGTGAGACATTCCAAGGGACTGTATTTCCTAATAAGCCCATTACAATGTACAAAAATCAATAAATGCGCTCCTCAGGTATTCCCCGATGCGAGACGAACCACGATTGCGTTGCGAATGGCGTGTGCCAGAAGGGAAAGGACGGCTACGGAAGGTGTTTGTGTCCCGGCAGTTGCCCCTCTCGTGAGTTTCTCTCCATTGATTGGGTACTTGCAAGGTTCCCGAAACTTTCAAATATTGGAGGATTTGTGAGATGTTCATCGTAGTCTGTGAAAACTGGTTATTTTACATGGTCTGTGATCCGTAGTCTTTGTTTCCAGCATGAGTTACTCTTTATTGATTTGCAATATGTCATTCGCAGTTTGTGTTTCAGAGGTAGTAGTTAGTTTGATGAAATTCGTGCTGAATGATGGTAGAACGTCTTTTTTCTGATAAAAAAATAAATTAAGTAGAACGATCGGCATCATTGGTGCTTCACGAGTGGGATATTCAAGCAAAATTATGGGATTGGCAATGACATTAACAAGGGGTCTAGGAAAAAAACATCAACAGCTAACGATAGCTTTCTGATGAGAATGTTTTCAAGAAGGTTCGAGGAATCTAAATATTAGATCCATGGTTAACTTCTTCGTCGTAGTAAAGCTACTTTCACGCTTCACGAATGCATGATATTCCGGTGAAATCATTCATGGCGATAAGTCGCAATCCTCTTCGAATATGTCACTCCTTCCATAACAGAAAATTCGCTCTTGAAATATAGAAGTGCGGGATATTTTCAGAACGTAGAAGGAGATCAACCATCCCATTGCAGACATTCCTCTCCGCTGTCGTCAGTACGATCGATATCGGAAGGTGGAGAACGCGTGCCTGATGATGGATGAGAACTACACCAAGAGATTCACCCTCCACCATCCCGTCTGCCATGCGGTGAGCGGGGTTGTTGTTGTTATTGTTTTGACGGTTGAAATCTGAGACTCGGTAGGATTTTTTTTATTAATGTTGGAAGAACCATCAACAATCGAATCGTCTCAAAACATCATAATGGTGATGTGAAGGTGAAACGGGGATGTGCAAGGGTTTTTCATGTTTTTTTTGCGTACAAGCAGCGACTATTGACAATATTGAAATCTACGATATGAGTAGAAGTTGTGAAGCGTTGTTGCGAATGTGTGGAATGTTCTGAGGGAAAGACAATCTCCGTGCTTCTCGTTGCAGAGCAGTTCGTACTCTTGTGACCCTGCCTTTGAATGCCACCATCGAATCAATCACTCCTCACAGGAGGCTCGATCGATCTTGATCGCTGCCCACAAGCTGATAATAGATTCCATTGCATTACAGGGCAGTTGTGCGTGTCCTCCGATGTTCGACCCCTCCGCCCTTCCCACTCGATTCAATACGGAGCAGAAGATGCTGCCCATTAGATGCGATCGACGTGAGTTGACATTCTTCGATTTATCGAATGATGGATGCCATGGGGCCAGTTGTATGGAACGAGTGAAACTTCTATAAACACGTTTTGATGGGTTTGTTGGACAAGAAACAGTGCACAAATTAGATAGGATTGCCAGTTACCAAGTTGTATGGAACTTGAAACGTAGACGTGCCTGATGGGATAAATGGATGGGGGAAAAGAGGTGAGTATGGAAGCGGGTAATCTATTGAGTTGATTATCGGTAATATCAGCGAGGAATTTAATGTTCTCAGTTGTGTACAATGGCTGAAACGTGAGAGAATGGGTGGTATGTTGAGCCGGGCAGACAGGAGTTATTAAGAGAACGCTTGTGACCTGTTTGTATAGACCAATTGAAACAAGTATTGAATTGTTTCTAATAGTGATACTCTACATGCAATTGATGACAAATTCCCTGATTGTAGAACATTGAAACCATAATTTAATTATTTTCTCTGACGAAATCACCTACTATCGAAACTGGACGCACTTCACGGCTGCTTGAAACTCGTAGTTACAATGTGAATCTTAATTGAATTCTTTATTCTCTCAGGCGAGATGAACGTGAAGATCCTCGCCCATCACTCTCCCTCCGTCTTCCGAGGGGCGGAGCTGACCCTGCTATGCTGCACGAATATGGATCCGAGCAGGATCGTGGAGTTCTCAGCGGTGAGCGATTTGATGATTTAATTTTATGAGGAGTGCGGTTTCATGAAGGGAACAAGGTGGGGTGGAGGATCAATGTTTGATGTAATGTTGAATAGTGGTTGAATCTACACGAATGGACCCGATCAGGATAGCCAAGTTCTCGGCGGTGAGCGAATTGTAGATGTTATTTGTACGAGGAGTGATGTTTCATAGAGGGTACAAGGTTGGGAGGAGGAGCGTTGTTTGATGGGGTGCTGATTGTGAGCATTATTCGTATAAATATTATATATTACAAGTTTAACAATCAAATCGAAGAGAATAAAAGTTAGCGGTAGTCGTGTGAGTGTGGTTTCACGGATGATATGAGCATAGTAGATTTGATGAGGGTTGATTCTTGTCTGTTCCTTACCTGGATTAATTTTAATAATTAAACTATTATTATTTCTTCGCAGGTGCAATTCATCCAGAACACGACGATCGTGCGCGAGACGACGTCGACGCCCTTTGATGATGTGAGATTATTGATTTATTGATTATTGATTTTATATTTTGACCCTAAGATGGGCACAAGGTGATACGCAAAAGAAGTACGGTGGACCGATTAGGGTTTAGATGTCCTTTGATGATGTGAGATTATTATGTGGTATTGTTCGGCAGATGCACGACGCATTAGATTCGTAACGAAATTGTGCATAAGTAGTGAAGCTGAAACATGATTTTAAATGGCCTCAGACGGTTTAAAATTTAATTATTATTATTTTCTTCAAGATAGCCGATAACACATCGCTTTCTGAATGCGGGGGTTAAGATATTGGAGATCTGAAACACTAGGGTGACTAGGGAATTAGGAAGTAAACTGCTCGTCGATGGTGCTGATTAAAAAAAAAAGGATATGTCTGATTGATCTATATGAGCGGCCAATTAATAGTATGAAGTAGAAATGAAACATGGAAGTAATTTTTGTGAAATATCAGATTTCGACAATCTACGATAATGTAAGTAGTTTGATATTTGTTCGTTGCAATAGTGTGATAACTGAAAACTCTCTGTAATCTAGTGCTGACTAACTGCTGTCGGTAGTTAGTTGTGCTAGAGACAATGATTATGTCTGCTTTATCTAATTCGTTATGATAAAAAAATATTAATCTTTACAGATGCACAAACGCAACTCGCTGGAGCGTCTCTACCCGCAATGGTGCTGGATACTGCGGATCACGAATGCGCAATTCGCTGACTCTGGCACTTACTCATGCAGTCTCAAGATGGGAAGAGGAGAGGAAGTGGAGGACAAGATTACGGTAGTTGTCAAAGGTACGTTTTTTTTTGCTAAAAAATTCCTGGATGTTTGATGTCTCGAAAGTACTACATTATCCTTGAAAATGTTTTCATGACAATGCGAGAGCGTTTAATCTTGCAATTAAAGTATCAATTCATTTATGCTCCAATTATCCAACTGATGATTGCCAGGCGCACAGCTGTTTCATGAAATCTATTTCCGTCCCATGAAACGCCTTTTGGTAATGGTTTGAGCTTGCGGTCTGTAAGAAATTAAAATCAGCAATCGTGTAAAAGCTACTGTAATCCCTCCCATTCCCAATATCTGACAACCCCTTTCAGAGCGCCGACTAGGCGCAATTCTCCATCCCATTCGTCATCATTCCTCCCATCGTTCCTCCTCCATTCCCACTCTATCCAATCTATCCGCTTCCCTGTCTATTCCCTCCGCCCCTCTTGAGTCTCCTCCACCTCCTCCTGATGAAGAGACCTTCCATCGCGAAAAGAAGAATCGACCCACCTCAGGTTATCTATCGGTCGAGTACCGTAACCTCGTCGTGGTGGTGTGCTCCTATCGTGCGCTGCTTTCTGTCATTTCCAAATGATCGCCCGCCTTCTATTCTATCCCCTCCTTTCTCTTTCCGTGACCAGCAGTGTTGTCGTGATTGGTCGAGCGCATGCGGATTAGGGATGGCTTGGCAAAGATACTCTAAATGAGAGTAATTCTTTTGCCAAGCAATCCTGATGTGGATACGGTAATCGAGAGTGGGATCACGAACTGATTTCATTCCAGCCCCTCGGAGCATCCAGGACTTCAACGTTACGACGAATACGACGTTCGCGGAGCTGAGTTGGACGAGGACGGACGTCGAGCCGCCTTTGGTTATTGATCTGAGGTGAGAGAGGGAATTGGGTTCTTTGAATTCATGCATTCACATGGCGGGTTGCGCACTCTTCATTCGGTCGTGAACCATCTTGAGCATTTATCTTTGGCCTGTGTACTGTGTCCTAGTCAGAAAATATTTTGAAGGATATCTGGAAATAAGATGATAGCTTGTTAGTTTTATTTTTGTACGCGAATAATCGATCAGTAATTAGTTCTCTCTAGTAAAACATTGCTATTGAGATATCCGCGACACGAGAATTTACCTAGTTGCAAAATTGAAATTGGAAGCGATCGATTTATTGATAGTATTGAACAAATCCTACCGATACATTGATGTGCAGTAGGAAAGTAGATTATTATGAACTGCCTGAAACCTAAAACTGAAATGAATTGAGGGGATTGGCAATGAATTCACCCTCATTGCAGACTGGTTCGTCGCACGGACAGGGACGGGAAGGAGGTGTGGACGATGAAGAATGCAACGTCGCCTGTGGTCATACAGGTACGAGGGAATTGGGATTTCGGTTGAATGAACCTTGGTGGGCGCAGGTTTCACGGTGGGTATGTGAGTAGAGCTGGATGGGAATGACAATTGCAACGCCATTTATTACTCAAGAACCAATTATTGCGATTAATGTACATGGTTGATTTGTGTATCGCCGTCAGTTAACCTGATTTATCTGTGTTTCACCGTTAGCCGATCACCCGGGTCAGGCATTCGGTTGGATTTGCCCTTTGTATCTTTGAAGAACACACAATATCTATTCATACAGCTTTTCACGGTGTTCGATTATGTGTGAGTATGTTGATCTTTGATCTCTCCCTTCTCAGGACCTCCGTCCGGCCACTCCCTACACGATCTTCGTCTCGGTCGTTGATGGGCAATCGGAGCCCTACAAGTTCTCCCAGAACTTCCAGACCAAAGACGCACGTGAGTTACTCTTTTTGTTAAGCGCACTATCATTCAGCAACGCTCTCTCGTCAGTCGGAGAAGCGAGAGAGCATAGGAAAATGAGAGAGACAGACAATTTTTTAAAAATAATACTAATGGGGGATTGGAGACAGGGTTCAAATGCTCAGGTGATAATACTCGAAATGTGGTGTGCTTTTCCGAAATTTTCAAATTTTTGGGCGTAAGGAGGCTAGGTTTCGGGTAATCTGCACTGATTTCGTGGAATGGTGGCATTCATTTCTCTAATTTTTGTTCAAATTGGCCTAAAAATGTGGCATGCATTGTTCCTTTCGGGAGCGGTATTTGATCTCTGATTGGAGTTGCAGATAGGGGAGTTAGTTGGAAAGTGCAGGAGGATCTGATCAGTGGAAATTTGGAACTCGAAAGAAATAATGTTTGACCCGAGGCTGAAGGACATCAGAGTCGCATGATCTCGTTATGTGTCTGGTAGCGCAGCTAGTTTCGATTAAGAAGCCTCCTTAAGAAGCCCAAAGATATCTATTCTGAAAACTATTCAGCCACCATACCGCATTCGTGCTTCACGTGCTAGAGATAAGATTGAAAATTGTTCTGTAGTCGATAGTCTGTGGCTATTGTATTGAAATAACACTAAATGAATAAAATAATAATAATAACAATTATCCTTCAGGCCCTCACGCACCCAAACCCGAGGACGTACGTGTGCAATGGGAGGAGAGTGGAGGGCAGTTCTGTGAGGTCGAATGGAGAAGTCCCCCTGTGAGCAATGGACGAATAACCAAGTATTATGTGAGTAAAGGGAATATGTTTATCCGATTAAAGTCACAGTGAATTCCTGAAGACTAGTTGTGGTTGAAACGAGAATGTTGCTTGTTATTTGAGTCGCGTTTTAATAGAAGGATTACGAAGTATTATGTGAATGAATAGAGACGATTTCGCTTATATTGAAGAAAGCTTTACTTATAGTACATGATTTTTTGCTGAAACGAGATTGCTATATGATATTTGGGTAGATTGTGCCAGTAATATGCATTGCTTTAATATTATTGACGGTGTAGAGAACTCGCCAAGATATGTGGATGTTGAAACCTGGATGATACTAGTATTTCCATTGCACTAAACAAGTTGGTCGGTATTAAATGCAATTCCAACTCTGCCATCTTTAGCATATTATTGAAACCGATTCTCCGCTGGTGTTGACATCATGCATTGATTCGAAAACTCATAGGCCGATTATTTTCGCACCTAACTACTAGATGCATACATCTACAGGTTGTAGTACGACTCTAAAATCGCTTGAAGTGTGTATCATAGGTGCCGACAACACTCCCTTACCCGTGTGTCAATGATGTTACACTCCCTGGAATTTCCTTAGGAGCCTATGTGGATACACCTTTTACCTTTACCATTACCTTCCTGCAGGTTCGCGTGGAGGGTTCCCTTCGGACGATCGCCCCGTCTCTCGATGAGATTCCCGATGGAAATGGAGGCGCGCCCCTCCACTTCCCACCCCCGAAGGAGGACAAATGCGCCAATTATGACACCAGCGAGAACGCTGATAAGGGTGAGTGAACAAGGGTGACAGAGAAGGATGGACAGGATTGGAAACATAGAAGGATGATTGGTTATGAGGGGACGATGAAACTGGGAAGGGACGGATAATATGGACAAGACTGAGCGGATCAGATTAGAAACGCAGGAGGAAAGTTTTTATAAGGGAAAGTTGAAACGAGTAACATACAAGTTAGAAGAATGAGTGGATGCTGGGAGAATAGGGATGTGGAAGAGATCAGAAATGGAGAAGCAATCCTGATTATCCGAGGAACATGTAGCACGAATAGGAAGGTTTTGATGAATTGAGATTTTACACAGAAATGAAGTATAAAGCTGTATTTGAAATGTTCTTTCCTTTTTGAGAGTAAACCAAAACCAAGAAGACTATTAGCAACAGAGAAGAATGACATACATGAGGTTAGGTTGGAACCTGAATAGAGCTGGTTTGTTGATGAATTGAGATAGCGTTAGACGTACGATGAAATTCCATTGCCAACATAGATTGAAGTGTCTTACGTAGAGCAGCAGGAACAGAAATTGGGCTGTCCAATTTTAAAGTATGATGGCAGGGAATATTAATTTACATTCCAATTACAGGCGTGAACCCGGTGGAGTACCCGTACGACTTCTTCACGTGCAAGTACGGCCCGCTCAAGGTATTACTTATTATTTTGTTATTTAATTAATTTTAAAAAACATTTAAACTACCGTATCTACAGTATCCTTCTCGATCTACATGCGTGTGTTCTACAGTTCTTTTTCTCGGTTTAAGAGGTTAAACTCATAATCAAATTGATTATATGTTTGCAGCCGAACCGCAACTACTCCGTCTCCCTCTGGGCGGAGAACAAGGCGGCCCGATCGCTGCGCGTCAACTTCACCAAGAGTTGCATGACGGACTACGCGGAGGTTTGTAGGGGGGGGGGGGGTGAAACGGAAATATAATGAAAAAATATTTTAAAACGGGTGCTCGGATTAAATCAAAGTAATGACAGATTATGCGGAGGGTTTTAGGAGGTGAAACGGAGATGGAGTGAAATTGATTATATTTTGTAATAAAATTAGGTTGAAGCATACTGGGTAAAATCGGATTCATATTTGCTTGAAAGAGGTTGTAGTAACATTGAAACCTCAGTCATCCAAGAAGTAGGATGTAGGAAAAGGATGAAATCTGGCTCTGTCAGCTAACATTGATTACCGTAGGAAGGAAAAGGAATTCATAGACATAGAGACGAGCATGATGGAAGGCGATGATTACCGTTTCTGGGATACGGTAGGCGATAACTAATCAATATTATTTCCAGCCCGACCAAGTGGACATTCCGCAGACGAGGGACGCCCTCAACAACACTCACTTCACTCTGAGATTCGACAAACCGCCCAAGGAGACGAATGGACCCATTTCGTGAGTGTTATTACATGTATGAATGTGGAGGAACGAGTACATTGACTCACTGTCAGCAGAAGAATTGTAGTAGTGGAGGTGAAACAGGGACGTGAGAAGGGAATTAGCAATTGAAACTCATTTTTGTGAGTATTATAGAAATAGTTTATTCAAGACGATGGGGAAGTCCCATTGTGCGGGAAGCTATTTATCTGTATTTGTGCTGGAGGTGAAGCGTAAAGGTGATAGGTGCCAGGTGATGAGATTGTTGGATAAATATTCCAAGCAGTAATGTTCGTAAAGGCTGAGTGAGACGGTTACAGTTGCATTCTGTGAGTTGTTTTGTATCGAACTGTCTCCTGGTGGGATCAATGTTCGAATACAGCTGAAACGCAAATTAAATGAGATTTATTTTGTACATTTTGGGATTACGAATGATCGCGGAATGGCATCAATATGAAATCCTGGTTGAGGTATTGTACGTGAGTTGAAACTTGAATGTTGAATGATACATTAGATCAGGACACTGAATTATAGTAGCGATAGGAAGCAATTCATTGGTTGTATTTTGTGATAGCTGCACGCGCCAGACCTATTAATGTGTAGGGGGCCATGATAAATTCTTTAGGCGATGGTGAGACATGAAACTACACGGTAGAAAAGAGTGATTATTTTTATGGAGATGTAAACCTACCAATATTGCAAATGCAATATGGCGTAATGATTTATGCAATCGCTGAAACGCCGGTTTTGCAAGTGGTCGAACATTCCTGAAACGGGTGTTTGAGAACTTTCGAGTAAAAATCGCGTTATCAGCTAACTGTGACGTCATCTCCCATCCTTCAGATGCTACTACATCGCCGTCGTGCCCCTTCCTGGCAATGTCTCGATCGATACGATGCCATCGAGTAGGGAGATCATCATGGACACAATGGCCAATGCTTATGCGAACAATCTGCATGGGAATGCGGTTGAGAGCAAGAGGTGAGAATAAGTATTCTTGAAATGACCTAGGAAAGTGAATTTTGTTGAATGAGCTTGATGTTAGTTGTGTGTTGATTCATCCATTGAAAAATGGACAAAGGGTTGGATGGCATGGGCGAGTGTGCAAGAGATGAGAAAATCTCGTTCAATTGATCACTTTTCTGATACTGAGCAAGTGGATTAGGTGGAATCGATCGAGTGCTTATTGTCAGTTGATGAACCATACGGTTAAGAGAATGGAAAGTAGTGCAGTTTAAAGTGAAGAACATGAATGTAGCATTGTTTGTTGGGAATCAGCAGCGTACAACTTATTGCTATGCGAAGTTCAAACTGAATATGAGCTGAGGGTGGTGCACGAATGAACCGGGTGAGGGAATTCCCTAACAATATGAATCGGTTCACTGCTCAACGGCGTAAGCACAATGTTTGATAAAGACCCATTGATTGATGAGAGGAGAGTGAAACCTACAAGTGGATTGATCAAATATATTTGTATTTATGAAAAAGTAACGAGGGAACGATCATCGTCTACCGAACACTGGCAAATCTATACAGCTACTGTAGCGCGAATCCCACTGCTAATAAACATTTTATGTTTTCCAGATATCTCGCATACATTGCCGAGTCGTACTCTGATCTGCCCTACGAGACAATCATCGGAGATGGGCAATTGAGTGAGGGAAGCACGAATTGCAGTCTCACGTTAGTTTCCCGTTTCCTTCTTCGGAGCAAGTAGAGAGTCTCGAGAAAGAATCGAGATTGGCAGTTTTTGTATGCTGCAGCAACTAGTGGAATGCAAGTTGCACGGGAAATATATTGTCTGAATGAATTGGGTTTTAGTCAATAGGTGAAGATGCTCGAATGGTGAAGCACATAAATTGCTCGCCTGCCAATGGCTACTGGTGTGAAATTGTTTCCCAGTAGGACTCGGGTAGCAGTGGTTGGTGGTAAGAAGAGATGTATGGGAGAGCCAATAACTGCCACCAATAACTATAAAAGTATTTGAGTCGAAAAATAAACAAAATGATCAGCAGAAAATCGATAACTCTACCGTACGCTCCCCCTCCTGCAGGTATCTCGATCGATTCCGTGACGAGGACGGCCCTCTGAGGACGGGGCTGAAGTACACTGGATTCGTCGTCGTGAGAGTGGATAAGATTGGAAGGACTGATGTGAGTGCAGTTGTTTGTTTTCTAGTCGAAGAATGAGGCGAATCGACAATGACTACAACGATGGGCATTTGGCAGATTAGGGTAGCGCAGATTCAGCGGGTGACGAAATATGCTGAGATTCATAAATATGGGTTATTTATAACCGATACGACCAGAGAATTATTGCTGCTGACATGCTGTCTATATTTGATTTGTTTGAGTAACCAGAATTTTGCTGGTAGCTTGGTTAATATTTGATTTTTTCATCATGCCGATGAGTTGTATTGTTTAGAACAATTCGGATGGGACTTGAAACATTCATGCCACACGAGTTCAGCGAGTGATTTATTGTCCAATGAAATTGTCTTTCCAGGAGCCGGAG
This sequence comes from Pristionchus arcanus, assembly GCA_900490705.1. Taxonomy (NCBI): domain Eukaryota; kingdom Metazoa; phylum Nematoda; class Chromadorea; order Rhabditida; family Neodiplogasteridae; genus Pristionchus; species Pristionchus arcanus. The sequence goes on along the minus strand of LS487159.1, from coordinate 54,599 downwards.
TTGTTCATTCGTCCCTCCTCCTCTTCCAATCGATCTCGTCGTCAGACGGCCTCATCGACGACATCTGAGGCAGTCTACGGCTACTCGGACTACTTCAAACCCGTCTTTCTAAGGACGAGCGAGGGTGAGTGGGGTTTCGATAATATAGTAGATGAAGAAAATTGTTGATATACCAATTAGCCTAGAGATGAAGGCAGTGTGAAACGGAGATGAAACAGGCTATTGTTGTACTTTTTGTAATTTGAGATGCCAGCAATAATTGCAGACGGTTTCTTTCATATGACTGCTTTGTGAAACATGAAGCTTGAAGTTCTATTTTTTTGCATAATGTGCAAACCCTTGCGTCTATTCATTCATACTTCACATCTCACCATCATCACCCCTCCTCTCATCTTCAGATTCTCCCTCCTCCATCGGCACTCTCATCGCTGTCGTCGTCTCCTTCCTCCTGCTCATCGTGGCCGCCGTCGGGGCGAGTCTCGCCGCGCATCGGTTCGTTTTATTATTATTTTAATTGATTTATTAAAACTACAATGTTGCATTTCGTTCGTAGACAGACATTTTGTTCAACCAAGCGCGTTCGTGCACCGCAGGTTCTTCATGTGATTGAGCGAGGCTGCTGTTCCAATTGTTGCGAAGTATGATAGCGGAGATATATAATAGTTAGCCGGGCCTGGCACATTCGCGCAGCATCGCTACTTCATGTGATTGACGGTCCGGTCATTATTATTCTGATTTGCCAGAGAAAGAAATAATAGAAATAATTTTACAAAATAATAGCCCAGCGCTGTGCCTTTATCTCATTTGTCTGAGTGTTGTCACTTTCCCAATCTGGGAGGTGTTTGCGAGTGTTGAAAAGTCTAACTGCTCTCTTTGCAGTTTCGCTCTGCTCTCTCCCTGTCTACGATTGTTTAATTTAGGACTGCGTAAAAAATAGCCTAGTGCATTCATGCTGTGCCTTTGTTTCATCAGCCCGAGCGTTGTCTCATTCTCAATCAGAAGTTGCTCTCGAAGATTAAAATATCCACTTCCTATCATTGTGGTATCGGTCTACTCTCACGTTGAAATATATTTTCATTAATATTTTAAAAGTGATAGGTACATAGCCTAGCTCATACGCGCTTCACCATTGCTCCTTCTATCCGAGTCTTCTCCCTTTTACAATAACATTGCTTCTAGAAGTTCTTAAAATATCCACTCCCTCCTATTGCAGTTTCGGTCTGCTCTCTCCCTGCCTCAAGAAGGGCGACGGCTCTCCCCTCTCCACGGGCGCCATTATGATGGGCATCGTGCAGTCCGGCGACAGGTTGGCTAGTGAACGGTTCCGGATCCGGATCGAAGTCCCGCCCCTTGATTCTGCCTCGTTTTAGAATATTAATTTTACTTAGATGTTCGCTGAAAGCACACTTTTCCCCGAAATGCCTTATCAGCGAATAGGAAAAAATAGTAATATTGCAGGCGATCCCTTCTGAAGCCGGCGTACGAGCCGATCCCCGCCGAGAGTCTGCCCCAAGAGTTCATTATGAAGCACCGAGACAGCGACTATCTCTTCACCCAGGAGTTTGAGGTAAGTGAATGTTTCTCCTTTGAGAAATCAGTAATGATCATAGTTTAAAAAAATGGTAGTGAGTTGGTGATTTGGTGCTGCACCGATATTACATCTACCTGCAGCTGCCGGGTGTTCCAATGTGACTTTTGCATTCACCAAAGGAAACTAAACGCTGATCAATTGAGGAATACGGTGATCAGTTTGAGTTGAGGGATGTGATTTCCCCTTGTGAGATTAGGGATGATCAAGAATAAAAATGGAGGCGACATTGGTGTTTTTGTGCAGCACCTCTATTTCATCTGACAATCTCTATCTCGTATTACAATGGGCTGTCGTATTTTTCGTTCTAGGAAACAATACACTGAATAAATGTGGAATAAGAAGATCTTTCCATTGATGTGATAAGATGTAGAAGGGTCCTATTGGGCGGTGTTGGTTATTAAAGTGAACAACTTGTGCAAATTATATTCTCCACTTAACTCCTCCACTTGCAGGCACTGCCCGGCCCGAAACTGCCTGCCACGGCGAGCAGTCGGAATATCAGCAAGAACAGGTGGGTGCTTATCAATTCAATTCAAATCAATATTTATTCCGGTGTTGGTACGGCCTCGAATTCAATACATTGTTGAGATACAGTAACTCGTTGCCTACCGTAACCGAAATAACAGTGGCTAGTCGACACTGGATACCATTGACTGAATTAGTGTTGTGACCTGACAAGGCATCAACTGACTTAGTAACAATACAATACAGTATCCTGGAGTTATGAATTACCGTAACCATTCCACCTTCAGATACAAGGACATCGTTGCATTCGACGAGACGCGCGTGAAGTTGAGCAAGGTGAACGGAGTGGAGACGAATGACTACATCAACGCCAATTGGATCAAGGTGAGTGAATCAGAAACTGTAGGAGATGGGATAGAAGGTGACTCGAGGCTACGTGAAGTTCGTATAGGTTGAGAAGGGCCTGCGAGAGTGTTGTGATGTCATTCTCTATAAGGAAAAAGTTGTTTGAGAGAACACGTACCTATTATATGATTGTAATTAATTGTAATTTTAATTTCCCTCATCACAGAGCTACGGTGGTCGCAAGCGGTTCATCGCATCGCAAGCGCCGCTCGACGGGACGGTCCAGGACTTCTGGAGAATGGTGAGGGTTTAATTTGCATTTTTGTTTACTTTAACGAAAATGTGCCGTTCATCGAGCTTTTTGTATCAATATGTAAGCGCAGGTTTAGTGGAGCAAAAATTTGAAAAGCTAAAATTTTATAAAATTGGGACAATATGTATGTTTGTTTGGAGAAGAAAGATCTACGAACAAATGCTCTACTTCAGAGCCCTAATGTAGATTGGGTGAAACGCAAACCTGATTTCTTTTCGGCAGGTTGAATTATTTCATTGCTTGTTCAGATCTGGGAGCATGACATTCGCATCGTGGTCATGCTGTCGAATCTCGTGGAGAGAGGGAGGAATCAGAGTGCCAAGTACTGGCCAGACGAGCTGAGCACGCCCCATCCGTTAGTTTGTTATTGTTGTTTTCATTTTTGAATAGATGAGATGGCAGGCGGTCGTAGGCATCAGACTGTCGGAATAGGATCGTTGAGCTTGGGCCTGTAACTAAGCGGCGTTCGTCTAATAGAGAAAAAATATATTATATATAAAATATATATCCCATCTTTTTGCGATTTTGTGACTTCGGAATTGAAAGCAGGTGATCTTGGGCTCGATGCAATTCGTATAGGGTCTGCGTGTTCTCGTCACTAGTCTTGCGAAGAAGAACGGGTCAATAAAGAAATATTTTCACATTCCTGAGTGTACTTGGTTTTTGGGAAGATTAGAGTAGGCCATTGTAGGTTTCAAGCAGGGTTCATAGTCTTGCCTAGGCACGAAGATTTTGATTCCGTTTTCTTGTCACTCGCCATCCAAAATAATGAGACCCTAGGCACAACTTTAGACATTCGATTTCAGTAATTGGGCTCCCGGTATTATCTCAACAAGCCTACAGTAACCTTCCTCCCCTCTTCCAGTCAGAACGTTGGCGGCGGTTTCTCGATTCTTCCGTGCGGGCAGCAGTACATGGCGGACCACTGCATTCGGGCCTTCGATCTGACCTACCAGGGACCGCCACTGACAGCCAATGGAGGAGCGGGAAGCACGAGGTATGGTAGGGATGTGAGGATTACGATAGTTTAATCGATTAGAGAAATCCAATGGAGGAGTAATGGGGGTAGGCGTATTGATAAAAAAGAATTTAGCAATGGTGAATGTAGGCTTCACGAATGGTTGATGTTTGTTGCGAAGATGATGATCGTGGTCTTGAGCAATAATAATGCAATGTTTGTCACAACATAGTTTGCGATGGATAATTTGTAGTTTTGTGCTTCACAGATCATTGAACATGGGGATGAGCAGAAAGTTTCAATAATCGCGCGGTTTCTTTTTTGAAAATAAATCTAGAGAAATGCATAAGAACAGGGTTATCTTGCGATTCATTTGGTCCTTCATGTTTAACCTAATCCCCATTCAGAGCTTCGCCCGAGGCGACGGGTTCGATCACATCGGAGTACGCGAATGTTCCCTCGTCGAGAGGATCCATCGGAGCAGTGATGGATGGAAGGGCCGGAAGTCTCAATGAGATTAACCATGGAGAGAGTGAGTGCAATTTGGTAGATTATACTACATGGGGCGGGTTGGATTAATTAATTGTGTATTAGGAAACATTGTATTGCCGAAGGAACATGAACGTGCCTTGATCTTAATGAGATTAAGAGAGTGAGCTCACTTTCATTGAGTAGACGATAGAAGCCTCGGGGAGATCTATGAAATGTTGGTTGTGAAGTCTTGTAGCGAAGGAGGAACGCGAATGTGCCGAGTTCTCGACATATGAAAAAATCGAGAAAGTTGTCGATTTGTTTTGTTAACTTCGTATGGAAAATGCAATCTCGGAGTTGAGAATCAGAAATATAGTAGTGAAGGAGGATCACGAAAGTGACTGGATGAAAGTAGTGCATCTCCTAAATAATCAAATGCAGCCCGTCGCGTCTATCAGTACCATTTTACGGCGTGGAACGACTACAAGGCGCCCGAGTGTCCCACTGGTGAGTGAGTGAGGGGTACGGTAGGGTACTGTAGTGCATGGTTATGGGGTACTGTAGTTAGATTAGAACTGTAAGGTGCACTCGAGGATTTGGCTTCCTTTACACTGTAAACAAATGTAGAAAAAGATTGCCTGGCTGTCAGGGGGAAATCTGAAAGGCTTGCTACTTGTGATAATAATTACAATGAGATACTGTCTTCAATAAAAATTCAATCACAGGCCTTCTCCGATTCCTGATGAAACTGCGATCGCTGCCCGAATTCGAGCAGTACGCGACCATCATTCACTGCAGGTGAGGGAGAAGTTGATCTTTGATCTTTAACCCTTCCCGATGTTGGTCCGATCCGTCATCCGCTAGGAAATACCAATGATCCTCAATAGGGTGGATGCGAGATTAGGAGAAAACGCCGTGCTCGCTACTTGCTTTTTCGCCTTTGACCAAGTGATTCTGAGATTTGTCACATCGATATCATAGCTACTGATTTTTGAGATTTAATTAGTCGGAACGATCTAATCTGTGAATAAAAACCCACTCAAAATTAAACAATCCCGGTGATGACGTCCTAGCATTTCAACAGCATGCTGCCGCAGATTTCACTAATTACTTATCCAAAATATATGAAAATCCGTAAATTCATTCGATTTTCCCCTTCCAGCGCGGGCGTCGGTCGAACGGGTACTCTGATCGCAATCGATTCACTGATCGATCAGTGTCAGAAGGAGGGCAAGGCCGACGTCTTCGGATTCGTCGTCGGAATGAGGAAACAGCGGAATCTCATGGTCCAGAATACGGTAGGTGCACAGGGGAAGCGATCGAGGACTGGTTTATTTGAAGTTCGGTAGCTGAGCGGACTAGGTGAAATGGGGATACTTAGAATTTACTTGGCATCGCAATGTGCGTCAAATGTAATGGGCTTTCGGCCGGCCAATCAATAAAAAAAATCAAAAGCGGTTTGTGAGATTTGAGAAGGCGCAGTTGTGTTTCAGCAAATACTCTTTAGTGCTATTAGACTGCTCAGTTCATTCCATGCTGGGTTTCGATGTGCATAAACATAATATTTTAATAAAAGTAATTATTTAATTCAGGAGCAGTACGTGTTCATCTACCGGGCGCTCGCGGAACATCAAATGTTCGGAGAGACGGATCGGAGTGTGGACGAATTCACGAAACACTGGAGGGAATTGAGCAGGAAGAGGGGAGAGTTGAGGGATGAATTTGAGGTGAGTGGGAGATATTGAAAGTGAATTGAGTTGTGCTGAGGTTTCATGGAAGGCATGAAGGTACTTGGGCACACGCTACGTTAATCGGAGTGAAGCATGTGTTCAATATAGAATCATACATTTTCATTGCCTACCGGGAACCGAAAATGTATTGTGGTCCGACGCTAATAGCCGAAGATATATAGTGGCATAATGGCTTAAAACCCGATCTTATAGCGGATATATGGTGGTCTGATGACAGATTCCATTAAATATATAGTGGTCTGATTACCGGCCCGGTATTTATGAAAATGTATGATATAGAATGATTAACAGAGATTGTGCTTACGATCAATGTACCATTCACTATGTTTTGATTAATGCATTTATAAAAATTGAAAGTCGTTTGGTTCATGTTTCACTGAAGGAATATCTTGAAGCTTGTGCGACGTTTTTCAATGCGAAGCCGGTGCATTATAATCCAACAAAATTTCCAGCGCTTGAAAAACACGCTAGAAGTGCCGCCGACGCACAAGTTCGCCGAGAAGAACCCGGAGAAGAATCGATTTCCCGCCGCCGTACCGTATGACAAGTGAGTGTACCGTATCGGATGGGTGGATCGAGAACTGAAATACCTGTAAGAAAGATAACAAGCGAAATTGGTTGCCTAAAGAACCAGGCGATACTGGGCTTTGGTAATTGTACTTCACTTTTGGTTGCGTACTCTTTTTGGTTTTCCCCGTGTTGTTCGAGAATAATATAATAGTTGTTCAAAATGGCACACAATACTGGGCTTCAGCAACATCACTTCATTGTTGCTGTCACGATTCAGCCACTCCTCTATTTATACAAAATCAATATCCCTGATTACAGTAAGCGCGTGATACTCGCCCCGGTCATCGGAGGCCACGCCGATGCACAGTACATCAACGCGTCCACGGTTAAGGTACGGTAGTTAGTTGGGTTACGGTAGCTTCGGGGGATTGACCTAAGCCGTATATTCGCTCACTATTCGTTTTGCATTTATTTTAAAAATAGTACGGTAGCATTATCGATCGGCCTTTCTCGTCGCAGGGTCACTTCAATCCCGTTCTAGCACTACTCGATATTGTTATACTTACATCACAAGTAGTTAGTGTGCATTAATAGCAAGCTAACGGCTTGCTACAGTATTGATCTCTTAAACAGAGTACGGTATAAATATAGATCTTTTCCTCATCGCAGGGTCACTTCTATCCGTACATACTGGCACAAGACCCTCTGGGTGACGATACGACGTACGACTTCTGGAGGATGATCGTCGACCACAACGTCGCCACGATTGTCATGCTCACGCCGGAGGAGGAGTTTGCAGCGGATGAGAAGGTACGGTAGGGGGAATCGAGAACGGAAGTGCGTGTTTTTAAATGTGCCCTGGAATCAAGCGACTATCATATTTGGGGTGTTGCACGTGAAATGTAATAGGCTAGTAACGCTGAACCGCCTGGGTCTAAAGTGAAATCGAGAGAAAACATACGGTTTATGAGGTACGAATTCTAGAAGCGCCATGGTGCCTTGGAAATTCATGATTGTTTCCTGTTTCATGCATTTGTGGTATTCAGAATTTTTGGCCATGGTCTATCGGGTTTTATCACAATGTATACAAAACAAATTGTTGTGTAGATCCGACCGTGATGTGGGTGTGGTACTGTTGTCAGTAGAGGATAGCTGAGTATGATCAATACACGAAATCATTTCCCTTCCTCTTTGCAGTACTGGCCTCCGAAGTCGTCGACTGCCCGATTCAACACGTTCACTGTCGAGAATCTGAGGGAGGAACAGTGGAGGGCTCACTGCAGGGAGAGGACGCTCTCGGTTCATGCGGGGGTAGGTTGAAATTATTCTTGCGATGCGGAGGAAAAGAATCACTACATTCCATAATGAGTAGCATAGATGTAGTGGAGATGAAACAGGGAATGTCCAAGTGGTGAAATTGAACAGTGGAGAGCTCACTGCAGGGAGTGGACGCTATCCGTCCATGCGTGGGAGCTTGAGTTTATTTTATCGCCATGGGCAGTGGTGTGCTCGAAAGGTGACAACGTGGGGGCATCCGCAAATTCGTACTGGGATTTCCTTTGGACATCCGCAACTAGACTAGTGTCTCCTTTTAGAATAGGTGACAGTCCACCGATGCATATGCGGGCATCCGCAATTTTAAATTTGCCACCATTCCTAGCCCACCAGTGACCATGGGCGACGACTTACTACTTTCCGAAAAGAATATCATGGATGTAGTGGAGATGAAACAGAGAATCTCCAAGTGGTGAAATTGTCTTTCGTGGTTATTTGTGCAAGAAACGATCCTGTCTGATCAATGTTTCGACGCTTTTACAACTACTATATGTGTGTGGAGAAATTGATCATTGGTTACCCAAGACTAATTGACATTTCCACTCCTTGCAGTCGGACAAGCCCCGTGCGGTCGTTCAGTTCTCTCTCTCTGGCTGGAAGCCGGGCACGGAGAAACCATCGGACACAGAGGCGATGATGTCCGTGATAGGGAGGGTGATCGAGAGACAGAGCACACTGCCTGATGATGCGGCACCCATATTGTTGCACTCGAGGTGAGGCGGGTTTATGATGTGGTGATACGGTTATTAAAGAGGATATGGTGACGATCAGATTCGTTGGGATGGGTAAGGGGAAGTAGGGAAATGAGAAACGGTGATGTGGCGAATTGGTTGTTGAAGGGAAACAACACTTCCATCAGATTCATTGCGATGGCTTGGTGAGATGTAGAGAGTGGGAAACGGTGATGTGTCTGGTAGGGAAAGTGAAGCAATGTAGTATATTTTGCACAATGAGTTTTCAGTTTTTTTTACGACGCGGAAAACGACTGAAATCGAATCTTGCTAAAGAATCGTGATATATACGCCTCACGAAGCGCTTATTCACCAAGTCCTTTTTTGCCGAATTTAAAAATAAACAATATTAATTGCAGGAACGGTTCGACGGAGTGCGGTGTCTTCTGTGCGATCTCTCTACTGATCGAGCGATTGAAGGCGGAAGAGAGGGTCGATGTATTCCAGACCGTCCATGGAATACGACACACGAGACCGCAGACTTTCGCGACTATTGTGAGTTGGATTTTTATCGAACATTTCAAATTGGGAGCCACTGTTGCGAATCATGTAGCTAGGTGGTTCTGTGTTAGATCAGTAGGGTTTATTCGTGGATAATGTAGAGATTTAATGATTGGATTGCCACTGTTCAAACAAAAACAACATTTGATGATTGTGAGATGACGGAAGCGTTCTTGCTTCAGAGAGGGGATATGGGAGAGGAGGTTTCCCGGCGGTAATCTTGGTTCATTTCGCACTTGAAACAAATTAACACTCGCTTTTTAATTTGAGATAGGTTCACTAGTTACCAAGTTTAGTATGCATGCAATGCCTTAAAACATTTACCGATGCGCACATTCTCGTTTCATGGAGAAGTCATTTGACCTCGAATTTTACGTCGTTATTAGATTCAGGAATGATCGTCCTAAAATAATAGGTAACTGCGCTTTTCATATCGGATTCACTGTTCGTCGTTTCTGTGTTTCATAGGTTTTGTATATTAGAATTCTGTCCAATTATTCCTCTCCTTTTGATAATACAACATTTTAAAATGGTTATGCCTCGAACAATTATTTCCCCATTTCTCTTCTTCCCATCCCCATTCTCCCATCCCATCCATCCTCTAGAAGTGGCGGGGTTCTGGCTGCTCCGCAGAAGAAGAATGAATGTGATGGGCGGAAAAGAAGGGGACGAATTGAATTTCGGGAGGAGAACTTCGTCGTTTTGCATTTTCTCGCCCTCTTAACGGCATTTTATTCGAGTGGGGATATTGGAATGGAAGGGGGTGAGGGGATAAAGAACTTAGAGGGGGTTTGTTGAAAATAGACGAAGTAGCGTTGTGATCTCTAGAGATCCTTCGCGCGCTCATTCTTTGAAGGGAGCGGAGTGTAAAAGAGAGAGCAGAAATGTCTTGCAAGGTTTCCGACAGCACGTTTGGAAGGAGCGATTGGTCTCCCTCCCTCCCATATCCCCCCTTTCTCTCCCCTTCTCTCTCTCTTTTATTGTGTTCCGCGCGGCCTCGAGGGAGCAACTACTTTGTCCATATGTGGGCCCTCACTCCCCTCTCAGACACGACCTCTGATTTATTTGAAAGCCCCGGGAACACGCGAACCTATGACATCGGGAGAGAATAAATGAAGAAAATGATCTTTGATCTTTAGTCTTTTATCTTTGATCTTTTCAGGAGGAATACGAGTTCGTCTACGAGACCATCCATGCGGCCATCCGACGCCCGCACATTGAACGATAGTCGATGATCTACTAATCGATAATCAATCGATGACCCTCAACTCTTCTCAGAGTGATTACTGTAGTAGTTGTGCTTAGTCATTCCTCGTTATTCCTTCCGATTCGACCACTCACTTTCTTGTCTATTTTTTTCATTGTGATAGTCTAGACCTCCCCTTCCCTCTTGGATCCTCCCTCCTAATAAGATATCACCCTTTAAGGAGGACTCCTTCTCAAGAGACTCTGTCCCCAGAACTCTATTCCCTCCCTCACTCCTCCCCTCCCTCTTTATTCATTCTAGCTGCCCCCTTCTCGGGTCGCAGTCTAGCATGTCTCCGTAGATCACAAACCGAACGACCTTTTCTATTCCTTCTCATTTTCCTCCTCCCCCTGTCAACTTCCCCTTCTCGCGTAGAGCTTGTCATTTCCTCGTCGTCAGAGACTAATCTAGATTGTAAATTCATGACCCCCTCCCTCCCCTCCCCTCCCTTCA
>LS487159.1:0-43891 GCA_900490705.1 Pristionchus arcanus | reverse complement strand
CCCACCACGTCTTGAGCCTCTAGTCTGTCATACAAACGGGTCTCTCTAATCGATCTCAGTCATGAAACATACCGAACCCCGCCGATCACTCGCCCCCAGTTACAGTACCCTCTCTCGGCCTCCCATCCATAGACTCACCCCCTCTTCTACTAGCTTAGCCCTTATTTCGTTTATTCTGTTTAACGCGTCTCTGTTTATATTTCGTTTCTTCTTAGACACATCTTCATTCCTTCGTTGTTTTCACTCTTTTCTCTTTAGTGGCGAGATTCCCCACGGACTCTCTCCCTCCTTCCCCTCCTCTCTCCCTCTCTCTTGCCATTCTGAACCCCCACCCCTCTGACCCCTTCTAGTCTGCCCTCAGGTTCAACCAATCTGGGATCCGGATCCGGACTATTCCCCGGTTCTCGAGATCCTAGACCCATTCACAGCCACACAATCAATCAATTTGCTCACACACCCTCCCGACCCCCACAACGAGTAGACCTGGTGATGAGTACGGTAGCATACCGTATCCCCCTCCCCGTTTCCATTCTTTCCACTTTGCGCACTTTGTATACTGTACATCGATCAACATACCATTGTGATACTTCTTCCAAATGTCCGCTTGAATCAGATCAAATCTCAGTCAAACTTTCCATATTTATATACCTTGTTATATCGGAATCCCCCAAGTTCTTGCAACCAAATTTTGCCTTGTGTTCCCGTTGTTTGTGTGCTAGTAGAGAAAAGCAAGATAAAATAGTTATGTCAGACCGTCGTTCGGTTCTGGGAATGGAAGGGAATCTTAAAGAGAGAGGCAAAGACTGTGTGCATAGAAATGGAACCGGCGGGGTCACGGAGCGGAAATGTTATCCGATTTCAAGACATCTAGACTTTTTTATGGATGCGATCTTTGGAGTCATTCCTTTGTTTTTCGGAACTCTCTTGTCTCTCAGACTTACTCCTCCTACCCAACATCAGAGGATTGCCTGAAAAGTTCCGAACTGAGTAAGAAGTTGATGACGATGTCTTAGATGAGAGTCGAGGTGCATTTCTAAAGTGACGCGCTCTCCAATTTCATCTCTTACGCACTTCCTCGAGCGTCGAAGAATGCAAGTAAACATTCACCTCACTTTTCTTTTCGGAGCAATTTTCTTTCTTATTTCGTGCGCTGTTTGAAGGCTTATTCCCTGCAAGAGATAAGGAGAAATGGGTAGAGCCTCATCTTCAATTCTTCATACGCCGCAGTGATTGCATTATCCTCCGACCTCTCCTTCTTTCTCTTCTCCTCCTCCATCCCATTGTCCTCCTCCTCCTTCTTTCCTCCTTCTTCCACTTCACTTCTTCCTCTAGGATCCTTCATGAGCAAAGGCCTGCATCTCTTAGTTTAGTAAAGTCCCTTGGTGGTTAGAGTGGGCGAGAGAGTATGGGAGTAGGAGAGAGTCAGACAATGGTTCTGCGATGCCCTTCTTCCCTTTGTTTCCACTAGCAGCAGTAGCAAATATGTAGTGAATTTTGCTGCTTTGTGTTTGAAATGTAGTTATGATAGAAGCAGAAGCTGATTCTTCATGCAGGAATGGGTAAAATTTAGAAGAAGCCGTTGAACAGTCCTAACGAATCCACTTGTGTGTAACAAAACAATTGACGTCAACGCAGATCACTTTGTTTTTGCTCTTTCTCACATCATCTATCTGTCCGGTTTTTTGTTTCGCTAACCGGTATAATCTTTCTTCTTTCTTCGCTCCTTTGACAAGTATTTATTGTTTTCGGATGTTCACTGAACAAGATGATTCATAATTTTGAATGCGCGCACAATTGCCGTAATTATAACCCAACTCGTTTGTTTTCAGCGTAAATATTGCAGATAGATCCAATAAGTTAGAGAAACAGCATTTATTCATGGTGTACCACACTAATCAATCAAGCTCTGGTCCAGAATAGAGCAATTTGCAGTGTTCACGGCTGATTTCGGTTCAAGCGTTGACCCTAGACGACGTACATTTGTTCATAGTTAAAATAGTTAATATTCACCCTTGCATCTCGTGTAGATTCCCCGCTCGCTATTGCCAATATCGTACGAAGTCATGGGAAGATCTGAGCCACACCCGAATGGAAATAGTTCAACGCTGGCTTATGAAGAGCATGCTCTCCTCATTTCGGGCGAACTGGAGAGAGCACGCAGAATGTGAAGAATTTGTCCACATTTGTCAACCGTTCATTCATTCATCATTCTACCCAGCCAGAAAAATTACTTACGTCCTACCAGCAATCTCGACCTGCAGCGTTCCAGCGTCGCAGTCCAATTGACAATCGGCGTCTTTGATGTAGCCGTTTGTGACTCCGCTGTCTGTTTATGCGTGTCAATAGTCGGAATTGATTTTATTTTAGTGATTGCTGAGTACTACAAGTTGTAACTAAAAAGTTGTAACATTAGAAGCATAAGGATGGGGGGGGTGGAGAGAATCGACTGTTAACAATCCTTAGACAATTACAATAAAATAGGTGCCAGACTTACCAGTTAGGTCATCGAATCCCGCGCATGCTCCATTGCCGCAATAGTAGTAGCTGAAATTACATTGTTCTCACAATAACCTACGTTTCAAATGTCTCACTTCCCGATCCGTTCCACAGTAGTCGTCGTCGAGGGCTTTGTCGTAGTTGTCGATGATGAGGATGACGTTGAAGTCGTCGAGGTCAACGTAGTCACACCAGTGGAAGTTGACTGATCAGTCGTGGAGGTTGACGTATCTAAAATAGTTTTTGAAGTTCTAGAGCGTTATCTCAAATTCCGCATAGGTAGCCTATTAGGAATCCATACCCGAGATCGTAACCGAGGTCGTCGTACTTGAGACTAGGGTGGCGAAAATGACTCTTCGAGTCGTCCTTTTTACGACCCCCTGCGAGTCAGATGCGAGTCTTGCGGTTAACCGCGCTCTCTCGTTTTATTACCCCCTGGCTTGCGAGTGAGTCGTTTTCATGCGAGTCGAATGCGAGTCGGGCCTTTTCTCAGCACTCCGTGGACCAAAATGCAAAAATTTAAAACCATCGGATTCAGCTCGTTATGTGCTATCGAACGATGGTTCACTTGAATAAAAATGTTAAGGAACTCGAATTTATGAAATTTTTGGTCACTGAATGACACTCTGAAAGCTGGAGAAACATAAATTTGAGTGGTTGTATAAATGCTTGTACACTCCAGTTTGCATATAAAAATATTTAAAAATATTAAAAATATAAAAATATAAATATTTATAAAATATTTAGAACAAAAATGTAGGGTTTAAAATTTCATACATCGACCGAAACAATGAGAAATCGAAAATTTCGAAAGCATCATTTTATTTTAAATAGGTATGTTTCCGATAGTAAATCACGAGCTGATTTCAACCGTGCTAAGCTTGTGCGATTTAGTCCACGGACAGCTAAGAAAAACGCCGACTCGCATTCGTCTCGCACTGAAAACGACTCACTCGCACAAGAGGGTTGTAAAAACGACTCACTCGCAGAGAGTGAGGCTGTAAACGAGCGTCTCTCGGTTAACTGCACGAAGGAGTAAACAAGTGCGGTTATTCGAGAGTCATTTTCGCCACCCTACTTGAGACAGGCACAGTAGAACTCATCGTCGTTTGTTGCCCAATCGTCGTAGTCGCCTCGCAAATTCCCTTCTCCCACATGACCACAGTGCTGTCCTGCTTGCAGGATAGTCGGCCGGAAGGAGCTCCGAACAGGGCACACATCAGGGTTGTTGCGGCGAACACTACAGCTGCGCACTGAAGGATTTTTTTAGAAGCAAGGTGCCCGGAAAAGTGCTGTACCTCATTGTTCTGCGAGCACAAATCCTGACATTGCTGTAGACTAGCAGCGGGTGTGATATCAGCAACCAGCGGGCGATGAGCAGCCACAGTAGTAGCTGTGAAGCACGCCATTGCGATGAATGTGAGGAAAAGTGTTTGAAAAGGGCACATCTTACTTCAAAAGGTGCATAGCGACGATGGGTTGTTTGTCTCTCTCATTTAGCAATAGTCTTTTGTTTCTCTGACTGAGAGAGATAAGGCACAATGAAGATACTAGAAACGTGTCTCCTGGAAACGATGATCAGGACCAATGTTTTGCAAGTCTAAGCGAGAATATGTGAGAAGAAGAAGAAGAGTGAGGATAGAATAGAACTACATTGAGGGACCACACGGTTCATGGACGCTTCATACATCATACGCAAAATTGTAGCCACAGTGTCTTCCATGTGCTCACCTTTACGCGAATTTGTGATTTTTGTGTTTTTTTTCGTTCATGAGCTTCATTATCCAAATATCTCTTGAGGGATGCTCGAGAGGCTGGCGGCTCAACTCCTGCCGCTCCTCTTGCTCTTGCTGCAGATCACGGAGGCCAGCCAATTGGTGAGTGGACTCTTCTCTGCTTTTTTGGTCCGGAATTGTCTGCAGTTTATTAGATTAGTAAATCAATAGGTCAAAAATAGAGAAGTTTCATTATGCGTTCGGAGAATCTGCGATTATCCATCATTCCCGAATGATAGATGAATTATTGTCATAAAAGAGTTATAATTGACATGAATATTGATTTCAAATCCGTCGTCATTTCAGTGCTTCTCCTGTTCCATCTACGAGTTCCATCAGGCGAAGACACGCTGCTCCAATCCGAGTGTCTGCGAGGGCGACGTTTGCTACACTTGTGAGTGAATTTTAGAGATGTCGGAGTAATCACTGAAAAATGCATACTGAATGACTAGAAATTACTTTGAAGTCAGAGCTAACAAGCTGTGATAAGAAATTGTTTTGAAGGGCCAAATACTGATCTTTGTTGTACACATAATTCATTCCTTCTCCCTCATTTTATGGCTGACTCTCCAGAGACCGATCAGAATAACAATGAGTGCATAACTACGACATACAGACGAAAAACATGCTGAAACAAGAAAGCAATTCTTCTTATTTGTTTCTCCTTAGCATGAAAAGTGTGAACGGTGATTCGCATACGTTTCAGGCTCCCTTGAAAACAAAGAAATAATGGGTCCGACGATTGAACTACAGTGCACAGCTCAATAAATAAATAAATCTAAATCTCAGATATTTCCTCCACTGGGTCTCCGATGATGCTTGCAGGATGCATCAGCAATAAATCCAAGTTGCCGAAGCTGAATGATAACAGTGAGTTTTATTTTCTTGCAAAATTTATCCGAGTTCTTGCGGTACTAGAAGATTTATCATCTCGAGTTGCTGATTGATCCATTCTTCATTCTGACACCCCAATTCAACCTATCAAATCTCAATTTTCAGCCCGTTTCTTCTGTCATGCCCTCGGCTCGACGGCAATCTGCTTCTGTCCGGGACTACGGGTTGATGAGGAGCCAATTAATGGTATTTACATTTATTTAATTGTTTATATTTTTAATTTTAAAGGAACAACTTTTTTCAATTCCTTCCAACTCACTCATTGCAGGCACAACAATGTCGCCCTACAGGAAGCCGCAGCTGGAGCTGTGCAATAGGTAAATCACTGAATTTTCGAGATTTTTTTGGAAGCTGAAACTCCTGGCTTACTGTACTTAAAATCGGCTTGATTGTTGAAGTAACATCGCCTTTTTACTTTTACCTCTTCGATACACCTCAAATAAACCTCATGCAGGTACTACAATACGAGTGATCTCGCTGGTAATCTAGTGAAACCACACGAATTCGAGCACATTATCATGATAAGTGTTTTATTGTATTTTTGCAGTGAAAAACCGATTGGCATTATTTCTTCTCGATTATTCTGAGCTTTGATGAATCGCTGAAACTTATTCCATTCCATTTCAGGAAACAACCGGTATCGACGGGCACTACATTCGGAAGCGGTTCAGAGACATGAACTTTGGAGAGATCCCAGAGCTGTTTCAGGTGATAACAATACCATATTTTTAATATACGTAATTAATTTCGAAAATAGTTGATATAAATTATTCAGGGAGAAATCGTCAACGGTGCATCAGCAAAATCCCTGATCTTTCTCTGCCTTATTGTTATTTTAGCACTGTGATTGATTATTTGACGAGTATCGAGACGGGTTCGGATAAATCTCTTTCATTTTCTGCTCTCAGAATTCGTGCTGTTTCGGCTTGTTTAGAGGCGAGAGTAAAATGAAGGTAAAGTGTTTCTACAATATCATTCATATCAGTATCTATCTACAATATCAGGTTCATTGTTCCTCATTCATTAAAAAATCTTTATCGTGGTACACTCGACAGGAGAAGCAGGAGATTTAGATGGTGGATGGAGATGGAGATTAGGAGGGAAGAGGAAAGGAGTATGTTACTTCTTTCCCCACTGGACGCCATCTCTGTCACGGGCGGCAGGGATGACGAAGAGGATGACGGAGAGACGCATTGGCATTGAAAATATTGTTATCGATTGAGAAGACGAAGGGCCATTCAATGTGACCTACGACAATATCAGAATGGCTCTGGTGTGGAACTTTGACAAGATGAAAAATAATTCAAATGGGAAAAGATATGTTACGATACGGGAAGGCTGTGATTTTTATAGTAAAGTAATCACGAGGTTGCATGCAGTATCACCTCCCAAACCGATGAAATAGTGTTTGAAAAGATGAGATATCACTTCTCACTGCTCTCAAAACTGCCTTGAAATGGTTCCTCTCCATTTCTTAAGCAGGTTTAAGCGCGTTTGAATCGGAGCTTATTGATTTTAAAAATGGCATGCATCACAAAACGTTTTAAACTCGAACTACTTGTATTTTTATGGCGTCGTACCAGAATAATTTTGTTGTTTATGATATAAATCAAGAAAACTTTTTAGTTGCCAAACACCTTGTTCTGTTGTGTGATCTTCTGTTTTTCGAGTATCAAATTGATTTTGAATGATTTTTTTCATCTTATTTACCTTCCTTCATTTCACCATTCATTTCACCATTTCACCATTCATTTTACCTTCATTTCAGAAGACATCAGCGAGTAAATAGATACATAATTACATTCATTCCATACGGAAGAAAGACGTAAATGCGTACATACTGCTAAGAATCATTACCTTATCGTTTTACTTAGTTTACTTACTACTTTACCTACTTACCATTCCAAACCATCCTACATACCTCCAATTCCCCATGTACTTCCCAGACAATTTCATGCTGTAATAGTGCTCGGCTATCATCAATTTGTGCTCACCTATCTAATTCTCCCAATCACACGTTTAATTCTTGATCATTTGAGCTGAACGGAAATGGTCGCGTTGGAGTTGATCATTGACGATCTATCTATCTTATCGTTCTCATTTATGCTTTCGTCTCTTCATTTTACCTTATCTCTCGTCAGTCAGAGAAACGAGAGAGTATTGCGAGATGAGTGAACCACCACCGTTATCTCTCCCACTCCCACTTTCAATTCAATTCTCCCTACAAGCAGGAAGTTTCCCACGTTTTTGCACGTCTTCTTGCGTCTCGTTGAGCGACGTTTCCATGATTTCCCACCGAGTGCGTGGAAACGCTTCCTGCTACAAACTAGACGACCGTCTCTTCATTTCACACACACTCTCAACGGTCAGAGGAGCGAGAATGCACTCGAAATGGGCTGTTTCGATGAAGAATGCGTCTCTTAATTCCGCGCTTTCTTTTCCCACTCTGACAGTCAGGTAGTTCGAGGAATGAAGATTCTTCACCCTGACAGCCTCGCTACAAACCCGCCACATATTTCGAAGAATAGGAAGGAATTGGGAGGAAGTAATGGAGCAACAACAATGGCTCTCAAAGCTGCTACAATTGACTACAGACTATCACGCATTTATTTTCGATATTCTGCAAAAAAAAGTGACCGTAAGAGCCTCACAATTGTCCGAAATTCCAACAAAGGACTAAGGATTTACCTCGCCCAACCTGCCTGCGATAATAATAGTGTTATTGGGAAATCCATTTCCAATACGAGCACTCTACTCACGATTATATATCGAGAGAAAATAACTCAATGTCAAGAAAAAATCTCGGGAACAGCACGTATGCATTCTGTATGGTTGTTTCTTTGCTCAATCAACCGTGGAACAGCGATGACAAAACGTTGCTGGTCATTCGCTTGCATCGAAAGAACAGCTAGGGGCCAAACGTTCCTTGTTGGGTAGCAAACGCCTGCAGATTTTACATTTGTTTCTCTGATCCAAAGATTGAAAAGTCAAAGCGATTACAAGCGCGAGTATCTATCTTTTTGGAAAATCAACGCCTCCATTTATTACACACGTTGTTCAAGCTTGGTGCTAGAGACCAAAAAGGGTTCAATGGTATTTAAAAAAATAATATTCGCATGCACTTTTAGTGCATCGTGCGAAAGTCAAGAAAAAATATCGCTTCTTTTTCCCTCCGTGCTTGCTTATTATGCATTAGATAGTGCAAGCACAACACACAACCTAACATTGCCTCACGATATCGTTCCTTCATTATGACGCACATTATGAGCACAATTTTCGATATTTATTTATATATTTTTCCTCTCTTTATAGGATGCTAACCTAAAATTAGCTAACATCATCCCTCTCATCATAGTTTTCAATCTCCCACGTCATCTTCAGTCCAGGAACCAATCTGCAATTCGATCTGTTTCCCTGATCCGCTCTCTTTTCTGCAGGGGGCGAATCGATGCGTCATCCACTGCATTCCTCCCTTGCTCTCCTCATTTTACACACTCTCTCGCTTTCTCCAACCTCCTAAAGAACAGGTGTAATGGCGAGACCTCTTGCTACTTCCCCGTTCAAATCAACCCCCCGTTTGTAATCCCTTCCTCCTCTTTGATGGATGGTCCCTGTCTTTCTCATTTCACCATTCCCTCTATCGTTTCTGACGAGAGAGAGATAAGGGAAAATGAAGAGACGCGGGCTCAAAATCCGTCCGCTCTTTCTGGAAAATTGGACGCGGAAGTAAACAGCAGAGAGTAGCACGGCGGGTGGTTTTGCTCGAATTTCAGAGGAAAGGCTATTTCGAGAGAGGCGAGAAGTGCAAGGGGATTTTCTATTGACTCACCGTGAGAAGAGATGGCCAATCAGCGAAGAGAATGCTCAAATAATTATTTACGACGTCCATCAATTCTTCAACCATCATGTCTCCACCTAGCCCATCCTCAATCTCGTTGCAATTTCTGCTAGTATTGCACACAGCTGCACAAAGGTGGCCAATCAGCGAAAAGATTGTGCAGCTGTGTGCAATACTTGCAGATATTGCAACGAGAGGCTAGACTAGGTGATCTGGAAAACCTTGAACAATTCATGAACTTCCTAAACAATATTTTTCATTATTCTTTTTTTTTACAACGATGAACGTGTAAAGGCTGCAGTTTTTTTCATACGCAATCATTCTGAAGAACGAACAATCAGACACGAATTGAGCAGCAGCACAAAACAATCAAATATCGCTGCAAGATTGAGGGCTTTCTTCTGCTGTAAACAAATTCGATTTCAGAAGTTTCTTCACCACTAGCACGTCGGATTTGATGTCCAGACCGCATCGCAATACAAAGTTCTGAGTCACTTGTTTTTGGTCCGGCGTCTTCTCGCAGAGTCTTATCTCCATATGATTCTCATTCCCTACCCCGGTCATATTAAGAGCTGTCGTAGTTCGGGCCAAAATAGAGAGACGTTCTATTTCTGATTGTCAGACTTCCTTCCATCGCATTGATTCTCGACCCAAATTAGAAGATGCCGCCAATCAGCAGCACAAGCGGAAATCCACTGCAAGACTCGACTTTTTGTCGGGACGTTTGGTCTCCGGCCTCTTTTCCGGGTTCCCCATCCCACCACATGATTTGTATATACATTCAACCAGAGTAAGAAGATACGCCAGTCAGAATCACAGAAAGAAATTTTTGCAAGAATTTGGGGTTTCTTCTTACAATTGGTGAATGTTGGTAACCCCGGTTTGATCGTTGGCAATTTGGTCTCCGGCCTCTTTTCCGGGTTCCTCTCACCAGCACATGATTTCTATTGACACTCTTATCCGCTGTGAGGGGACAATCAGCTCAGTGTAAATAGTGATTGCTGCAGTGACTAGTGGCTGCAAAAAGGTGCGACCGCCAAATGTGATGTCGATGTAGGGAACCCAATGGTTCCTTGAACTGTTGTAAGTTCTTGTTGTGTAAGCCAATAAGTTTATGATTGTGAAAGGAAGCCTATGGTTTGATTCCTAACAAGGTACGTCGAATTTCCATTGAACGTGCACAATGACATGATTGAAAGGGAAGACTGGCTTGGAATGGATCTTTAGACTCGTTCCTGATGTCTCGTGTCCTACTTCCACTAAAGGGAATAAGCAACTTTACTGCCTTAGGCTTCAATTGACGTCAATTTCTCATTTATCCGCAACATTCTCCTCTATAATTGTCTCCCTTCCCTGCATAACTCTGACCCCCTTATCCCCCCTAAAAGAGGGAACCATTGCCGCAGAGTAAGTGAGTGTTGTGTGAGAGAGGCGGACTAGGGAGAAGGAGAAAGAAGAAGAAGAAGGGAGGAGAAAGAGAGGAGAGGAGGAAGTAGAATGAGGAAGTGAGAGCGGTCAGAGATACCAGAGTCAGAGCAGAGAGAGGGGAGCGTAAGGGAGAAATCGACAGGGAAAGGGAGGGAGCGGGGTAGAGACGCAGAGTCATTACTTCCTCCTTTTCCTCCCTCTCCCTCCTCCCTTCTCTTCCTTTCCCCATTCTGAACCTTGCAACTGATACACAGCTTCTCCCTCTGTGTATCTCCCAAACCCTTCCCTCCAAACCCGTCGCGTCTAGGGCGCATAGTTAGAGATAAGCGGTGAGTAAGGTCGTTTGCCCCCGTCGATCCTAATCCATATATTGAGCCGATAGGAAGTGCCCGGTTGTGATCGACACCATTTCACCATTTCCGCATTCGACCATAAATTATGCATGATTTCATCGTGCAAGATAGCGATCGACCCACTCGATAAAGCGAATTCGCCCGGTCACAAACTTGCATAAAACGGAGCGCCACTAGCCACTCTTGTAGTAACAATGCTTTGCTTCCTCTTACTTCCTCCAACCTGCAAAAGACCCGTGTAATTTCATTTTTTTCCAAGAGAGAGAGCACGCGAAATGAGGAGGTTTCTGCAATTCAACTGCCTGTTTCATACGAGCGAGAGAGCACGCAAAACGAGGAGAGTCATTCCGAATCATTGTCAATTTATCTGTCCAATCTCTTCGTCTTCTATCGACCAGCTGTCACTTCCGCTCTTACTCTCTCCCACTCTTCTTCCATCTCATAATCTCGGGAACTCACGCGACTTGCAAGTTGTCGGCCGGCCCAGATTTGAGTTTGAAATTCGAGAGTTATCGTCTCTTCATTTTCCCGGCACCCAGAATGAAGAGACAGTTCCTCATAAAGTGTTTGATATGGTCATGCTTTCTATCCTCTCACAGCACTCAAATCTCGCGTATAGTCACGGTGTTATGGTCCTTGATCGCTAGCTAATTCTTCTTAGAATCTCCTTGGAAAGTGATGAAATCCGCGGCTTCCGTCTCAGGATTTTCGAATTCCTTATCGTTCATCCATCAAACGCGCGCGCGCGAGTGTGCACAAGGAAGTGACTGTCGATCCTCCCTCCCCCTTTATCTCCCCCTCCCTCCCTCCCTATCACCCCCGTTATCGGACCAATCACTCATTCGCTGCCCCTTACTTATTCCTTGAATTATCACTCGAGCACCTGTCATACATCATTGTGATTAGGGTTGTCAGAGTGAAGAATCCGTCTCTTCATTTCGCATGCTCTCTCATCGATGAGAGAGTACGCGGAATGAAGAGACGGAGTCTTCACCCTGACAGTCCTAATTGTGATCCCCAAGTGATAGTTCGACGTGGAGGAATAAGGAATCGAGAAGTGATCGTTTCATGCTTCGCTTATCGAAAAAAGTGGTTCCGTGATCTCTCGTAAACGGTTCGAAATGTTTGCTCAAAGGAGGTTATCACCGCGTTTCAGCAAACACACAGCAACACCACGCAATTCCGCATTCCTTTCATTCTACATCCTTATTTCCTATCTATCATTCGTCATCATCCATCGCATTACTAGATAGATACTGTAATCATTAGTAACATCACATCTAATGACGATCGTTGATCATGTTATACGTGCCATTTCTTGCTGATTCGTAATTTTTGCTAATTAATTTTTTTTATAATTAATGACGTATTTCTCCAGAATGATCTCCTTCCTGCTCCTCCTCGC
The DNA here is from genome assembly GCA_900490705.1 of Pristionchus arcanus. Taxonomy (NCBI): domain Eukaryota; kingdom Metazoa; phylum Nematoda; class Chromadorea; order Rhabditida; family Neodiplogasteridae; genus Pristionchus; species Pristionchus arcanus. The sequence continues at coordinate 31,702 of LS487159.1, read as the reverse complement.
GTTCCTTCCACTCATTCGATCCGTTGACGTTTCCACTTCTGTTTTCTGCAAGAGTGAATGCAAGGAGTACATCGAGGTCAGCCATTGTGTGTGTGGTGCAGGGTGCGCATCGACGACGACGTTTACTAAATCGCACCACTTGCAGACACCGGACGCCCTGATCCCGTACTGTGACGATGCCTTCATGCGAGCTTCGACTTCGTGCGGAACTGGTGAGTTTGCATATTGAAATTAGGATTTTTCCGTCATTCTCCTCACACTGCTCATCATTTTTCACAATTCTCATTCCCTCTCGTATACCTTCTGAAACTTATTCGCTAATTACTGGTGTTACTATTACAAAATGACAAATACGATGCTATCTCGGTTCTAATTTGTATTCCACAAATTGGGGTCCCTAATTTGAAATGGTCCCGGGACGACGAAATGGCGTTGCTATTATGGGATTAGTTCCACTAACGAGGAAGTGCTTGCCTTTCCCCTTGTTTTCGCTTTACTTTCGCGGTCAAAGGAGGGGGCCGGCAGAGTCTGTATCGTGTACTTATTCTATCTTCCGGCTCTATCTCTCTGACTTCCCGGCTTTCCGGCCTTTCAATCTCCCCTTTGCTCTATCAGAGAACATCTGCGGCGCTGCCCTTTCCTTCTCTAGGCTCCGCCCCTTTTGACGAGAGAGTAGTATCAACTACGGTACTTCAGAGGGGGTGCAGAGGGGAAGAACATAATCTATTTCGCAAGTGAAGGGCGCATTGCACTGCACACGTGAGAATGCGATTGTGGTACTTCACTTCCTCATTGGAAATAAAAAAGCGGAATGTTGGAAGTGATCTCTTTCTCTTTATCTGTGAGGGAGTGAGACATGGGGGAATAACAGACTTCCTTCTGAGAACGAGAAGGAAAGTCCCGAACACCATTGCCCACACTGAGACACTGCCACTGCATAAACAATAATAGAGAGCCACACGAAGGGGATCTTCGAGATTCCATTAATAAATTGCATACATAACCCAATGTTGGACGGATGTTTGACGGACCACTTTTTCGAAAATATTTAAAATTAATTAATTAATCAATTGCAGTAATTAGCTGCGATCTGAGCGAGGCGAACAAGGAGCGGATCCCGAGGGCGCAAGCCAACTCATCGTGCTGTGTCCACACCGTTATCGTACGTTGATTGTCATAATTAGTTACCCTTTTTTAAATAATTATAATGCAATTTTGACTCGTAGTGCTGTAAAACCCTTGAAATCTAGAATAGAAGCAGGTATTCATCACGCTATTATTTATTTCCGATCTGCCTCCAAAACACCTGCAAATATCAACGACTTGCGTTACGCTTCTGACGTAGGGACATGTGCATTGCATACAATCTTGTTATAGAGATCAAAGATCAATTTATTATTTTTTCAGAAGGAGCACGGCGACTGCGACCTCCGATCGATCGATAGTGCGCCCCGACCGGAGAATACGGTAGGTCTACTGTATTTGCTTACGGAAACTGAAATGCTAGTGAATCAAGGATCTATCTCCCGGATTGATTACAAATCCCTCTACTATGGTCACAGTCTAGCTTTTGTACGTAAAACTGTAAAGCTAAGGGGCGAAACCAGGATCTAGCTCTCAGTCTGATTAGGAATCCCCTGGCGGAACTGCCTAGAGTGTGCTCGCTTTCATGAATAATTGCAAGCTCATACGTGAGTGGATGAAGAAGAATATTCATTCCTCTAGAGGCCAATCGAGAGAGTGTGCAGAATGAAGAGAGTCATACAAAATGTTTGCTTGGCTACATTATGCGCACCTCTCGCCTTTGTCACTTCCTTCCTTATCGCTTTTTCTTGCATTTACACACAACATCAATCTACAAACGGATTATTGTGGGAGATTATCACCCAGCCTGTTGTTACGGTTACAAAATGGAATCGGCACGTAGCCTTTTGTCGCTGAAAAAAAGCTCGCACAATGGTGATGCAAGTTTTGCAGCGGAAAAAAATAGGGATATCAGAAATAATAATAAAAGCCATTTCTTCCCAAGCGAGCCCCAGTCGTTTATTTCGCTTGATCTTTCGTCTGACCGTATTATTGCATGGGTGTCCGAAAATTATCACTTTTCTGACCTGCAAGAGAGCCTTTCGAAACGAGAGACGGAAGACATTTTTGCACAGTAAACTGCGTCCGTGATTGACAACAGTGAAGAAGAAAGAGATTAATTGTCTCTCTCATTCCACAATACTCTCTCGCCTCTCTAACTCTCGATAGACAATGCAGAATGAAGAGACGAGAACATTGATCTTGAAGAAAGAAGAGATGATGAGATGGTGTTGTCAGTGTGACAAAATACTGAATCAGCCAGAGAGAGAGAGAGACGCAGTGAATAACAAAATCGCATCTGAGGATTGGCGAGCGCGGAAAAACTTCCGCATCCGACAATAAAAATTTAACTGTTTCTGCGGCAATGGTAGCATAAAAACGTACAGTATCCATTTCATCTGAATCCTAGAGTATTCCTGGAAAAATTGAATCAGGCTTGGGTTACGACAGCTCAGTTGCTAGAATTATCCCTTGCAAAAATGAACCTAAATCTGGGTTACGGTAGTTTCAACATACAGTATCTTACCGTACCCCTATTCCAGATCCCCCACTCCTCTCCCCTCTGTGCCTCATCCTCATGGATGGTATGGGTGATCGCAGTCCTTCTCTTCATTCTCCTCCTTCAATCGGCCTACATTGTCTTCTTGCTCATGAAGTGCCGCCAGAGTTCCGCCCAGAAGATCAGCCAATGGTACGGTAGCTACGATATTATCGATTACTCATTGATTTTTCCCCTTTTTGTTCCTCTTCATTGGTGAAAAAGTGTGTGAGAACAAAGTAAGTAGATGTTTCCCGAAAATTGCCAGTTCACACGTAGAAAGTGCTCGAAAATAGCACCTTTGATTCCCTCTTCACCTGCCAATTTCGAAAGTTTCCTCGACAAATTTGTCATTTTCCAGGCGATGCTCGTCCTCAGACGGGGCTGCCACACAGCCGATTCTCCTCGCTCGGCCACTCGTCCAGCCTTGAACATCCTACCGTACACCTACCGTACCCTACCCCAGTGATCTATCCCACCTACCTCACCCCACCCACCCCCATTAAGTGATGACTCCCTCGCCGATGTATGTATCTTATATATGCTGCTGCTTCTCTATGCGTCCCCATTCTCATATTCCTCTTACGGGTTCCTATCCTCTCCTCACACCAGGTATTCTACAGTCTCACCGTGTGTAGCAGCCCCTTGCCCATCGATACCCACAATTCCCCCAATCGATAATTGACCCCCGGAGTGATACATCGATCGCACCATGCGTCGCCGCCCTTTGCCATTTCTCGTCCCCCTCGGGTTACTGTACACACAAGCACACGCACACACCAGACTCTTTTACTCACCCCACTCAATCATGAGAGATTTGCTTACCAAATTCAGCTAAAGCGGGCTAATATCGTGTTTTTCATTCGTTTATAGCGACGATAGATGAGTAGATCTAATAATAAAGAATTGTTTTACTCCGGTGTCACAGCTATAACATGAGAACCACAAAAGAAAGACATATGAACAGTTCGTGAAACACAATTGAACCGATTGCTCGAACACCGGACCTCCTCTAAAACGTTCCGGTATCGATCCTTGTTATTCGTGTCTGTCAATCCGGAAGGCTGGTCACTCCTATCGGAAGGCCCTTCACCACTACTTGAAATCGGGGCTCAACACTTCGTACATCAATCGAGAAACTCTCTCCATTTCCCACACTCTCTCACCTCTCATCGAGGCTAGAGATCACAACATGCGCTGACATCAATGGGTTCCGCGCGATACGGGTGCCGGGGGCAGGTTCCGGACCCCCTCAAACCATATAAAGTCGGCGTTGGTCCGAATGCGCACCATCATTCATTCAGTCGTCTAGTCTTCTTCTCGCCATGCGATCTCTGATCACTCTCGTCCTTCTGTCGTGCCTTCTCTTCACCGGTAATGCCTGTTTCCTCGGAATTGGGTGTGGCATCGGCATCGGAATAGGATACGGCGGTAGGTCAACCTTCTGCCGAATTACCCCAATCGATTATTTATAGGGTTACGGTAGCATACTGTAGCGCTAAAGTGATTACTGTAACGCTTTCATGATTGCGCCCTATTCAGCGCTAGTGCTACGATACTGTATAAATATTAATGTGCCCAATATTGATAGAGCCAGAGACTACGGTAGCTCCGCCCCATCTCTCCTAATAGCCTCTCCTTTCGCGTGACGCACTTTGCAGCGGCATTTCTTTGCTACTTTGAACCAGGAAGGAAATATCGAGAGGAGGAGTGTAGTTAGTTGATTGTGAGAGAGTGGAAAGAGGTGTCGAGGGAAGCGCAGCTCCTTATTTCGCACTCTATCTCACATCTCTGACCGAGCAAAGAACGCATAGGCCGACGATTATACGAAAGCCATCTCTTCATTTCGCATTATCTTTCGTCAGTCAGAGCAGCGAAATGTATTGCGAAATGAGAGAGGTCGAGACATCAAAGTGAAGACGCCGATGTGTTTCCGCTCTCTAAATGGCTTCATCTTTCCGCGAGCTTTTCTAGCATTAGGGACCCTAATCACGGCTAGAGTGTAGCCACTAGATCGGCTTGCAGCGAAACCCCTCAATATCATGAAACGAGCATCATCCTAACTGAACCATCGATCTCTTCCAGGCGGATTCGGTTGTGGTTCGTTCTGCGGTGGATACGGTGGGTACGGTGGCGGGTACGGTGGATTTGGTGGCTTCGGATACGGTGGAGGATACGGATACGGCGGTTACGGTGGGTGTGGAGGCGGAGGAGGCTGCGGAGGGGGAGGGATGATGATGGGAGGAGGAGGTTTCGATCCCCCTTCATGAAAGTATGATGGGCGATTTTCAGGTGGATGTGGTGGATTCGGCATTGGCATGGGATGCTATGGGAAGAAAAAGTAGAGGAGCAAAGGAAGGAATGCGGACCTTCGGAGGCCGATACTAGTCTTTCTATCGCCACGAGCGATTGCCATGACCGTGTAGCGATTCAGCTGATGATTCGCCCTATTTATTTAGTTGTAATAAATGTGTGCTTGTTCGATAAATATTGTCACTTCTACTGCTTGAATGTGCTGTGATAGATGTCGAACTCGATTTGACTGTTGCTCTTCACGAGGAGATGTAGAATGGGTTGAGTTTCAGTCTCGGTACGAATGGCAACGAGAATCGCCACACCAATAATTATGTTCTGAACTTGATATGTATTTCTTTCATATAATTTGAAATAAATAAAACAAAGCGGCACTGTTATTTGTCGATGCACTACTCCACTGATAGACACTGTTTGTGGCGAGAGAAGTTTCCTCGTTGTTCGCACGTTGCCATCGCCCCCCCCCCCTCACTCTTGGTAAATAAACAGGCACTTGGGAAGACAACGGGGGAAGGGCGAGCAATCTTATCGTCTCTTCGTTCTGCCTTATCTCTCGTCAGTGAGAGAAAGAAGAGGGCATTGTGAAGTAGAGAGAGTCAGGCAATTCATCAGAAGAAGGCACTTTCAAAGATCGGAAGGATCAGAGGAGAAGAGCTCTTACTTTGCTCGGGCAGTCGAGAGAGTGCACAAAAAGGGGAGAGCAACGATGACGAATAATCTGCAGGCACAAAAACACGGAAATGAACGTTGTGTGCTCAGAGTGAATCCCGTGAACCCCGATGAGATAAGTAGGGGCTTCAATCTGCGAATTATTCGTTTCCTGAAGGAGATTTATCTATCGTGTTTTCGCTCACGAGATCAGGTACATTTCGAACTACACCAGGGCAATTACATGATTTATCGTTCCTGGACTACATACTGAGTAAACTGTGAGCAGAACACGTAAGCAAAGTTTGAGGTGTGGTAGAGATATCCGAATCCTGGGATCTCCGGAACATCGAAGGTCTTCAATCTAGATATGATTCACACGGTAGCTCTGAAATGTAGCTGGAGAATGATAAATGTTCATTATCCAGCACCTGGCTCTCTTCATATCCGCCGTTAATTCGACCAAGCTGAGAGCAAAACACGGAAGGGAAAGGAGGGATGTAGATTTCTGAATCCTGTGATCTCAACGTCTCTTAAAGGGCTTCAATCAGCGCTCATTAGCAATGCCGGGCAAATAACGCTGTGCTTCCAAAGTCCTCTCTCCTTTCCACCTGCTGCCTCCCTCCATCAGTGAATATTGGCAGTTCCGGATTGAAAATAGGCTGGAGGATCTTTGAGACCTGAGACAAAATTTTGTAGCCGCAGGAGGAACAAAGACGGTAAATTGTAGTCGGCAATTCCGAGTAACGTCTTTGTTTCGAGTTGGGCGCTAGACCGTCTGACCGACGAGAGAGTGTGTGAAATGGAGAGAGCACGATTGTATTCCCCATTTCCTCGAAACGAAGAGACGAGACGAGGAAGTAATTTACCAGACAGTCGCACGTGGCGGTCTGACTCTCTCCGTTTCGAGTACTCTCTCGCTTTCTCTAACCGATGAGAGATCACAGGGAAAGAGGAGAGTGGCATCCTCCCTCACTCAAACAAACGGACCTGTAAACAGTAGACGAACGGTGATGGAAAACGTGTGGATGCGGAAGGAAATGGAGGGAGGGAGGTGATCCTTCAACAAATAAAAAAAACTACTCTAGTGATGAAAACAGTGGCCAAACAATAAAACGCATACATCATACTGCATTCTAGAATAATTTATGTGCAACATGATACTCGGAAGTCCAGACCATTGACAATGACTTCGGTGCACAACAGTCACAAAAAATTGAGAAACATTAGACTAACGTTTTTTTTTCTTTCCTCAATCAATAATTTCAATTTGATTCATCTAGAATCAGCATGGATATGTCTTCTATTCCCTTCTGACCCTATAGCCACTCCGGAATCTTCTTTAGCCTCATCTTGCCCAGTGTGATCCACGCCGTTCGGCAACCTTATCTCTGTTCGCTTCTTCTTCCTTCTTCTCAAGTGCTTCCCCTTACTCGACCCTTTCTCTTATTTCATCTTCTTGTTCTTGTCTAGATACACGCTCGGGCATCTCATATCCCCGATTTCTCGACGAAGAGTGATCGTGCATGGTGCCGAGAGTCTGCACCAGATCCCGACTAGAAACCGAAAAAAGATAGAGAGGAAGACGGAGGTATCCCCGATCGTCGTCGTCAAGGGGTTCACGGAGAGCGAAGATATGTGTATGAGCGAGATCTCTCGTGGAAGGGAGAAAGAAACCCTCTCGAGGATCAGTGAGAACGATATGTGACTGTAGATTGAGATGGGCTGTCAGAATGAAGAAATATTCTATTAGACCTAATTGTGACTTTCTAGAGGGATACCGTGAAGGTCATACACCTGTTCCAATGATTGCCTACGGAAGAACAGTTTTTGTGTCTCTGCAAACTACGAAGCATTGAGGGCGCGGAAGAATCTCCTGAACGATCCCGAAGCTGAACGATCCCGAAGCATGCCGTGAATAGAGATCAGTCACGCATAAGAGTGAATCGGAAGTATCGGAAGTAAATGAACAAAATTTGCACCTCCAGTTCCTTGAGATACTCATCAGGGAAACATTTTACTGGATATTTTTTTAATGAAGATCTTTGCCAGAAAGAATGAGAAGATTTCATTTCCCCGGAAGTTGGAAGGGTTCACTGATCAGAATGACTAATCGTCATGTACAAAAATGTCATCAGACAACATTTCACGCTTCCTTCCTTGTAACGGACACAGAACTAGAGACATGCATTGCATTGCTATCGAGAAAGTTGATGAGGGGTACGGAGAGAAGTGTTGCTCCATCTGTGATGATAGCGCCGTGAATAGAGATGAGTCACGCATAAGAATGAATCGGAAGTATCGGAAGTAAATGAACGAAATTTGCACCTCCAGTTCCTTGAGACCATGAGCATTTTCACAACTATTTGAGATTCGAGTAATCAATATGGCGGAGCGGTGAATGTTTCTAACTATTTCAGCATCTAAATAAATTTTACAGCTGTGAACATCATTTCCTTTACTTAAATATCTAGTGACAAGAATTATCAAATAACAAAATATTGTTCCTTGATTATGCTCAATTCCCTCTTTCACGGAACGCGCGATTCAGAGAGAACTTGCCTCTCCCGCTCGCATGTGAAGATTAGGAAATTAGCACGCAGGTCTTCTATGGTTAAAACATGATCCTTGATAGGATCAATTCCCTCTTCCACGGAAGGACAGATTTCCGTAAAAGATTCTTCTCTAACCATCGAGAGAGCACTCAAATCAGAGAGAGACCCCCCTCACTCTTCCGATGCCGAGAGTGAGTGTCTCTAAGCATGTGAACAGGAGGGATGAGCACACTGACCGGTCTCCTGATTCCTACCCATCGTTTATAAGCAGGGCCAATCCCGCCCCCGGAGAAGGGAAGGGAATGCATTATCATGCCTATCCGGAGTGTGTTCGCTTCATAAGTGCGCTCAATGTGAATGCAATTACTGTTCTAGTATACCTATGATTAACCTGTAATTATCAATTTTATCTGTGCATTTTCGCAATGGAGGGAATGATCATCACTTCGGGCAGTGTCCATCCGTGGGTATAATTTCAATTCACTGTCACGTGACATTGTGAATGATAACTACTTGCAACATGCGTTCCTGTGCAAAAATATGAATTAATTATCATTCACTCATCAATAGTTTTTTTTTGCACGGATGAATGCGAATGATTGATCTCCTCGTTGTTCGTTGCAATCTATACATTCCGTGAAACATATCCATTTGTGCGTTCATCATTGTTTCACCATTCGCACTCTCGATACTACGATGACAATAATAAACCTGATAATTATATTAATTAATAATATGTAATATTCAGATGGTGAGGCGGACTTGCCTCCTGCTGCTGGCTGCAGCGTGTCTGAGTGCAGCTGCTGCAGCAGAGAGGAGAGGAAGGAATGGAACGGAGAGCGAGAAGGTACACTCTTCTTTCCAGTGAATACTGTTTGTGAAATAATATAAACTTGCGAAATTTCCTGACAATGCGCAAACGGTGTCAAAAAATCAAATTAATTGTTGGTTTCGATGATTTGTTACAGTTTATTTTTTTTTATCTGCGAATCGGCTGCGCTACGAATTGATCCGTGCTTGAAATGCGCCAGTTGTAGAAATTATGAAACACATTTGAACTTAATACTGAATCAACTCAATTCCAATTTCCCCCTACATTGATGATTGCTTATTAGTTCCGGCGTAAACTTTTTGAGTCCACTGATCTCCCATCCATGTTCTTCCATCATCTCGCACCTCTTCCCCTTCTTCTTTCATCTGTCTGTTTTTGTCCCTCTTTGCCACTCTTCTAATCCGATTCTTCGCGCCTCTTCCTAATCACCTCGATGATCTGTTTGAGTTGCTGCTGATAACTCCCTCGCTCTCTCCATTCCCCATACTCTCTAACTGTCCCTGATCGTTGTGACTCTCTCCAAATCGCGTACTCTCTTACCATCTCTAGCCTATGCCCAATGTCCATGCCATAAGGAATGAACATGTTTGCGTAGGGATCATCAATCTCAGAGGGGGGGGGTGAACAATGGTGTATCCTCCTCATCTTCCCCTTCCTCTCTCCCTCTCAAGATGGGATGAGCGATCGCATTTCACGCAAGCACGCGGAACTTCCGTGATAATAGCAATGAGGATGAGGAAGAAGAAGAAGAGTGTAGTTGAGCAATGTGAAACTGAGATTGAGCATGTCTAGCAGAGACTTTCTCCTTGCCCTGACTGAAGAGAGAGCAGACACAATGAAGAGACTAGGACATTGCTCGAAATTTGAGATTGCGCACGTCTAGCCATGTTGGACCAGACTACAATGGAGCTTGAGTTGGATCGCATTAGTCTAAACTGGATAAGCGATGGGGGATCGTGGGATGTTCGATTCAAATAATAAACTCTGAATAGAAAAGCAGATAACTGTACATAGCCCGATTACTTCATGTGCAGATGTACTGAAACGACAACATTGATAATAAATACAAAATATGTTTTTATATTTTCAGAAAGATGTGCTTTCACGTGCGCGTCGTGCGTGCCCGTGCGCCCGTCTCTCCTTCCCCACCTGTCTCTGCCAATCGATCGCCTCCCAACCATCCTGCAGGTACCGTAACCAGAAGGATGAATACAGTATACCGGGGCAATCGTAAACTGGGGTTATTGTTTTGAATAATACAATTCAGATGCTCATCGCAGTTCTCCCCTCCTTCGTGCGGTTGCGCCAATCAGGTAAGAATATATTTTATGTATTATAATTATATTTTGTAAATTGTCTAAATGAATGATCGCACAGATCACTCGACTGCCAACCTATTATATTTTTCCAACGAGTGCCATACGAGTGCCATTGACAGCTCGAATCGAGCCCATAGTTGAATTGAGGCTGAAACTCATTCGAAACGAAACGACATAATTTTTTTCCATAAAAGTCGCATTACTCTGGAACAACTTAGCACGGATATTGTAACCCGCATAGTGTAACATCCCCATTCTTCATTATCACTGATCAGTCAGGGGACCGAAAAAGTATTACAAAATGAGTGCATCAGACAATCTAATCGAGTGAGTGATCTCTTCAGGCCGCCCAATCCGTCTGCTCTCCATCCTGTCAGTCGTCTTGCCTCTCCACGTGCCCGCCCACCATGACCGTGGCGATCTGCCAGGTGAGAGACCTACCGCGGCGAATTACTATTTATTTAGCAAAATTGATTGGGATTAGTGTCCTTCCGCAGATATTTACTCTCTCGCCTGCACGCTTCTTTTTGCATTCAGAAAGAGACTTTATGATAAGGCATTTTATCTCACTTTTTTCACGAATACTAGGACACTGAATGAAATTTATTCCCATTTCAGGCGACTTGCAGTGCAACTTGTCAGTCATCGTGCCAGTTCAACGGGGCTATAAAGGTGAAATTAGTATTTTATTTATTAATTAATAATTGTATTTTATTTATTAATTAATAATGTTAATTAACTAATTAATTAAAGGTGATTCTCCCTCCGCAAGCATCTCCTTCCAACTGCGGGCCCGTCTGCAGCAGAGCGTGTATGAGGTGAGTTTCACTGTGCTCTCAAATGGCAAAGTTATTCCACTCAGCGATATTATCTGGGTTCCCTTTGGAAAAAATGAATGCAAAGCTAATCTGTGGGATTCAGACACTTAATTCTTATCTATTTTGCGCGATGTCTAAACAGTGAAATAAACGAGAAAGGGTTTAAACTGAATAGCCACTACTGTTTTGGATCGTTCCCCCTTGCTTGATACCTGATCAAATTCATGCTGTTAAATGATATGAGGCGGTTCTGAGTATCTCCCTCTCCTAGATCATGTGCTTCCGTCGGTCGTCCCTCCGTCTGTCTCGAGCAGTGCCGTCAGCGATGCGAACCACAGTGTGTGGACACGACACAACTGCAGCCAGTGATGATGACCACTACGCAGAGACCTATTGTAAGAATCATTTAGCATGTTATTATTAGCGATGTCTGAGGATCACAACATATCAGTGTGATGGGGATGGTGCCAACGATTGGGTAGAAATAGTAGTGTACAAAGTGTAGTACAGATGTGGACCGTGATGATGACAACGACGCAGAAGCTTATTGTAACAATAAGTACGGGATGTGGGCTATCAGATTTGTTAGATTTGGTCTACAAATTTGGCCTTGCATGGTAATGTTTGCAGCAAGCGTTGCGATAACGTTGCGCACAATCATGCATGAGCGCAATTCACATAAGATGATGCATGATCTCTCTATCAGCAATCGTCCTGCCCCTCTGCCTGTCAGCCATCGTGCGATCCTCACTGCGTCGCAACGTACGCCCAGATCGACATTACCATCCAGTCCAGCATGATGCCTGCGCCGGTTAGTTGTTGCTGCATCATTGCATGATTTAGAAAGCTCGAAATTACGCATGTTCTACATGAATAACTTTTTCGTTCCGTGTGCTCTCTCATAGTGTAGCGAGGCGAGAGAGCATGCGAAATATAGACGAATAATGTTTATGATGATATCCATAATATCGAGCACGTTAAAGCCCGAAATGCATGCAGGTGCAACCAGCGCAGCCAATGCAGCCAATGCAGCAAGTGCAGCAGCAGCAATATCAACAACAACAGCCGCAGCAGCATTACCAATGCCCGATCCCACAGTGCGCTCCCGCATGCGAGTCCGCATGTGTACAGGCCTATGTGAAGGTATTGCAGATCGAATTTAGCATGCAGGATGTTGTTTTGTTGGACGACTTAGAGTGAAAGCATAATTGTAACTGTTGTGAACTGGATGCATGTTCCATGGCATATCTTTCATCATCAGTATGATTGAGTTTGTACTAAATCAAACTTGCAGCCCCTTACAACCCCGCAGCCCGTGCAGCAGGTGCAGCACCAGCAGCAACAATGCGCTGTTCCGCAGTGCGCCCCCTCCTGCGATCCGGCCTGCATCGTGCAATTCGTTGTCGTTCCCGATGCTCCTACGACGACTACTCCCGGTTAGTCGTTTTAGATTGATCAACGTTTAGGGTTGGCTTGTCGATAAATGGATCTCATCATGTTCTCTCGCAGATCTACGAGAGTATGTGAGATGAAGATACCAGTTCTCGACAGGGAAACAATGTCTACGGCGTAGGACTAGACGGTGAAGATAGCAGAACGTATCGGATTTATGCTGAAAATATCGTGTTTCGGAATAGTGATATTCATGCATCAAATGAGGAACAATGGATTATCTGAGCTCTAAACCCAATACTTCCATTTCAGCCCCTCCCCAGTGCATGCCGCAGTGTCTACCCACCTGCGAGCCGGCCTGCATCCAGATTCAGCTGCAGGTCCGAGATTTAATCTCAAGTGAATACTAGGGATGCCATAGTGAAGATCCGTTTATTCAAACCACGTACCTTCTTCCATTGATCGAGTGACCAGAGAACATGCAGAATGACGAGACGAATCCTCCTTCCCTTTTCCCCATCCCTTGCTAAAATTGGTTAGAATCTCCAAACAATATTTGAAAAATTATTTGAACATGATCTCAGGAAGTGATTGACTCATTCCGCTCTTTACAGAGTTTATGAAACTGCTGAAACCTACGCCAATTGGGTGTCTCCGATCATTGCGGAGTGAAACGAAAAGGGGATTTTAGACTAACCTCAATTTGCATACTTTCTTGCTCTCCTTCACAGACGAGAGAGTGTGCCGAGAGGGACAGGGGGTGAGTTTGAATAGGTTTCACTTGTTTCATAAACTTACTGAAGTGCGGAATGAATCGATTTACTGTACCTACGCTCTGATAATCATAGGAACGACTTCAAACAGCAGATGCCCTCGTCCAATCATCCCTTCCAGATCGCCCAACAGCCCGTCGTGTCCCCCACCACTCCCACTCCTCCTCCTCCTCAGTGCCCTGTTGTGCAGTGTGCGCCCGCCTGCGAGCAGGCATGCATCCAGGCATATGTGCAGGTAGACTACTTTACTGTTCCCTATCGAAATATGTAATTCCCTATGAACCGGCGACTGTTGTTACGATCATTTGAATTGCGCGAGCGAGCACATTACGTTTTCTCGCAGCCGCCGACCGCGCAGCCGGTGCAGCAAGTGCAGCAGCAGCAGCAATGCGTGCCTCAGTGCCAGCCGGCCTGCGACCCCGTCTGTATCACTACCGTCTACGCTCAGGTATGCTATTTGTTTAGTTCTAGGGGTTGATATATTAATTTCGCACACTTTTTCACTGACCAGGGGTGTGGGTGAGCATTAAAAAAGATATATCAGTATTGAAAAACATAAACTCTGACCTCCTGGGTTACCTGTAAGATGTATAGTTTTTAAAAAATAGTGTTCAAACTCACCAAAGAAGAATTGAATCAGTAGAGAGTGAATGTGGTCTAACACCTACTCGCATGATTTTGATTGTCGATTGATCGTGGATTGTTTGAACATTACAAGCAACCAGGGAACTATCACATTGATCTCAATTTTTAACATTTTTAACCCAGAATGATGTTACTTCATTAGGTAAATGATTAGGCAAGGCGGAGAAATTTCAGAAGGCCCTTGCGGCTGCGGCACCAGCACAGAACGGATTGCCCACTTATCTGCAGGTAGAGTAGATATTGCTTGAGATGTATCGGAGTGTGTGTTTTTTCGTGTGTTATGTTTATCCTGCAGGTATTACTGATATTCTTCAGGCAATATTTTTTCCAAGAAATAAATTTGATGCTACCGAGGCGCCCTCACAAAACGAAACCTCCTCATATTTGCAGGTAGGGTCGTTATTGATTGAGAAGTAACAACTGTGTGAAAGGTAGGAACGATATTAGTTGAGAGTTGACATAGTGTATGATTGTGTGCCTGACTGTCTGATTGTGTCATTACGAATGTAGGTACTAATCCAGGCGTTGTCGACATTGCGATAAGACGATACATGGGAAAGAGAAAGATATCTTCCTAGATATATAGATGGAGCACAAGGCGCAACATCTTCACAGGTCTCTCAACCTCCTCCCTCTCCATCCACTCCCTCGTGCATTCCTCAGTGCGCGCCCATGTGCGATTCCATCTGCATCGCAGCGTATCAGGTAGGAAGAATATTCGAATTATTTTTGGAAGATTACTTTCTGACGAAAATCAATCCTAGCTGCATTCTCGTTCGGAAATGAATCCATTGAAACGTACATGAAATAGCATAACTTTGCCGCAAAATCTTGGCTCTAGAATACTTTTGAATTCTTGCAGCCCACAACCACCACTCCGGCTCCTCTGCAGCAGGTGCAGCCCAGTTGCATGCCGCAGTGTCTGCCCACCTGCGACCCAGTCTGCATTCAAGTCCAGCTTCAGGTGAGATCGATATTATTTATTTGACACAGAGGAAACGAGACACGATCGACTCAAATCGTTTCACAGTAAGGATATGTACTCGTTGAAACATAAGCAAAAAAAAAATCCTGGAACGGAAGAGTAGGAAGTGGATTAAAAACGTTCAGGTGGAGCAACAGCCAACCACCCCTCCCACTCCCGCCCCTCAGTGCATCCCGCAGTGCCTGCCAGTCTGCGACCCGACCTGCATTCAAGTCCAGCTGCAGGTTGGATATTTTTGTTGCAGCCTGGAAATGAGGCACTGAATAGGGATAGTCCAAGCAAGGAAAAAATGTATCCGTAGATCGCCCAACAGCCGGCGCCCGCCACCACTCCCACACCTCCTCCCCAGTGCATCCCTCAATGCCAGCCGACCTGCGACCCGACCTGCATCCAGATTCAGTTGCAGGTATCACCACAGGCAATACTAAACAAAAGCTTCAGCAGATGAAGTAGAGATTCGATACTTCTGCCAAATGATGTCGAAAAGAACGGAAATAGAAATCCATTCAATTCAGATCGCTCAACAACCTCCCACCACTCCTCCTCCGACCGTTCAGTGCGTGCCACAGTGTCTGCCCGCCTGCGATCCCGTCTGTGTGCAGCTGCAACTCCAAGTATTCATTATCCGAATCGACTTCGAAATCTATCGCTCAAAAGCCTGCACAATAGTGTCTGCATGTCGCTTCACCTGCAGCTACCTTTTTTTTAAATTAAAGTATCAAGTTTTTTTTACCGATGAAACCTCCAAAGAAACTATCCCAATTGCATAATTGAATGGATAATGATGATCTGAAACATAACCGAAAAATTTTTCAGATTTCGATGATACCATCCCCCACCACTCCCTCTCCTCCTCCCACTCCTTCCTGCATTCCCCAATGTGCTCCCTCCTGCGAGCCCCTATGTATTTCTCACTTCACACAAGCGCCCATTCAAGTGCCCGTGCAGATGCCCACCCAGCAACCGAGTTGTGTGCAGGTGAGATTCAAAATTGAAAGATATGAAATTAACCCTAATTATGACGTTCCCACGTAAATCCATTCAATAGCCGTTATATATTGGCTAAGTGTCCATCCCCCACAAGATCCTCCGTTGCGTAGACAGTACTTGGTGCCATAAGGTGTCACTGTCGCAGTACCATTCCCAGGCCCTCTCCTAATGGAATTGCAAGAAATGCCTTCTCTTTTAGCATGTTCTTTTGCTTCTAGGTATGACCCATGATGTGAAATGATGAGGTCAAATTCGTCCCTACTTCTATTGTATTGCCTATTTCCAGGCCTGCCAACCGGCGTGTGATCCCTCGTGCACAGCAGTGTACACTCCCATCTCCCCTCCTCCCCTTGCTTCATCGTCATCTGCCTCGTGTCTACCGCAGTGCCAACCTACGTGTGATCCAGTCTGCATCCAGATACAGCTGCAGGTGAGAAGCTCAATTCAATGGTTCATCCATTGTAGAAAGGAACGCGAAATTAGTCTAAAGGGTGAACAAACGAAGTGTCTTCATTCCGCGTGCTGAAAGAGCACTCGAAATGAAGAAACGGACTCTTCACGCTTGAGTTTTTTCTGTTTTTTTAACAGCCGTGACGCGGAAATACCAATTCCAATAAATATCGCAAGCAGTTACGAATATTCTGAAACGTATTCGAAACCCATTCTCCTCCAGATCCAGTCCACTCCTCTCCCTCCCTCTCCTCCTCCTCCTCCTCCCACTCCCGCCTGCATCCCTCAGTGCTCGCCCGTCTGCGATTCCATCTGCATTGCTGCATATCAGCCCGTGCAGCAACAGGTTCAACCGGTGCAGCAAGTGCAGCAGCAGCCGCAGTGCATCCAGGTGGGCTGCAAGCTCTCTCTCAGTTGAAATGTCTCCTGTTTGAAATAGATTTGCACTCCAGAAAAGCATGCAAAATGAGGAGTCAGACATCCCTAGAGTATACTACAGGCCTGCCTGCCCGCTTGCGAACCCGCTTGTCTCTACGCAGCTACTGCGCCAGCCCCACAGCAACAACAGCAGCCACAGTGTGTGCAGGTACGTCAATGAGAATACGGCACAATTCGAAGTTTATATTTGCCGCGTAGCGTTCCGTAGGAAAATTCTTGAATATGTTTCACCAACCTATCAAATGTCGGATAGACCACATGGAGATAGTTAGTTATGTACATGTATTCTGTTAATAAAAAATAATAATATAAAATCATTCAGCCGTGCCTGCCCGCCTGCGAGCCCACGTGCATCCAGGCCTACTACGCTCCTCCCGCCCCTCAACCGCCGCTTCCTCAACCCCAACCGACGGCCGTAGCACCCGCGCCCGTAGTGCCTCAGTGCATTCCGGTGACCTAATTTATTTAGTACTCGCATGTACCCAACGATGACTGCGAATAGAGTAATAAACAAGTTCCATTCCAGACCTGCCAACCCGCCTGCGAGCCTCTCTGCATCCAGCAGTTCATGCCGCAGTCATGCCCACAGGTTCGTCTTATCTCTTCCAATTCCAGGGTCAACAGCATCGCTTCAACTAATAATTGACAATATCTAGAAAGCTCATTCGGCTTCAACGCATTTACCGACTCATTTAAAATTGTCATTAAATATTTAAAATCGATTCTAACCATCGCCTAATCCCCGCCTCTCTCTCTCCCTTTGCAGCCCTGCCAACCCGCCTGTCTGCCCGTGTGCATCGAGGCAACTCCAGCCCCCACAACGACCACCCTCGCACCAGCCTGCCATCAAGTGCCTCGTTGCTCGACCTTATTCATTTGCCACTGACCTTCCACAATCTTGATCTCTCGCTAGCAACACCGCCTCACACATTCTCTTGCCATTTTGAAATTTCGAACTAATCAGATCAACCCCCTGACCTACCTCGAGACTCTTGATTCCAGGCATGCGCCCCCGCGTGCGAACCCGCCTGTCTCCAAGCGTTCGCCACTGTGTCGCTGGAGATACTGTCACAGGTGCGAGTACATGCCTTAGATGTTGGGAAATCATGTTTGCTCTCTCATGACTAACTGTATTTACAAATCTTCAACAAATGATATGTTTCAACTGCCTAGTATGTTGACAATTCATACTGATACGATGGTTATCGCACGCGAAATACTTCTCCAAAAATATATCTATATTCCACGAGTTTGGGTGAATCAATACTTCTCGAAAAGGGTAACAGAGCTTAGAGTACCGAGAAAGCACTCTAATCGATAGCTCACTCAGACGCCTCCCGTGATCGCCCAAGACACGACCCTCTGCGCGTCTCCCTGTCTTCCCTCCTGCGCTCCCTCATGTCTCTCGCAGTACTCCACTGTCGGACCCGCTCCCGCGCCTGTGCCGATGGTGGAAGCACCGGCGCCCCTGCAGTGTGTACAGGTTAAATGTTTTCTTCTTGAAATTACTTTACTCTCGAGCTCCAAAGCACACCGTAAAAGTTCTGAGAAAAAACATTCGATTTCAGTCAAAAACGATGACAACAATTCATGAAATGAATAGCGAGCTAGTGAATGAAATGAAGACACGATTACCTCGCATTCTATCAGCATGCACTTTAACCCATACCTATTGCACGACCATGATAACCAATTGATTGATTGATATCAGCAATGCGCTCCCTCGTGCGATCCTCAATGCGTGGAGATGTACGTGCAGCTGGACGCGCCCACGACAGCCGCAGCATCTCCCACTTATCCTACCCTGCTGCCGGCTGGATGCATTCAGGTATCCACTTTGAGATTTGCATATTGAAAAATCGAGGCAAATTAGAATTACCATGCACTGCATTCACAAAAAATCAAAAATGTTTTCACTGATCCAATTTACATCACTTGAGTTTCATAACATTTATAAATCCACAGTGAGAAACGCGGCCTCAGTATCTTGCTCATATGTGTATCTTGCAAGAAAAAAATATCCAAAATCTGAGTCGCTTGTTCTTCCGTTTAGTGTGTGGGCAATTATGATTTTGTTCCAATAAAAATATTTATATAATGATTCCCCACTGCAGGAGTGTGCGCCCCGTTGTGACTCATCGTGTCTCAATCTCTATCTCGCTCCCGCCATTCCCACTCCATCCACGCCGCCACCCTGCATCCAGCAGTGCATGCCAGGTAAGATCATTCATCCGGTTGGTCTCGTTCTCTCGTTCTTCCTGATAAGAAATCGAATAATCCCGCTTATGAATGCACTGCACAGATGGAACGAGGTATGAAGTGATGATTGTCGATAAAAATGAGGGTTTTTCACTGCGTTTTATAGGGGGTGGGCGAGAAAAAGAGAGCAGCGAGAGAAAAAAAGAAATACCGTAATTTTTCAATGCCTGGCAAAATTCCAAGTAGTCAGAACCGCATTTTAGCACACAGTTTTGTCTAGTCTTAAAGGGAATGATTCAAATCACTTTTGGCGCCAAAACGCCGTGTTTTTGTACATTTTTTTATTCACAAAATTTTGAAATAAATATTGCAGCCTGCGCGCCCGCTTGCATAGCAGCCAACACGATGCAGCCTTCGATGCCACTACTGGCAGCAGTGCAGACGGTGAGTGAGGGAGGGAAGAGATCAAAGAACAATGATCAAAGCTAAAGCAAATTCAACCGGAAACATGTCAATAAATTAAAGATCAAAGACCACACTTCTAGACTTCTCAACCCGCTTCGACGTACTCCTCTCCCTGCCCGGTCGAAGCGTGTGCACCCGCCTGTGATGTCGCCTGTCTCCAGGTATGTTTCACACTTGATAGAAAGGCACGGCGGATTGAGGAACCGCAATTTTTGAGCATTTTGGGTTCCAAAATTTACAATAAAACTAAAAAAAAATTCTGGTACATATTGCCTCTAATAATGTGTACCACGATGCAAGAAACCAGGATTCAATACGCGGGTTCGAAGCGAGAGGAAAGTCAGGAGCAAAAAAAGAGCAAATATTTCCCTTGCAGTCCTACCAGATGCAGCAGGCGCAGCACGTGGCGAGTGTGAACGTGCAGCATCAACCAGTACCCGCCCCGCTCCCCGTGACCACCCAGGTGAGCAACGTACTTATTATTCTCTCCACAAAAGCACCAATAACATGGAAAATTGAGCGCACACAGGAAATCAAATAAGAGTTGCTGTCTCTTGATTTATGATACTTACTATCATCACAGTTTCATGAGCGACAGTGTGGTGTTTTCTTGTTCATAATCAGTAATTACAGCTGGCCCAATGCGCCT
Organism: Pristionchus arcanus; assembly: GCA_900490705.1. Taxonomy (NCBI): domain Eukaryota; kingdom Metazoa; phylum Nematoda; class Chromadorea; order Rhabditida; family Neodiplogasteridae; genus Pristionchus; species Pristionchus arcanus. The sequence continues at coordinate 11,608 of LS487159.1, read as the reverse complement.
CGGCCTGTCAGCCGACCTGCACGCCCGACTGCATGGCGCAGTACCAGTTCGAGATCATCGTGCCACAGGTATTGTATGGCCCACCGTGGCTAATGGTTTCGAAATGTATAATCATTTAATGCTTCTCACAGTCCCATACCGTCCCCCAATCTCAGGCCGATTCCCGCTGTCTTCCCGCGTGCGAGCAATCGTGTCGATCGGAGTGCGAGGCACAGATGCAGCCGCCTGCGCAGTGCTCCGTTGCCTGTCAGGTAATAATGCTAATCATAGTTTATCACGCAATTTACGTAAATTACGTATTGGAAATGCAGCGGAAACAGCTAAAGGAAATACGAAATTCAACTTACAATTAGGCAACAAGAAGATTGTGAGCTAGGATGTAGTCCATTCACCTGGCCGTGTAGTGCTCCGTCGCCTGTCAGGTAACACATTCATTATTATTGCATTCTACTTGATGAACGATGCATTATCAAAGTAGAGGCGATCAGATGCATTTATCGCACTCATGAAACATATTCGAAATCTATCATTTTCGACCTTTCTGGTATCACATTCATTCTGTTTTTGGATTCAATTTTCCTCAAGTGAAGACTGTGACACACCTTTCCAAAAAATCTGTATTTATATTTCTTCTCAAATGTTACACGTGCAAAATATTAATTTCGTAGCTTTCCAGGATGTTTATTAAAATCGTGAAACATATCTGGGATGCAGAATGGAAGGGGAGTTATTATTTCCAGGAAACGTGCCAGACGCAGTGCATGCCGGCCGCCTGTTCCACGTGTACTGCGGAGGAAATGCAGATTGAGATCAGATTGGATAGTCCGTTGACGGAGACTGTTACGTGCGCCCCGGCCTGTGCTCAGGTTGGAATTTCTTCGTTCCATCTCCGTTTAGTTCACGCCCTCCAATGACCGTAGTTGAGGTGGTCAATGGAGATCTGACTGGATAATTTTTATCTAAACGTAAGAAAGAAGAAGGGTTCATTGAAATATCAGAAAAATTCAATTGTTTAAACAAATTTTATCAACGAATTCTACATTCAGGAGTGTTCGGTACAATGCGCAGCCCACGCTGGCGCCTCTCCCTCGTGTGTGCCCGTCTGCAGGAGAGCGTGTGATACGGCGTGTCCGTTGGAGGTGCAGGATTGTATGCGTGAGTTTACTTTATTGCGGGTTCATTTTAGAAGGGGCCATAGAATTCCTTTGTGTACGAATCCTTCCAGATATCCTAGTATGAATTAGCGGCATCTCGTATTTTGGGTACACCAGTACCCCGACTATCTACGGTAAATAGCGCTACGATTCTCGAAATCGTTAGAATACGATTCAAATCCCGTTCTCTTGTGTAGTGAGATGATATGGAAAAGCACGACTCTGCGTGGGATGACTACTTTTTCGTTCGACTTTTTGCACGAATAGCTTCCTCCATAGGATAATCTCATCAGACATTTGAGCATGTCATCATTTACTAATGATGATTACAATTTTCAGTGCAAATGGTGCAAAAAGTTTATTTATAACATCATGCATATTAATAACACAAACATATTATAAATGCATCTCACATGCAGCAATCAATGAAATTCTTTTTGAAATCGAAGAAACTCGTGGTATTGAGTAGGGCCTGAAATAATCAGTTTCAGAGGGAATCGGCGGTCGTCATTGTGGCTGCAGCAACGATTTCTACTCCTGTGGCAGTCGTCACTGCTGTCGGTCGAAGAGAAGAAAGATAAAGAAGTCGAAGAAGAGAGACATCAGAGACTAGAGTACTGTAGATTGCGGTAGCTCCTTCGTGATTTCTGTTTCTACGTCTCGCATGACGTGGTTGTTGTCTGTACATTGTTCCTGAAATTCATCGCCTTAAAATCGTAATTGACGAGCAATCTTCGTGTTTCGGTTTCCGTCCCATCTCGTTCTCACCGGCGAGATAGTATTCGGAATCGAGACAGTCTGATCATTGTTTTGAATTGTCAGCTTCCCGGAGCTGAGATTTATGTAATGTATTCCCTATTTATTGTGTGTCTTTGTGCGAAAAAATTCTTGCCGATAAAATCATCTCTGATCGTACCTAAAATAATAGTCTGGCCTTTGATGTTCTAAACCGGGTGCCTTCGAAAGTGTTACCCTCGTCGAGGTCAACATGAAATCCGATAGTCCTGTGACAAAACGACGCAGAGAACCAAGAGAGGAAGCCAAATAAGGGATTTCCCGGTGTATTCCTTTGTAGAATGCAAAGAATCCATACATCATTCTTCTGCTGTTTCGACGTGCAAAAAAGTAGATGAAGTTAGCTAATCAGAGAAGCAAACGATAAAAAAGGGAAGTCTTACATCACTTTTGCAGACGTGCCAAAACCAACTGGGATACAATTTCCTCTCTTTCTTGTAAAAACTTCGACATCACAGACCGATAAAAAGCTAGCTAACAAGGAAACTATATTCCCAGACAATTATTATAATCCCCAGCCAGCAAATCATGCGACCAATAAGAGCTTATGTGTGGTTACTGTGCGAGTATGCTGATTTTTCTGCTGACTTACAATCGAGAAATCGGAAATCATCAACCGCAGACGATCACGTCATTCGAATGAAATAAACAAAATATATCAATCTCCCACCATTCAGTCTAGCAATACTGACTACCGTTTGAGACATACATGATTGGATCGCAGCGTTGATAAGCGATCTCTCTTCATCACAGCACGTGCATGGATTCTGTGATTGAAAAATAGCAGGCTGAAATGAGAGAGCTTTCGATGTCATGTATCTTCTATCTTTGCTTGCTCACTACACCTCTCATTCGCAGAGCAAGATAGATTCCCTTCCTGTTTGAGTTGCGTTTCGTGATTGGCACCATTCAACTTTCACCTATGCCTGGTTGAGTAGCATCTGATGACCGACCGCATCATTACGTCACATTGAGCAAAAGTAAAAATATACATTTCCGCTTCTCGGAGATCAAGATCCCAACTCTTTCCCACGTAGAATACTGTATTCTGCGTACACTACAGTATTATGCGTGGGACAGTGTCGTGATTGAGATGTACATTACTACCGCTGAATTTAGCAGTGACGAAACGCTATAATTCGCTGAGCAATTTTGCGTACGTGCCAAAATAGCTCACCTAAATGTAGCGGTCGATCAGTCACAAATTTTCGTGGGTTGCACTTTTCACTCGTTCACCTGTCGTGGGTCTATTTCCATATCGCCCATGCGTCAGACCCTCTAATTTGGCACCATACGACAAATTTGGTATACTCTCGATTGCGTCGTCGAGTGGCTGTTAGTCAACATCTGATTCATAATCATCGATGACGAAGAGGGCCGATGCAACCGAATAGTAGGATTCTCTAGTGTCATTCCACAAGTTGGGGCCAAGCTTGTTTGAGCCCTCAAAAGCTGTATCCATGCTACATGACATGATCTGTTAAATGAAACCATAACCTCCTTGCGAATTTTATCAATCACCTAGTAGGATCCTCTCGTGTCGTCCCACAAGTTGGAGTCGACATCGTTTTGAGCCCTCGAGTTGCCTCCAAGCTTGATGGCTACAAGGTATACAAGGTGTCTGACTCATACTGTTCATCGATGTCGAACGGGGGCGATGCAAACAACAGTGTGCAGCAGTGAATGCAGCCTGTTAGCCGTGTCTCGAAGATGACGACATATTGCTCGAGTTCTCGGTTGCATGGTTCATTAAGTGGTAAATGAATCGGACACAAATCTAAAAACAGCCAGGATACATACAACAGTTCAACGTTTCCTCATGGGCCCGAGTTCGGCAAAACAGCGACCTACTACTACATATTGATGATGTGCCACCCATTATTTAGACAAGCACCTCTCGCATGGTTGATTCTAGGTTTTTGATGGGGACAGAACCTATTCTGAAACCAACAAAGCCTGCGGTGTAAATTATTGAGGCGGCTCGGCGAACCTTTACCTTATGCATGCTAGAAACCGCCTTGGCCAGGGCTTTCATGTTCATTCTTTGCAATGTATTCCGATAGATCTTTGTAACGAAGGGCTAAGAGATGTTTGAAAAGCATGAAATGCGAATGTCTCTTCCTAGCAATTGGCAATGAATGGATAACGAAGACCTTTTCAAGAGGGTGGCTGCTTCACTATGACAAATCCGAAGAAGACGACACACAAAAGGCCTAGCTGAGGGTGGATGCCTAGAATATTCCCTTCATTCTCCCGAAGTAACCCTCCCGTCAAAAACATGTCCGACGTGCTTTAGTGGCTGTTGTCTATGCAATTGTCCGTGAACAGACAAAGATTTGTCCTTTTGTAGAGCTTTTCCTGTTTTCTCGTCGTTCTCAAGAAATACAAAGAAATATGCCATAATGCGATTTACCTAGAGAATTTACAGACCAAAGCCCTTCAGCAACAGCTGTGTAACACTATTTCAATAAGAGCCCGTTTGCCTAAGAATCGGACAAATCACGACAGTTCCGGCACAGTCAAAAAAGTTCAATTCTGCGAAACTTTGGGTTTCGGGGTTCTTGAGGGTGCTGATGACGATGGGCACTTTCATTTTACTTTCGGAGCCTCCGTTGGCTCCAGACGACGTCACGTCGAAGACGAATTTGAGGAATATCTTACCAGAGAAGAGTCCTAAAATTACGCGAATTTGGCTCCTAGGGTTAAATTTGATGGGGAACACGCCTGCAAAGTTCATTTTTCATGATTGTTCGAAATAACGGAGAAACGAAAACTTTTTTCTGCGTGGTTTGCAAGATGTGCGACCTACATAGATCGGACCAGCGTGAAGAGAGGATTCCAACGATGTAATTTGAGCAAAATCAAATATAAAGTTTTAGAATGACCAAAATGGAATTGAAGTTAGAAATAAGCGAAATCCATCTCTTTCCCATCGATTCCCTGGCCGAGGCACCGTCCTCTCTTCCCCTTTGATCTACCCTCTTCCTTGCTTGTCCGTCTCTCATACGCACACAGTCTCTCGCCTCATAGGAAGGGGTAGATCAATGGGAAGAGAGGACGGAGGGAGGACGGCGCCTCGGCCAGGGAATCGATGGGAAAGTGATGGATTTCGCTTATTTCTAACTTCACTTCCATTTTGGTCATTCTAAAACTTTATATTTGATTTTGCTCAAATTACATCGTTGGAATCCTCTCTTCACGCTGGTCCGATCTATGTAGGTCGCACATCTTGCAAACCACGCATAAAAAAGTTTTCGTTTCTCCGTTATTTCAAGAGATCATGAAAAATGAACTTTGCAGGCGTGTTCCCCATCAAATTTAACCCTAGGAGCCAAATTCACTTAATTTTAGGACTCTTCTCTGGTAAGATATTCCTCAAATTCGTCTTCGACGTGACGTCGTCTGGAGCCAACGGAGGCTCCGAGAGTAAAATGAAAGTGCCCATCGTCATCAGCACCCTCAAGAACCCCGAAACCCAAAGTTTCGCAGAATTGAACTTTTTTGACTGTGCCGACCTCTGTCCGATTCTTAGGCAAACGGGCTCATAAGGAATCTCCATTTGCACGTTATCCGTTTTGCATCTTGCAAATCTCACGAAATAAAAAAAGCGTAGGCGTGTTATCATTCAGGAGACGCATTCCGACGGAAAGCACGATGTCCACTTGCGATGGTCCGACTACATATTTCATACTCTCTCTCGAAGGTCAGAGACGGGATAGGGACCATGGTAGATAAGGAGACTGAAGCCGTCGTTGATGTGAATCGGATGTGGAACGTAATCTTTGCGGAGATCTGACAAATGGATGAACCGGCCGGTCGCATGGTACGGGTGCTTTGAGTGAGGGCGAGCAATAACAGCGCGGCAGCTGACGAAACGAAGCCAAGAATGCATCAATAATCATGACAACCGGAAGATGGTCTCGAGTTGCGAATTAGCGGTGTTGTGGGCCCCATTCAGCTGATTACCCTGTATTTAGCGTTCCCATTCGATGATAATGTTTGGTGTTTCTGTTGCTCCATTTGCAGAATATCGCTATCTTTCACCGAAAACAATGTGACACTACAACCCATACATCTGGTATTTTTCTTGCCAATAAGAAGAAACCACTACCATCGTCAGCGATTGTACAATCGTTTTTTACTTGCTACAAAGTGGGCGCAAAACAACCATCTTGTTCCTCGTCACATAGAGAGAAAGCGGGCAGAAGTTGTAGCTTTACAACTGCGAAACACCATCTCAGGTGATCATAAATGTTGCATCTGTCTGAACTAATGCATAAGCAGTTCACAAGGATGAAAGTAACAGAAAATAAAGGAAAAAGTCCCATAAACAAAGTGCAATTTCCTGCCGATTTAAATAAGTCTAACTTCCCACCCCCTCATCCACCTCACATCCTCTTGTCAAAATATGCCTTCACGCAAAATTTGCGAGGCAGGCTACTCAAATTACCGGGAAGCTCAAACATGAAGAATCGGCAGGACTCGGTGGACCCGGATAACCCACGAAAAATTGTCCTATACTATCATCATTTCAAATTGCTCATCGCCCAGACGGCCATATTGATACTTATAATGCACTTGCTCTAGCTCCACTCTAGCGAATGGGGCAATTAACCAAATTATTATGAATGGGCGACAAAATACACTATGAGCGTATTCTCTTCTTCTTGAAATTATAATATGTCTTGTAAATGTGGGCTGTTCAATTCGAATTTTTCGATTTCGATGGTCAGACGAAATCCGTCTACGTGTGAATAACATTCGAGAAATACACTTGTTTTTCTATCCCTGTGACTGTTTCCAATAACCACTTAACAAATTCCATTAGCTAAAGATCACAGGAAGAGATCTTCAACAAGATCTGCACCAGAAAAACGAAGACATCGTTAGCAATTAAGTATTTATAAAGTCTCTCCATTTCACATGCTGCCTTCATCGGTCGGGTGCAAGAGTGAAGTGATCATTATCAGCAATGCCAGCTGTCGTTATGTAATCAGCTTCCATTATCGTCACAGAGTACAGTATCGCCGATCTTTGATGTTCTGTACATTCATTACGGTTTTGAGATATTTCATTGAAATAGTCCATCATTTTCACATCTTCCAACGTAGATCATTGAACGGTCTCTTACGGTCCATCCTATCACGTACACAGATTTTCGCGGTGTTATGTTTTCCATCTCTCGACAACGTGAAAAGGGGGCGATAGATCAGACATGGAAGGGGGAGGAGCGTAGCCGATGTCAGCTTCAGCCCCAGTCCCTCCCCCTCTGCACCAGCCCCTTCTCTTCATTCACACATTCAGACAGCCGTCAACGATGAGACTGATGTCCCTCTTCCTCGTCCTGCTCCTGCCCATCCTCAGTCAGGCATTCCTCTCCAGTAGACGGTTCAGCACCTACGACCCCCTGGCACAGGAACAAGTGAGTTGCTCTAGTGCATTTACTTCTCTGTTTTTGGCAGAGCTTTTTTTCTCAAAGGGTATTCCCAGAAGGAATTTCCATCATACCCACTTCACACCCAGACCGATTATTGCCCGGGCCAAAACAGACAAGTTCATAACTGCTACCCATAGTCCATCCCAATCGTCCCTACGATATTCCTAACAAACAACGATAACTGTTCAATATAACGAAGATCACTGAGCGCTTTCTCTAAGTTTCTCGCGTTTTAGCGCCTTTTCTGTGCTCCCGAAATGAGCTTTGAGTCTAGTCTCCCGGTCTCAGTAGCACATACCACCTGCCGCGGCACAGGAAAGTTAAAGTTCACTACCGCGCTTTCGCAGACCCTGCCCAAACTACAGTATCAGAGATTAGTCTACTCCCGTGATACCCTTGAAAATGTTGCAAATGTCATCATTCGGGCAGGCAATATCTGAGCAGATTAGCACCCTATTTTCGAGCATCTCAATCCTTGTGATCATACGCTTCCTGATTGAAAATGCGCCCTCTTCTGACAATAATTCATACTTCTTCGCTGATCTTTTGTACGCCTTTCTAGAAAAATTGTCTGAATTCTGATCTCTTGCGCCGGAAATCTCGAAAACATCTTTGCATTACCTAGCTATGATGTCAAGTCATCCCATCATCATCTCAAGAGGACTCACAATCCACGTCCCTTACAGGCACATGTTTTCTTCGGTACATTCCATTTGCGAGGGAATACGTTTAAACGGGAAGTCTATGACCAACATTTCAACAGCCAGACCCCACGCATGATGCGGCCCAAAAATAAATAATTGTGTTTTGGCCTCATTATAATGCAATCTTCCTTCAGACGGACGACAATCGAGCTCAATTCCTTCCTTCCGTCAACTCATACTGCTTCTTCCATCGAGATGTCTGTCGAAGACTAGCCAGTACGGAGAAACGATTCTACCGGTCTTAATCCATCCAATCGATAGATTCTTTGTTCTACCGTATGTTATGTTCTCCCCTCACGACGTGATAAATAACATATAATTTATTTTTAGACGCGATTCAATCAAACTTTTTTGTATTACTTCTCCTACAAAAAATAAATAAAGAGCACATGCGCTCAAAAAGGGTGAGGGGGGAGGGGGGATAGAGAAGGTCAAGGGGCAGGAGAATAACCAAGTATGCATCGAACCGAGATGGGAAGAGGGACAGAGGAGGCCACTCATGCTGATTAGAGTCAATCTGAGACTAATGAAGGGACGACGACAGGGCGGAATTGGGGGAAGCATTCACGGAACAGAATATTACCTGGTTTGAGGGGTGTGGGGATCACTAGAGATGGAAGAAGGGGAAGAAGCCTATGAAATGCAATCCAAGTGTCAAATGGGACGGTTGGAATAACAACAAAAATGAGAGACGATACCCTGAGATATCCGAATATTGAAGGGACAAAAAAATAATCTAACGAAAACAGGGAATTTGGAATTTTCAAAGAAGACTCGGACTCTTTTGATTTAGCATACTTTCTCGTTTCTCTTGCAACTAGATAGCGATTTCAATCAATAGAGTCCGAAGTCGACACATAATGGGGTGAAAGTTGATCTAGAATGCATGATGGAAAACAACAGAGATAAGCACTCGCAAGAGCTTGCATTTAACAGCGGTTACTGTAGGCAGGAACAGAATCGATCGGACTACGGTGGCCGGGATGGTGATTATCGATTGATTATGATATGCAAGTGGGGACTAATCGACAGAAAGAACTGCTGCTCGCTACGCAATATGTTGGCATTCTAGAACAAGAAAAGGATGGACGTGTTACAGACAACCGAGTCTACATCTAGTACTACGGTATATTGATTACTTTATTTGGGGAGGGGAGACTACGGAATATATGGCACGGGGTTACGGTGGAATACTGTAGCGCAGGGGTATATTATCGATCGATCGCAACAAGAGAGTTCAGGGTCTAATCGGACTAGCTTTGGCATTGATGCTGAAAGTCTCGAGGTATAGCGGCTACTACCGGGTCGCGGCGGGTAGGAGGGTGAGGGCGGGGGGATACGGTAGCTTACCAGGTCACCAGACCTGGGTCTGGCACTGCTGGTTGCGGGAGAGGACGGAACGGACGTCGGAGGCGAATCGAAGGGCGTCGAGGAAGGGAAGAAGGTTGAGAAGACACTCGTCGTGAGGATCGGAGAACCACGATTGGATGGGGATGGCGTTGTCTGCAATTCAAAGATTAATTTTATTGTTCAGGAAGAGCTCAAAGATTTCACCGGACCAAGTTCTCTAAATATTAGCACAGCGCGAAGCACAAATTGTGCTTGTCTAAATATTGCTTTTGTCTTTGTATGCTTCTTTATGGTAAAGTATCCTGCCATCAAGGTAACCCGAATTTTCCAGACTCATTTGCAACCAAAACCATAATGCGCCCTGAAATCAACTCACTAGACGCTGTTTTAACTTTCCTTTTTTCCAGCAGAGCCGAGTATTATCGAAGTAAACCCAACCTTCTATATTCATTAGCGCGCCATGAAACCCCAACACACCTAAAATTCAAAAACTCACTTCATGCTATTTGGATTTTCCTATTTTTTTATCAACAATCCTAATAATATCGAAGTACACCAACCTCCGCGTCTCATCAGTACCCCTCGACACCCCAATTCTACTGGCAACTCACTGGGGAACTTCCTGTAGGCGCCGGGCGAGTTATCGAGGATGAAGATGGAGGAGAGATCAGAGTGGATGGCAGAGAGATCCTTCGTGTATCCGCCGTAGTCAACGGTGCAGTGCTGACGGAAGTACCTGAAAATGATTTGCCATATTTAGGCTGTTTAGCATTTTAACAATAAAAGTTGTTTATGAAAAACTCCTTTCAAGCTGGTGCTTTAAAATAGGATAGCAAATAGCCCTATTTGTGTCTTGAAAATGTTACCTAACATGTAACACGTAGCATTAAGAGTTTCATGATGAAGTCTATAGTATTGACCATGCTCGAATTTCCTTATCTTATTAGCCAACTCCTAAAAGTGGTTACAAATCGACCATTCGATACATCACATGTATGATTCATGCCATGCGATCTTTATAGCAATATTATTTACACGTATGCAGTTCACAGAAAGAAATCTCATAACTACAGGTGAAGAAGCTAAAAGAAGATTTCTATCATGGCAATTAACTAAGCCTCTTGGTGGGTAAATAAAAATATAATATATAGCATTGTAATATATGTTAACACCCCTGAGATCACTGAAGATTAAGCAGTAAAACTAGCGTATTCCAAATAGAAGTGTGTTCGTAATGAGTCAAGACAGTACAGTATTTCACGAGACACTATTTGGGCAGAAACATGAACTATCTTGGCTGAATTATGCCTGTGATAAAATCGTAAAACCATGAATGCGCACATGTTGGTACAGTATACCGGTATCTCTAAGATCAAGAAACTTTAGTCAATACAACTACCGTATACCCCCTACCGTACCTTCTGTTGAGGAATCCTCGTCCTCGATCCAATCGATCGGCCACATGCGATCCGTAGACTTCCATGCTCGCAGTGAACACGACGAGATCGAACCTGCGAGATGGGGGTTATGGGGGATTAATTATAGTGGCTTAATTTATTTTATTTCAGTATTGTTGCTTTCGAAACTCAAAACAATTCAAATTTACAGATCCTGTGAGATCTCGGTTACGAGAAGTAGTGATAGTTCTAGTCCATGAAACTTTCCAATTGAATCTTTGCCCATTCTATAAAAAAAGAAGAAGAAAAAGAGTCTTTTTTAAACAAGAATTATGTTATAGGAGGTGATTATAGTTACCTACACTATCGTCTACCAGTTTCAAATTGGATATGGTTGGAAATAAAATAACGTAAATCTTTGCAACGCCTGCGGGATCACACATCTATAAAATCACATCTACTCATATTACTATTTCAATGTGTCACATATCTTTAATGAAACCTGCAAGTACAGGAATTAATTAAAATAAAATCCAACCAACCACTGGGACACAACAGACAGGAAGTAGTCGACGTGCGGTCGCGCGTGCACGGAGAAACGAACGGGATGACGATCGATCGTCACCTGAAATGGGAGGGGATGGATGGTCATTTCGCAATACTCTATCACGCGTACTGTACCGACTTTCTAGCGAAAGACGCTACCCAAATACCAAATCAATCAATAATCCAATATTATATTCCATTTCCAAATATAAAACCAGTCCATGA